>JAANDG010000022.1:0-564843 GCA_036852015.1 Pelodera strongyloides
CGGCTCAGCCAATAATGATTGGATGTTTGCTCACTCTGATCGGAATTTCATTAGGTGAGTCTGAAGCTGATTTCTGAAATGTCCTGACTGACCATAATTTTAGTTATTCGCAATCACCAATTACATAGGAAACGGAAAACACGAAAAAAACACGGAACATGCACCAAAAAAACACGGATCATGATCATCGAAAAACCCGAGCATGATCCGTGTTTTTTGGAGCATTTTCCGGTTTTTTTTCGCGCATGCTCCTTGTTTTTTTGGTGTTATTTTGCTACAAATAGTGCAGCATCTCGATTTTTGGTCCGCGGGAATACAGGCTCCTCTTTTCAATAGAAACTAATACTTAGAAACATAATAACACCAAACAAACACTAATAAGCACTACCAATAGAACAAATAATATATATAAATTGTTTATTTATAAGTTGCACTCCAAAAGAACGGCACAATAACATACATAGAAAAGCCAATGGAGAGAAAGAACAGGGAATACGGAATATATACTTGCTGGTTAAAGGGATCGGCTCACCTCAAATCGTGTCTGTTTTTTTTGTTTCTTTATTTTCTATAAGGGATAATAAAAATTTGGAATACAAAAAGTAGTGTTATATTTCAATACTCACGAAGATATTAGGTGATAAAGTGGTGGATCGATCGGCCCGAAATGAAAAAGTGTAATTGTCCTGCCTTGTTTGTATGGGACAATTAACACTTTTTCATTTCGGGCCGATCGATCCACCACTTTATCACCTAATATCTTCGTGAGTATTGAAATATAACACTACTTTTTGTATTCCAAATTTTTATTATCCCTTATAGAAAATAAAGGAACAGAAAAAACAGACACGATTTGAGGTGAGCCGATCCCTTTAATATGCATGCTGGTTAGTAAACCAGCATGTGTATATGTGTACAGAAAACAATAAAATAAGGAAACGGTTTTCCGTTTTCCTGTACCACATATTGAAATAGTTATAGCCAAAGTTTGCTGTGAGAAAAAAAAATTGACTGCTTCAGTTAAAATTTTTTTGCGTTCGACAGAGACTTTAGAGGGATGGTGTCCTCTCATAGATATACAACAAAACATTATTTTATTATAATTATTATGAATAATATATTTTTTCCCGGAAAATCGACGAAACGACAATGTACACTAATGCAACTTTTTTGTAGGAATGAACAGTGGGTACGCTATAAATCCAGCGAGAGATTTGGGGCCCAGATTGTTTACCTTGGCAGTTGGATATGGACACGAAACTTTCAGGTACTTAACTAATAAAAATATAATTGTTAATTATCACCCTGCACATATAATTATTAATTATCAACTCTGCATGTGTCCTGTACCTGAAATAACGTGCGGACTGGTCTAGGGTCTAGGTTTTTCGTTTCAGTTAGTTCACTTACTGGCCAGGGATAGCTATTGAGCACCTTATGTTGCTTAGAGCATTCGAAGGTAAAAATGAGTGTCCCGATCTCGAATTTTTTTTTCTTTCTTAGCAGCCTTCCTCTCGTTATTTCAGCCAACTTCACTACGTATGGTGGTTGATCCCAATAGTCTGTCCGTGTATTGGTGGCCTTTTGGGAGGATGGTCTTATAAACTGATGGCTTTATTAATACTAGAAGGCGAAGAAGATGATGCATTTTTGGAAAATAAAGAATCCAAAAAGATACCTTCGTCGAACTTAACCTCAGTGTAAGTTGAAATGATTTTATTTGCTGAAAGACATAAGAGGCCATTCTAGAAGAGAAGAAAATGAATGAAATAGAAGGACTTAAATAAAAACTACAATGAATACCCTTAATCGTAAGTTGAAGCTTGAGGACTAGCTTGAGGTTCTCTGAGATTTTCCAAAGGCATATTTTTTAGTTCACTAACTTTCTGTACTCCTACTGATCGGATGAGCTTGGATAGATTTATTTATCGTGGATGTACTGCTTTGCTTATTTTTATCTTGATGTTTTTGTTTTATTTGTTTTAAAGCCGTATTGTACCTACTTTGGGAAATTTGCATATTATACGAATATCCTATGCGTCCTAGTTAATTTGGTGCCGGAAGTTTCGGACGGGCACCAACAATTTGCATAGGATACATAGGAAATTCGTATCGTACGCAAATTCCCCAAAGTAGGTACAATACGGCTTTAATATTCTTATTTTTTTAGGCCAGAAGATGCGCCGAGGATATGAAGTAATGAAGCCCGTTATTACCGATAAATAGCTGCTATAATACCGATTATAATAAAAATTATACGGTAATAAACGAATGCGAACGACACGAAACATTACAGATAAAAATTACAAGAATAGGAGGAACACAACGGTACACCATGCATCGTTGATTATCGTAATGACTTATAAAAATCGTTACACTAACAATGAGATGTGCCTTGAGCTTGGGACATATACATATCAATAAGCAGAGAACCTAGGATCTTGACAATGCAGTTATCAAATAAGATATTTCCTCATACTTATGGTCCCTTTTGAAGTTGTTGAATTTATGTTTTGTGATGTAATAAATGATGTGATCCAGGGTTCGAAACGGGGTACCTTGATTAATATTCAAGGTCATTTCTTATTAATCCCTCTTCGCACTATTTTGTACGTCTTTTTCACATTCTACTTTTAAATTTTCAAATAGTATTTCCAATACCTTTTCGTATGGTATTATTCTTATCTTGACACTTTCATTTTTTTTTTGTATTTTACTAGTTTTCTATTTTCATTTACATGTTTTCCCCCCTTCCATTATGGGGTTTCCATGTATGCGATTCGCAGTTGCGAAAATGACAAATGCCTATCCATGTTCGAGTCGATGTAAATGTCAGGGTCCCGCAGCGATTTTAGATCTAGTATGGATCTATTTCAAAATAGTACGGATCTATTTCAAATATTACGGTAGGCAGTTGACGTGCATGTAAAATGACATGAACATGGACAGCGGTTTGTCATTTTTGCTAGTGCGAATCGCATACATGGAAACCCCATAACTGTTTGAAATCAGCATTTGACAATGTTTATTTTTTATTCTTCGCCTTTTCCGAGTCCTTGACTTGATGCACCTTTTCACGTCACAGTGATTACCCTAAAAGTGAAATAGTTGAGTAGATGTCACAATTCACTGACTGACAGAGATGACTAGCCAAAGATAATAATAGGAATAATTTATTACATAATGGCCTGTACATGTATGCGATTCGCACTTGCGAAAATGACGAATGCCTGTCCATGTTCCAGTCAGTCAATGTAAATGACAAGGTCCCGCGGCGATTTTGGATCTAGTATGGATCTATTTCAAAATGGTACGGATCTATTTCAAATAGTACGGATCTGATACACTTTCGCTGCAGGACCATGTCAAATGCGTTATTCGTATGGGTTACGGTAGGCATTTAACAATCATGTAAAATGTCTGTCCATGTTCGAGTCAATGTAATTGAACATGGACAGGCATTTGTCATTTTCGCAAGTGCGAATCGCAAACATGGACAGGCCATCACAAAGCTGCGCACAAAACATATAGAATTAAAATACCAAACACAATTAGGACAGCTAATGGGGTTTCCATGTATGCCAAAAACAACTGTGCGTTCCCTTCCAAGTATAGAAAACTTCACCGTATTTTCCCTGAATTGAATATTTGACATGAGAAATTAATACATGGGACTCGCGAAGTCGTAAAATACGGTAAATTTGTCCGGATACTTGGAAACCCCATAAACGGTAATCAGGGACATGTGTATAAGTATGCAAGATAGTTTATTATACTTAAGGGTAGGGCGGGTAGGCCAGAGACCATATTCACCAGTGAATTCCCCGAAAGGGGACTGATGTCTTTTTCCTGTGAGAAAGTATGGGGAAAATTCAAACTTTCAAAGTATCCCAAAGAATGCCCGTGATTCTGTCAACACTATCCTATTTTTACACGAAACCTGCATATATAATATGGAAAAAAAAAAATTCTCATGCAGTTCCATAATACGGTAAATTTTCAGCATTTACTTGCGAACCTCATTCGTTAAAAATTACATTCCAAATGTTGTCCAACGGATTCCCTTGGACAAATTTACATTTTACCTATATAAACACCTCGTTGTCGCTTTGTATTTTCCTTGCTGGCGTAATACAAGGGTGTGGTTCTAGGAAATATAGATAATTCAAAAAAAAATATTGGTCTTTAAAATGTTTGTTCTTTACTTTAGATAAGAAGTTAGGCGTTACCTCACTGCGTTAACGATCACGTTTGCTTTGAGTTTTAATCGCTCTTTGTGTGCCAAAAAGGCAAGACACATTTTGAAATTTTGAACATACCTATGTATAACCTAGAAATTTTCGTTTGAGACCACGCGGGTAGAATACCGCATAAGGGCATAAGACGGACCCAAAACTTAATCCAAGATCCTGCGGCACACCTGAACCGAGATACGGTGGCTGTAAGATGAAAATTTGACGAATCTCGGCCATAGTATATTTGAAGACAGGTGCTATCTAGCATTTCTCCATGACCACGAACCATGACGAAGTGGTTTTTGCGGGGAAAACACACTGATGATAGGATTTCTATTCATCTCAGTTGTGTAAACAAAGAGTACCATAAAACACTTTTTTTAGTATGTGGTCTTGAGCCATTTGTGACGACAATGACGTCAGTCTGACGTCATTCATTCTGACTTTCTCTTCCGGTCCTACTGTAGATTTTCTATCGCCTCTTTTCGAGTGCGAAAGTGGGCGGGGTCCCTAACGTCGGCAGATAGTAAAAATTCCCAATTTCTTCTTTTTTAAAGCGGAACTTGAAATGAATGATCTTTTCGTCGCATTACAGTTCCTAAGAAGAGGGCTATCTACCAGATTCATTGTGAACTTGTACTGTACATAGTGTGCGTGTACACTGTACGTGCCTTCGAACTAATTTTGTCTTCATTTAGTGCGGGAACTTAAATAAATCTTTTACGCTACAAACTATAAGAACGTGGTCCCTCCTTCATTCAAGGGTGACTCAACTTGTAATCCCATTCGTTACACGATCACCCATTTACCCGTGTTATTTAAAGCGAAATACCGGCCGGTTTTTGAAACACATTCTGGACAACTGAATTCCTATGCTAAGTTGTAGCACCTAGCTCGATTTTCTATTCTAATGTATGTTCATTTGCATAAGCCTGCACAAGAATGCAGGCGTAGTCGCTGTGTTTCAAAAACCGACCGGTATTTCGCTTTAAGTTTACTTGAAATGCAGAACGTTGGGTTGGGTTGTCTCTTTACTTGACAACTTTTGTGAGTTTTGTATTTTGCTTATCTATAGTGGTGTGTTTATTGATTAATAAAGAAGATTGAGCGGCTCCACCCAAAAATTCCGAAACCTAAGAACGAATATGTTTTATGCTAGCCCAATACGTGTTGGTTGTTATTGCATATACTGTTATACTTGCGACGCAACTTATGATTTGTCGTGTGAAAACTTACAATATAGGGAGCGTGTCTTTAAATGTGAACAAAGTTGGTACCCGGTACGGTGTACTCGGCGTCTTATATAGTTGGTACTATTATAGCCATAGCATTAGATACCAAACACCAAACCACAATCAGGGTTACAAAATGCTTATTATGCAGCTTTTATGAATTGCTATCAATAACTACTTGGCTTGGTTGTGGTCAACAACGATACCAAATTGTATTCAGATTTTCAGTTGTTTATTCCTTATTGGTGGTGGCTATTTTATACAACTGTAATAATGAAGCGACTGGACATCCAAGGATTACGCGCGATTGCCATAATCTTAGTTCTTTTATTCCATTTTTATCCACAATATGCACCAAATGGATACGTGGGGGTGGATATGTGAGTGCTATTTATTTATTTATTTTACACTTTAGAGCATAATACTGCTCTGTTTATGGGTGTATTACATTTTTATCCACATTCTTGTAGTATTAATTTTTATGTTTGAGAAGGCGTCAGGTAATATTTATGTAGTATTTACGTAGTCCGGGAAGCAAATTATTCTTCTGATTATAAGTGTGCCGCGCGCGCTGCGCGCTCACTTATGTTGAGAAGCGACCATTTATCTCAAATCTCAAATTACCTCTCTTTTTATTGTTTTTATTAATAATAGCACAAACATCATTTACAATGAGAATTAAATCAATCACAGCACCATACGCCTCGCAGAAGAAGCTTCGTTTATTGGAAACTAGGTGATCGGAAGCTAAAATCTAAACGCAAAAACAAATACCGTACACAGATCGCGCGGGCTAATGGCAATTAGCCAACTTACAAACTACACTCGGCCAAGCGATTAAATGATAATTCACCGTGGGAAATAATGTCCTGCCGAGTGTAGTTTGTAACTTGGCTAATTGCCATTAGCCCGCGCGATCTGTGTACGGTATAAGTTTTTGCGTTTAGATTTTAGCTTCCGATCACCCAGTTTCCAATAGAGGAAGCTTCTTCTGCGAGGCGTATGGTTCTGTGATTGATTTAATTCTCATTGTGAATGATGTTTGTGCTATTATTAATAAAAACAAAAAGAGAGAGGTGATTTGAGATGAACCTATCCCTTTAATTACTATTTTTCAGATTTTACGTCGTTTCCGGCTACTTGATGGCCTTTCTTCTGCGGCGGCCAAAAGATTCCTTTATAATAAAATATGTTGATTTTATCTATAGAAGATGCAAGCGAATTGTTCCAATGGCGTATTTGATATTTGCACTAACCTTCTTAATCATGCAACTCTGGTTTCCACGACTCGCTGAGGAAAATCGTTATTTCTCGCTAAAAGCTTTACTCTTTTACGCAAATCGTCGCTCGCCGGATGAGGCATACGAGACGCAGGTGCAGGATTAAAGCGATATACCGGCCGGTTTTTGAAACGTATGATGGATAACTGTATTCCCATACGTTATATGCAAAATGATTAATTAGCGTACCTGAAAAACCTGAAAAACCTGAATAAATGATGTACCACGTAAATTATAAATATCGAATTGTTCCTGGCAACCCTACGCATAACACGTAGTTGCGGTAGGGAACTGGCAATACCGAAATAATGACACCGTGGACCTAAGTGTAAACCGTAAGGGCGCGTTCGGGATTGACCGAAAAGAAAGAAATGTTCTGACTGTCTGGTATCTCTCATATCTTCAGCATATTTCAGTTTTGAAACATTTCTTTTAGTCCATCCCGAACGACATTTTTTAATTTCTTTTCTTTCTTTCGCAATCCCGAGCGCGCCCTAAACGTTTGTGTAGGCGCCTACAAAATTTCGCCCATATTTTCCTTTATTCTAGTTGAGTAATGCCGAAATTGTGTTCACTCATTACTGGTCTTTGGCAGTTGAAATGCAATTTTACCTACTGGCGCCGTTCATTTTTTGGATCGCCACAAAAGCAGCGCCGAAAAGGTACCCTTCTACTACTTCTGAAGATTTTCATCCCATTTTGCTGCATACAATGTTTTACATATACATATTGTTAGCATCCCATTTTCTACATATTTTACAGACTTTAAACTTTAAAGGAGGAGGCTCACGAGAATGAAGTGCTCAAATAGTTTCCTCTTATCGAAAGATGATGGTATTAAATTCCGAAAGACATGCTTTACAAAGCAAAAGCTTTTAATTGGAAGGAGTAAATCAATATAAGGCTATGAAGTCTATAAAAATTTTGAAAGCCTTTGCTTTGTAAAGCATGTCTTTCGGAATTTAATACCGTCATATTTCGATAAAAGGAAACTATTTGAGCACTTCATTCTCGTGAGCCTCCTCCTTTAAACATCCCTGTGAGGAAATTTTATAACACTAATAATTCAGCTATTTTCTCGTTGTCTCATTAAACGGTCTCCATTTCAGGCCTGCTATTCCATGTATTCTTCTAGCCGTTGTCTCCCTAGCATATTCAACAAGTCTATCGCCAACTGAAGCGTTCAATAGTACAATTGCTAGATTGTGGCAGTTTATGTCTGGTTATGTGGCGTTCTTCATGATGCCGGGTAAGTGAAACGAAGGGCTACAGGCTACAGTGCGGGCGAGCTAGGCCGGTAACCAGGGTAGATCTAAATGGTAGCGTAAAGTATATAGTATATTGTTGATTTAAATTCCATGAGTATTCGAAGGAAAAAGAAATGAAAGGCAACAAAGTAATTATTTCCAGAAGATGAAGCTGCAAGCTCCAGCAGGGTTCATGAGCATGGGGAGCAAAAAGTTTACGAACAACTGTTGGATGTCGAAGTTGGTGCTTCTTCCGAAAAGATGGACTCCGAGTGCTCTGAGAAAAGCGGAAGGAGAATCGAGTCATCCGTTTTTGGATACGGTAGATAGCTCATTGATACATTTCTATTATACTACAAGACCCTGACGTCTCTCACTCAGGATTCTTAGTCGACCTTCCATTCTATATGTGCTCTCACACATCGTAATTGGTCATCAAGATTTTTTTTGATACATGATCCGAACTTACGGTTTCAGGCAATTATTCGCTATTTCAGGCCTATCGCATCTTTTATATGGCATTTCAATTATACTTCTACTCTTACCATTCGTCCCTTATGAAGTACCCTATTGTAGAACAATTTCTACAATTGATTGCGCAGTGTTAATTTACCTCAATCGGGTTTGTTTTCTGAAACTTTCCATAGTCATTTTGTAATTTTAAAGCGCTAAGGGAGTGAAGTCTTAAGTTGAAAGTGCTTAATTTTAAAGCGTTAAGGGGTTTAAAGTGCCAAGGAATGAAATGAGAATTGCTAAAGGGAGAAGTCTATAAGAGCTAAGGACAGGTCTGATCTGATTATGAGAGAGATATTACAAGATATGTGGGAGGGAGGGAGACCAACAAAGACATAGTTAAAGGGACAGGCCCATTAAAGTAGACCTATATTTACGATATGTTCATAATAATTAATATAAAGTATTTTTATTATAATATATATGCAAGCCAAATTTCACCTACATTCACCCTGGGGAAGTTTTTCCGATGTGCTCATCGTATATGTATACCACCGTAAGACTGCAGATTTTAAATTTGTATTCTAATTTCACGATAAATTTGCATAGACAGCTTTGATGTCTGCAGTTTTACGGTATGAATATACGATGAGCGCATCGGAAAAAGTTTCCCAGGGTGAATGTAGGTGAAATTTGGTTTATATATATTGTAATAAAAATGCTTTATATACACTATGAACGTTTCGCTGGGCCTGTCCCTTTAACGACACGAGCATACAAACGACTGATTTGTGTTGATCTTTTTCCAGGACTCCCATCTTCTCTCCAATCGAGTAATGGCCTTTGTCGGCGATATTTCGTATTCTCTATACCTCGTCCACTGGCCTATTCTGTGTTTTCCGAAATATCTACCAAGTAATTATTATTTTTTTGCGAACAATTTATTAGCACTTGTGCACATACACGTGAACTTCTGGGGTAGCGGAGAACACCCGACTGAGGCCATATTCACCACTTCGATTCCCTCGTGGAAATATTCCCTGGCTGGGGACAGAAAATAGCATTCTAATGTGAGACACACTGAGAAAAAGACGGGGGATTCCCCATGGGGAATTGAGTGGCGAATATGCCTCAGAGGTTCAGGCTGCCGAGAGAAAGAGATCAGCGGTTAAAAACAAAATGCACGGCGCGAATTTAAGTGAATTTTGGCGCATCCCGCTAGGCGACTGTAAGGCTCTAAAGCCTGTTTTGCAAACGAATATTGGTCAACTGCATTCTTCTGTATTTATGCTAAGTGGGGTCGAATTGGTGTCGATATTTTTTATTCTAATCAGATTCATTGCACTACGCACGGGAATGCAGCTACTCAATATTTGCTTCAAAAACCGGCTGTTATACCTCTCTGAAACGCTGACGAAAATAAATAATCGAGAAAAAAAAGAGAAAGTGAGGGAAGAGGTTATATAGGAGATTCAAATTACAACCGCGTGTGTAATTATCTTCAGCTGAAACAACGGATGAATATATTTAGGCATAAAAGAGTCCTCACTGTTCTTGATTGCCTCTGTAATTATCTCAATTGTCCTGCACTATTCGTTTGAAAAATATTATGTGAGGTGGTCGAAAACTGTCACCATTGTTTCATCTACGGTCTTATTTTGCGTATGTTTTCTTTATTGAACTCCTTATTCGTAAGTAGAAATGAAAGTGTTATATGATTGAAAATGCGGTAAGAGAGAACACACACAGGCTGAGCACATCCTTTAAAGTTGTATAACATCCGGGCTTGAAGTTTGAAGCATTTTTTTTGTACATCTATGTTTATTTTAACTTGATCTTGTAACATTTAACAGACGATCCCTTTTTAAAGCGAAATACTGGCCGGTTTTTGAAACGTATCTCAAATACCAGCATTCTTATGCATTTATGCTAAAAGGGGTCTATTGGGGTCTATTTTTTATTCAAATTAATGCTCATTTGCATATGAAGCATAATAAAGCAGGGAGTACTCGATGCGTTTCAAAAACCGGCAAGTATTTCGCTTTAAAGGGACAGGCCCATCAAAATAAACCTATATTTACGATACGTTCATAATGATCATAATGAATTTGAATCCGCTTTGTTCTATTTGTATACATAATTGCAGTTATGCATCGCCTTTGTCTACCTACCCGAGCTAGGATTTGACGATATTAAACCAGGGCATATTCCGCTGCTACACGGTGATTATTTTTTAATTATGGCTATTTTGCTGACTACTCTTTACACTCAAACTTAAATTTTTATACTGAATTGCTCAGATTTTCATGCGCAAATTGCTGAGAATAATTTGTGTTTTAATTTATTGATCGTGCTCCGCAAACCGCGAGATGTGTAACCAAGCCATTTCACATAAAATTTACATCCTTATTTTTATTTGTTCAGAAGAAGCGGCACGACTAAATTACAATAACACTAAACGACCGGTCCTCATAAGCAATTATCTACCGGACAAACTTTGTAAACCGACTTCTGTTTTCAAAGAAACAGCGAAAAGAAATGTTTGCCAATTTCCGGTAAGCCTCCTTTTTTTCTCCTTTCTTTCCCTTTGTTTCTTCGTAAAGAAATTCTTATTACAATTTTTTTATTGTTGTATTTCCGTGACATAGCCAGCTACGGATTTGCATTCAAAACTGCGTAAACTGCAAAAGGAAATTTTCCCAAAATGCGTGTTCGAACCCGAATCTCGATCATTTTCCAGCGTGGCCAAGGGAATTTGACTGTGCTCATAGTGGGCAACAGTTATGCGTCAAATCAAGCTGGAGCAATCTATGCGCAGATAAGAAAGCATGCATCGACCGTAACACTTCTACATAGACCTGGTGAGTTTTGTGCTTTAAAGCGTGTAAGCAACCGGTTTTGTAACGCATGTGGGACCCTGTAGTCTGTAGTCTGTCTGTAGTCTCCAAATTACAGCGCAATACTGCGCGATTGTTTGGTCTACTTATATTCATTTACATACAAAACATGGGAATGCATTTGTCCAAAATTCGTTTCAAAAACAGACTGTTATATCACTTTAAAGTAGTAATCGAAAATGCGAGCTAAAAGCGGAGATGCACCAGTGCATCCTAGTGATCAAACTGCATGTTGTCGCTATAAAAGAGAAGTTTGTAAATGTTGACTGCAGAACTTTTCAGCCTGCGAATCACTGGTTCAAACAATTGGGAATGGCTGCTCTAAAGGCATCCCTACGGCTATGAAATTCATTGAACGCTATCCTCACGATGTGATATTTGTGGTTGAACGGTAATCTAGCAAAAGCAGACCTACCGTTGCGTAATCCTGCGTATTTTTTCAACTTACACGTGGTAAACAGTCTCCAAGCTCTCTCAAGAGTCTATGTTGATTTTTTTCGAAAAAAAAATCATATCCTATAATCTATCCCCATTTCCCGAAAGCGTCAAATTGTCAAGTACATTTTCGAATCACTGTTCACATACCGTTTATCAAATGCAAATCTTTATTTTCAGCTATCTGCAAATGAAAACACCAATCAAAGGCAATTTAACTAGTGATCCAACGATGCTTCAACTCAAGGCACAAATACCGATATTAGAGAAAAAGATGCGGAAAATTTTCATTATCAGCGCAATTCCGATGGTGAAGAGGCTTAGCGCGAGCAAAGCTTACGAATGGTTGAAAAGTGGGAAACCATTAAAGACGTTGGTAGGAATTATTATTACTTACAGAGTTTCAAAAGTTTTTGTTTTGTTTTGTTTTTGAACGGGTCGTCGGATCGGACTTCTTTATTTTTCCGATTTGTGTCACATACGCGTTTTTTGTGGTTCAAGCGGTATAACAGCCGGATGTTAGACGCTGTAGGCTGTAATCCATTGTAATGAATGTAAATGACTACGTGATACTGCACGATTTTCATTCTAATTATCTTGATTTGGATACAACATATGGGGCTGAGGTTGTACATACACCATACGTTTCAAAAAACCAGCTGTTATATCGCTTTCATAATAATATTTTATTGTCAGGAACATGTCACGAACAATTAACTTAAATTGATGGGAAAAAAGAGTCTGATCCATCCTTGGTAGTTTTGCTGATACAAAAGTAAATTTTTTTTTATTACATTTTACTTTAGAAGGACGTGGTGGCATACGACGAGAGTCCCGCCAGCAAGCGTCTTGTACAATTGTCAAAAATGTGCAAAAAGTGTACTGTGTATGACTGGGGATATTTGTAAGTTTTGTACATTGTTTTTTCAATGATATTTTATTTGAGTGAATCTAACAATAAGGAAGATTATTTCGAAACTGTGTAAAATACTCCGTCCAAGTTCACAAGCAGGGCTTAACCCGTGGGATGAATGGAAAATGCGTGGTAACCTTGAATTACTGTAATTTCTGTAAACCCAAATTCCGAATAGTTGACCTACCCTTTCCGGAAGCCATATTCACCACTCCGATTCCCTGGGGGAAATATTCCCTTGGGACGGAAAATAGCATAAAAAGACGGGGAATTCCCCATGGGGAACTGAGTGGTGAATATGGCCTCTGCTGGTCATAAATCCCAATCTTTTAGGTTTAACTACAACGGAACGGCGCGCAATTTCCAATATTACGATAAAAATACAGAAGAAATGTATTTTGATGACTGGATTCACTTGAGCGATTTTGGGAAGAAACACATTCGACCATTATACGAGAAGATAGCAGAAGAGATTGGGCAGCTTATTAGCGATAAGACATATAGTTGATGGGTTACGGTTGATCTGTATTCTTTCTCTCTCTCTCTATCTCTATCTCTCTCTCTCTCTCTCTCTCTCTCTCTCTCTCTCTCTCTCTCTCTCTCTCTCTCTCTCTCTCTCTCTCTCCCTTGCTCATTATTTTTCTACTCATTGTATTTTTTGTTCAAGTTCTAGGACTAAGCTGTATCACGGGTGCACTTGCTATATGATAACACTTGTATTTTTTTTTGCTGCTTAGGTGTCATAACTGATTATTGATTTTTAGCCATGATTTAGTTATTGATTTTGCCACATCAGAATTCATGATTTCTTTCTGTCTATTGACTACCTCTATGCGTATTGTTGAAAAGCTGTGGTACCAAATTTTTACACAGGTATATTATGAAGGCAATAAATATGTTTATCGATTGATTTATTGATTGGCTGATTATTTAATTATGCTAATTAGATACATGCGCCTGCACCTATATATACGTCGCCGCGAGGCTTTGGCTGGTGCGCGGCGAAGGAAAAGGCTGTGCGCCCACTTCCATGCCAAGGGTCGCCAGGCCGGTGCCCAAACTCTCACCTGTTATCGCGGCGCGGTACTTCCGCGTCAGAACATCACCGCATCCCAAGTTTCATCAGTGTTGGCATTATAATGCTTCGGGACAGTTCATATGTTTTATGCAAATATGTTCGCACGCGGAACATGAATATTATGTAACAAAGCCTAATTTTCCCGCGGGCTGACCCTCTAAGTGAAATTGGATTTTATAAATAGCAATTTCACGGATGCGCTTTTGCATTCGCGTGCACAATATCCAATTTATTTCCTATTTAAATTGAAGTCCTCGTGAATAATTGTATTTCAGGTATAAAAAGGGTTTACGATGTTTCGCTATTAAAGTGGAGCTCCAACGAATGTTCCATTATGTGCCCTTCCGGCACATATTTGCATATAAAACCGAGAAGTGCGTCGGAACGCAGTTCATACGTATTATGCAAATATCTTCTCACGCATGCCATACCGCTTTGAGAATATCTTCTGTATTTTGTTCTTCCTTTTTATTAACTACCAGCCTAATGCTTTGTATGTTCGATTTCGACGGTGAGCTACTTAAGCTTTATGAACAGGTTTCCCAATGTTCACACTAGCAAAAAAGTAAACTCTTCTCCTTTATATAAAAGGTTCCAAGTCGGTTTAAATACTTCTCCTCTGACAAGTAAGTTTAATTTCCCTACTATCTTGAGCACTAAGCACTGTCTTTTGACTTATTTACTTTTAGAAAGAGAGCTTCTTTTGCTTCCTGTCATGTGATTAATTGTGGTCAATCACTCAGCGTTATTGCCGTCCAAATTAAGAAAACATACATTTGCTACTTTTCTCGTGCTATAAAAAACTATTGAGCTTATACATACATGGGTAAAGGTTAATAAAATAATACGGATGCTTAATTACACCCATATTGATTAAGTGTCTCTAGACGTGCTAATGCTAACTGCTTTTATATTTTTTCAGCAATCAGCATGACTGATAACTCATTGGCTTCTTGTTAAAGTAGTTAAAGATCTTCATGTGCCGAAGACCTATTTTATCAGTTGAACTTTCTTGCGCCAAATATAAAAAAAACTCGCTGTGAAGTGTTATTTTGCGCTCTGATTCATACATAGACTGAGATCGGCTTACTGTAGTTGCTGCCAGAGTGAGTGGACGTACTCACACAGGAAAACGAAATAATTGCCAAATACATAAAAACCGTCGTTGGCCCATCACCAAATGGTTCTTACCGAAAAACCATCTGGTGACTGGTTCGTGACCATTTGGTGACCATCTCATGAAGGTTTTCGATGAACTTGGTCGCGAATTGGTCACCAAGTGGGCTGGCCCACGAAAAAAACCAGGGGACCGTATCGAAATGGGTTCATCCGTTTCCTATGGAAAACTTTTGTGGTTCATTGGGTATGAATACTGCAATTACTGTCACTCTGCACTCACTCTGCACACTCTGCTTTCATTGAGGTTTATAATTTATTCTCGAAACTATAGAATCGAGTGAAGTACGCGGACTCGAAATAATACTTCGCGCAAAAAAGAAAGACCAGACCGGTGCGGCGTATCTCTCGTCGTCTGCCGAGCAATTCAACATGCTGCACATTGGCACATAATATTTCGGCGCTGGCATTTTGACATTTTCGCACAATTTTGGCTCTTGCAGCACCATCAACTCTAATGATTTTAGTGTTCATTTATTGGTTCACTTGAAAACAAAAAACATAAGTTCACCAAACACGAGCACAAGAAAGTCAAAGACAATATGGTTCAATTGAACAGAAAATTCATACTAGAGTCTGCATGAGCATGACTTTGCACATTTGCTGCTATAAAAAGATAAACTTACAGCTTACATAACACGATAAATGTCATTATGATAATATATGGAATCCTTATTATACTTTTGCGTTCTTTATTGACGTTGTGTTATTTTCCCATCCACGAACACTAAACATGACTTCCAGTTTTTATTGGATTCTCCGAAGAGTTATTGCGCACCAAATTAAAGCATTTCCTCAGTTGTTAATTAAAAAATATATATTATGAAATGTTTTTGACCTATGGACTATGTATGGAGCTCACATGCTCACATAACAAGAACAATACATGTCACTAAGATAATGCAAAAAAATATACGGTCCTTAATTACAATTATATTTGTCTTTTTATTGATGTGGTTTATAGGTCGAAGGCTCGATTAATCCTCGTTGTCTGACAGTTCAAAGTCTCAAAGAAGCCATTCACTTAATTCGTCTGTAATTCTGTAGTCTCTAGCTACACATAAATGTCATCATATATACCGGTCAACCGGTGCATCAGCTTCTACATTTGCAAGAAATGCTTTATATGTATGTGTCAGTTAACGATGTTAAATGCTGAAAGCAGAAATTAAATATTAAAAAAACGAAAATTTGTACAAAGAAAACACATTTTGCATTTTCAACTGCATTCTTTAAAAAAAATGTGTGCTTTATAATCGTTCTCGCTCAGTAGAATTATCAGAATATTATAAAGAAGACAACAAAAAGAAAATAAGTAATGGACCCTGGACACTAGACACTGTTCTGAATGTTCTAGTTTTTATTTTCAACAGAATTATACACATCCTATTTCGCAAACACAGTTCGCTCAACGAGTAAAATACATACAATCTACCGTAGTTCCGTGCAATTGAACCATCACTACGTTCTTTAATCTTTATTTCATCAAAAACTCAACCTTAGTGTCATTGGCGTTCCCACATAAAAGCATTCTGAGGACGACATTGAATGGAAGTTAACATGCTTGAGTCTAAAAACATACTTCCAGATTCCAGGTTTCCATTTTGTGCTGTACTACGGTACCTGTCCTACTGTATATCATTTATTTTCCTCTAAGTGGAATAACTTCAATTTTGTTTGTGGAATGTTTTTTTTTTACAGAAATTTACTGGAACCTTCGTTATGGGCTTTCCAAATATCCCAAAAAATGTCCATGATTCTGTCACTACTACCGTATTTTTGCACGAAACCTGCATATTTAATATGGAAAATTAAAAAAATTCTCGTGTAGTTCCATAATACGGTAACTTTTCAGCAAAGAAAATATTCTCGTGTAGTTCCAAAATATGGTAAATTTTCAGCATACCTTGAAACCCCATAAGCAAATTCGGCTCAACTTTTTCTCATGCACTTGTTTACGCCACGAAAAAGAAAGCAATTTCCTATTCATTTCTCGTTATTTTCCGGTTGTATTCGCATACTTAATGCGAATAGTCTGGGAAAATTTCAGTATATAAAGTGTGGACCCTTGTATGATGGTGCCATTACCCCGACCGAGCTTTTTTTTTATAAAATTGGCTGAAATATAGACCCTTTCTGCATAAAATGGTACACAGGTACTCTACGGGAACCTGTTGGCTTTCCGAGTTCCAATACGCTATTTTAAAGGGACAGGCCCATCAAAATAAACCTATATTTACGATACGTTCATAATGACTATCAAGCATTTTTATTACAATATATACAAACTAAATTTCACCATTATTCGCCCTAGACAACTTTTTTCCAATGCGCTCTGCTCAAATGTATACCATAAAACTGCAGATTTCAAAGCTATATATGCTAATTTTAATCGCATTATAATTTCACGATAAATTTGCATTGACGACAAGGTTATTTGCGGCTCTACGGTATACATTTGAGCAGAGCGCATCGGAAAAAAGTTTTCAATGGCAAATAAATGTGAAATTTAGTTTGTATATATTGTAATAAAAATGCTTGATAGTCACTATGGACGTATCATAAATATAGGTTTACTTTGATGGGCCTGTCCCTTTAAGAACTTTATCAGTCTGACTTGAACCAATTAACAATACTATTATTGTTATTTTATCGGGATTTGAGCGACCAACGAGCTTTTTGGTAGGTAAAATTGTGTGGGACTATGGTAGCTCGTCAAGTGATCTCTAACTCTAACCATTAGAAAGATACCTCTGTGAATTTGGAATGCTATGGAATGCGATTGTTGCAATTATTTTTCTGAAATCCTCTTATTTCTGTGCAAGAAAAAAATACTGTTTATAATTCTTGTCCCGACTCTTTAAACGAACCAACTCCATGGTTTTGTCCAGTCACGGACAAGACTCAACATCGTGATTAGTAAAAGGGCGTTGTGACTTTTTTGTGTCTTTTTTTGTTTTCAATTAATAATCTTTCGATAGTGGTTAGAAAATGTCTCACCAAATTGAGCAGAAGCCATTTTCATCTTTTAGCGACATAATTTCCCATTTGTGATCAAAGATTGCCGCATATTAGTGTAAACATCCGCCCATTTACTCATTAGTTCAGATTTCGCTTTGCGAAAACACTTCTCATAACAATTTTTGAGGAAGCGCTCTATTTTGTATTCAGAAATATCATCACAACTGCTCAACCAAACCCTTTTAATAATAATAATAATAAAAATAAATCTTTTACGCTTCATGAGCGTTCACCTTTATTCAAGGGTGGTATAACAGTTTCAAAGTGAGCTTATGACTTGTTCCGCAGAGGTCCTGAGGCCGTATTTTAATAGCCATCTCGGAATCGTTTCGGAACGTTCCGAGATGGTTCAATTCCGAGATGCTTTCCGAGATGGATTTCTGAGCTCGGTATTTTAGTAGCGCCGCGAGCTCTCGGAATATTTCCGAAATGGATATTGTACACAATGCAACAATTGACAGAACTAAACGGCGGGAATATTTATTTTTCAATTTCGCAGCATGCTTTTTAGTTAAAATCTCGCCTATAAGGGGCAGAGCTTCATGAAACTTCATAAATAGGGGTAACCAATTACACCCAATCGTTTGCAAATACAATTAACGATCGATTGATCGACAAATTTATTAATTGTTGTCGCAATTTTTAGGTGAAATTAAGAAATGAAGGAATAGGGAGTTAGTAGATGAGTAAACACAAAATATTAGTCCGTATTAGCGTAGTAAATGAAGTTTTAAAATTTTATTTTGCCATTTGTTTATCAGGTCACAATGAACCTATGTGAACCATGTTTTCGGATCCAGCGCTGCAAAACACATAGGAATAAGGCAAATTTTTGAAAATTGGAAAGAAAATTGAAAACTTATTTTGTCCGATTGGAGCCGCGCAAATGCCATATAGTTGTATAGTGCCGAGTTATGTAATAATATCAGAAAAAATAAAGAAAAGAACTACTTTCTGGTCATATTATGACTATTATAAGGCAATTCCGAGATGATTCAGCTACCCTACCTAGCTGACAAAATTTTCGGAATTTTCCCTATTCCGAGATGCTTTTTTTGCAGTTAAAATACCAAATGCATTCCGAGAGCATTCCGAGATGGTTTCCGAGATGCTTTTCCGAGATGGATTCCGAGATGGAATTCCGAAAATATTAGCGCACTCAAAATACCAATCGCATTCCGAAACGATTCGGAGATGGGATTCCGAGATGAAAATTTCAGTTAAAATACGGCCTCAGAGCAGAAGGCGACGAGTTCCAGATGACAAATTGCTCGACGTCTTCGGGTTAGGGCCAGGAGGGATCGCCCATGATTCCCTCGCCGGGTGGTGGTTTCAAAGTCACAGCCAGACTCGAACCCCCTACAACAAGTTTCCGACATGGCATACTCGTCTTTTTTTAAATAGGAGGCTCACGAAAGTTACATGTTCTCACGAAAATTTTTTTGTATGAAATGACTGAAACGTATATTCTAATTCTAAAGTCTATGAAAAGTATCACCTGCATAGTAACATTATAGTGGAAAGTCGCCTCAGGCGGCGATAGCCGTCTGGTATATGTACAATAAACATAGCACTCCGACATCCAACCGTGGTCAGAACCTCTAGCTCCACATCTATGAGCTCACACAAATACGTGTTTCTTACAATTTAACCTCCGGTACTGGTTAATATTAATATTAACTTCCTCACTCATTATGTATGTGTGCAGGTCTGAAGCCGTGAGAACCGTAAAAAAAAGAAGTCAAAAATCTATGAATTTTTCAATAACTTTTAACTGACTGGATATGTTTTGAGCGTGCATTCTCACGTTTTTTATTATTATTATTTTTTTTCTCACGCATATGTAATACTAATCACTTTGACAAGTTCATAAACATGCAAATGAACTCAAGTTCACTTTTTGACTCATTTGTAACATTTAAATCAGCTTGGAAGAATTCATGCCTTTTAAAGCGACATGACACGTGGTTTTCAAACAAACATGATGACCAAGTGCATCAAATTTCCATGCCCTTATGTGGAGAAAGTCCATAAAAGGAAGCAATTCGCATATCCTAGATTGTCCAATATTCAGTATATGTTTTAAAACCACGTACAATACCCCTTTGATTATATAATTTTTTCATCCCTTATATTTATGCATCTAGAGGGCAGCGATCTTCTGATTAACACGCAAACCACCTCAAAGAACGATTGCAGCGTAATGTTTGAGCATAAAGATGTTGGTGTTTCCGGGCTCTGACAAATAACCACACTACATACTTAATTATTTACTTAATTATGGAAATGCAATTGCAATTGCATCTCTCCCCCACACCCGTCACTAGAAGATCTTATTTGGCGAAATACATTTGGCACACTTTCCATTAGATCTCGGTTCCGGTTTAAAATTACTCATGCTGTTGAAGTTTGATGTTGAGTGCCTCTAGTTGATTTGCAGAGATACGTGGTAAGTCGTGCGCTGGGTATGCATTATATGCAAATTCCATGCGTGCCAGTATAAGTTTCAAAACTACATGTTATGCCGCTTTAATCGGAAAAGTTTCGTAGTATGTGGCAAGGAATTTATTTATGACTAGTTTATTGCATACATGTTTTAGGGATTATGGTAGTCTACCTACCATAATAGAAAGCAAGGTAGGAAGCATATGGTGCTCATTGTAGCGGAAAAGGTATGTACTGAGAGCTCACAATACCTAGACACAGTAATTATAAATTTCTCACGACGTCAACCACTTTTTTTATTGTGATCTGATGCTCATTATCAGTTCTCAGTTTACGTTTTCTTAATTCTTTTAATCCCAAGGGGGTTCCATAAAAAATTGCACTTTTTCGAATAATGAACCGTTTTTGTATAGTGGGCGGGTGCTCATTCAACCAGAACGTACTTTAAAAGAATGTACTACAAAACTGATGTAGAGAGAGACTCATGCAAGTCTATGTAAATTCAATTTCTAAACGAATGATCACACTTTCTTATACTTTTCAAAAAACTATGACAAATTGTTTTGAAACGTATGCAAGACACTGATCCACATATCATTTTCGAGCCGTGAAGTGCACATTATGGAACTCAAGTTGCATATACTTCAATTTAATGCAGTTACCCGCATACGTTTCAAAACCACGTGAACACTGCTTTAATAACCGAGAATCACTCATTTTGGCATGAATAATAAAAACTGCTACGCATGACAAATGTCTTAATTCATCTCTTTGTAACATAATATCCAATAGATTCGTGGAATTACGCCTCCGCGTAAGTTTGCTTAAATAATTGAAAAGCCCAGCGGATATTAAGTTCTTATTTGCTTTTGTGGGGCGTATCACCGGATTTCTTACGTATTTCGTCTCCATTGTTCTGTGCTATTATAATACTACTGTTTCTGATTATTGTTATTATAACATTGGTGGGGAATACACTAATTCGTTGATATATAGATTAGGTTGAATAAAAACCATCATTATCTCCATTTATAACAACTCATTATTCACTAATTGGCAAATTTTACTTGAAAAAAATCATATTTCAAACAGCAACGAATTACATATTTATGTTTGAATGACCGAATTATTTAAAGGCGTTAACATCAGCATACGTGACGTGAGCCTTTAGTATGGATGTGATATATTTATAACTAGATCACTTCTCCACTCGTCATGTTTCTTTCTTTTATTTATGAATGTGCACACGCATTCCGCATTCCAAGTCTAGTAGAGTTGGAAGCAGTTACCTTCAAGAAATTTATTTTAAGCATTTTGCCAATTTTGCGAGAAATCAAATGGTATTCTGTATTTTTTCCATAGGGCGCGCGTATTTTTCATTTCAGTTTCCGTGTACCATATGCAAATTGTGTTCTATTCTGATAGAATAGCCATAAAACATGGAAATACAGTTGTCCAGTAGAAACGTCAGTTCCACAAACCACGTGCAATACCGCTTTTATATGTCCCAACACATTTGGTAACTTATGCTCTTTGCTTGCAGGGTTACGAGATGCTTACGTATGGTTTGTTGCTTCTCATAATCTGTGTCGGTGCACTTTCTGGCGCGGCTGTGAATCCGCTATTTGGAAGTGAAGAAGTTGAAGAATTAATTAAGAGAACTTCTACCGTCGATGATGTGGTGAGTCAAATGCGGAACACTCGATTTCAAAAAAAGAGTGGAAAATATTTATGAAAATGTATTCAAAAATCTCGATAACTTGATGTTTTTTTCTGTCGCCCTGGTTGTTTTCTGAAATAGGGAATCAATATGTCAATCCTTTTTTTGCTGGCAGCGCAAAAGGTTGACTTAAGATATTGGCAGACAAATCTAATTTTTGAAAAATAGACTTGAATTTCAAGGCCCAAATACAGTTCACACAGAAAAAAGATAATTATCGGTCAGCAATTAGTTTAATTGACTTCAGGAGGCAATTTGTGGTCTTTTCCACAAGAGGTGTCTGCGTGGGTCGAATAGTCTTGGAGCTTGCGACAGTCGACATAACGACTGTGTTTCTTATGGACGACTTCTGCTCAGAGGAGCTTTTAAAATGTGTAAGAAACCCGTTTTGGTTTTTGTGTGTGTGTGTGTGTTTGTGTGTGTGCGTGTGAGTGTGTGCGTGTGGGTGTGTGTGTGCGTGTGTGTGTGCGTGTGAGTGTGTGCGTGTGGGTGTGTGTGTGCGTGTGCGTGTGTGTGCGTGTGTGCGTGCGTGTGGGCGTGCGTGGGTGTGCGTGGGTGTGTGCTTGTGTGCATGTGCGTGTGTGTGTGTGTGTGTGTGTGTGCGTGTGTGTGTGTGTGTGCGTGTGGTGTGTGTGCGTGTGTGTGTGAGTGTGTGCGTGTGGGTGTGTGTGTGCGTGTGTGGGTGCGTGTGTGTACGTGTGTACGTGTGTGGTGCGTGTGTGCGTGTGCGTGCGTGGGTGTGTGCTTGTGTGCATGTGCGTGTGTGTGTGCGTGCGTGTGTGTGCGTGTGTGTGCGTGTGTGTGCGTGTGTGTGCGTGTGTGTGCGTATGCGTGTGCGTGTGCGTGTGTGAGTGTGTATGGGTGTTAACTTCTTATGTATGTGTGTTACCTGGAGAAAAGTATGGAATGAGCCGTTTTTCTATTGTGGCCTATTCTCTGGAGCACACTACTTCGGTAGACCAGAGCGGACTGCAGGGAGCCCTTCGGGGCCCTGAAGAACCGTTTTAACCTTTTTTTTTAACATGTACAAATTGTTTCATGTAGTACTTTTTGGTTAAGGTATTTATTACATTTTCTACCTAATTTCCAATTTATTCTGTTTTAGGTATGATTCTTTTGGAGGACTCGTCAGAGTGTGAATATCGTCAGACTGGAGTGTTGAGGAAATTTGCCCGCGATGTCGCCATTGGAGAATTTAACTTGAAAAGATCATACGCCAGGCATTAATAAGAATTCCATGTTTATGTTTGTATGACTGATTAGTTTCAAGTTTCAAAAGGGCAGGCCCACGAAAATTAGAATATTTGTCCTGCACGTTTAATATGTACGCGAAGTATTTGTAGCTAACTTCCAAATATGCAAGTGTACTTCAAATAAATATGTACTGTACAGTTAGATTTCATGTTCGCATTTATACTCGTAGTATAATAAGCAAAGATCCATGCAACTATTAATTCCATGTTTTTACAACCCGGAAAAACCTTGATATTTAAAATTTCACAGCTGTTCGAAATTCATTTTATAAAAACAAGAAGGCAGATGATGTAAAAATTTTAGTGACGAATAAAAATAAATGTTTTTTTTTGTTGTCAGTCGTTGGTCAAATACGGGGGACCAACGGTAACTCAGCCTCACTAAATACATTGTATTTGTGCTAGTTTTTTTAGTTATTATATTAACTAAGCGATATAGTTTGTCTCATTACTATTGGACAATTAATCCACACAAAGTTCACGCATAGCAAAGAAAGTAGTGTTTTACAACATTTCGTGCCATTGTTGCCTGCAAGTACTGTAGGAGGGAGAGATAGAGATACAGAGTCGATGGAGAGAAAGAGAGAGAGAGAAAGAGAGAGAGAGAAGAGAGAGAGAGAGAGAGAGAGAGAGAGAGAAAGAGAGAGAGAAAGAGAGAGAGAAAAAAAGAAGTACAACATTTCGTGTCATTGTTGCTTTGTGCAGGTACTGTAGGAGAGATAGAGAGAGAGAGAGAGAGAGAGAGAGAGAGAGAGAATAAATATGGGATTGAGAGAGAGTTGGAGTGGGAGGGACGGAAGTAGAGATAAAGAGAGAGAGAGGGAGAGGGAAGAGAGAGAGGGAAAGAGCGATTCTGAGAGACGTGCAGTTGTAGGTAGAGAAACAGAGTAGGCGCGCGCGCCCAGCTGCACCGTACCATCATAACCCCACCTCCCGCCTCTTTCCAAAATAGTCAACCATTTATTCATTTCCTGACTGGACTGTAACAATTTGTTTGTTTTGCGCTAATTTGTAAATATTTACCCAGGCTAGAATAAAGTTCAATAAGTTGACATTTTCCGTGTACCAATGAATATTGAACATGGCTTGCACTTCTGTTTTTGACGTTCAAACTAGCCAAACGAAGTCACCTCAAAATTGGGTAATTAAACCAGCGTCGGGCAAATTTACCTACTTTCAGGGTGCACTTATGAAGTCCGTTCGTTTAATTTTGCTGTTATTTGTTTATTTAATGGATTTCGCTCTTTCCGATGGTTTTGTTAACTTTCGATTGATGGAAATGCATAGATACAATGGTAAGTCGTCGACGGTCAAGTGTAAACATTTAAAAACTTATACTCTATGCGCATTCGTTATTCAGTTCAGATTGTCCAATTTAACAAACAAAGCTTCCCGCACCCATTTGGTCATCGGAGGCCCTAAACTACATGTGGCGATGGCCCATACATTGTACTTTATCAGAATAACAATAAGACCAGCTTTTTTACGGTAATCGATATATAAGATAAGGTGCTTTTTAAGCGTTAATTTTAAAATGTCTCTATTTTAGAGTCCTATCCTTCAATGTTAATGCTTTGCATTGGATTAAGACCGTCGAATTCGGAGGACAGATCCAAGGACTGCTCCCTTGTCAGACACAAGGTAGGCTCATTTTTAAAGCGGTATATCGCGTAGTTTTGCAAATTTCTGACCAACTACACCCCGCAAATTTTGTGCCGTCTGCCCATTTCCGACACAGATTAGACAGCACACAATTTGCATATAATACATGGGAAGACAGTAAATGTTCTAAAACCACGAGTCATACCACTTTTATTAACTGTCCTTTGCATTTTTCCAATTTTACTGTTCAAGAATATATGCATTTTTGCAGATTTTCCTCCGTAAACAACCTGATAATATCCATGAAATTGTTCCATTTAAAGTGAAATGGCCTACCGAGGTTAGTGATTTATCTACTCTTTTGTGTGCTTTATATCACGTGGTTATGTTGTATGTATATTATGCTGTATTTACAATATGAATATTTAAATTTGGTTGTTAGGCCTATTACTTCAATTTGTTGTAAGTTATCTAATTGTGTAATCTTTTAATATAATTCCGATGTGCATCTTTGCTGATTTTCGTAATTACGCACACGATTAAGACACCAAATTAGCACCTTGACCCAAAACATGCCAACGAAATTGCCTACCCACTATGGTATTGGTTCCTTACGTCCTTACTTACCTCCTTACCAGAGTATAATTCTTATTTGTAATATGTAATCTAAAGGGAAATCGCACTATTATTATTGTTGTTATAGTTGAAATTTCAAGAACAAATCCTTTTTCTAACCTTCAATAGTAAGAAGCTATAGGAATGGTGCCACCATCAAATCATATCGCATAATTTTTTGAACATTTTTTTATGCTTCCTGCAAGCTAACATGCACTTATTCTAATCCGTCCCATTAAACTACTATTTCCTTTAAGAAATCCAATTGACTAAATCGTTTAATTAGAGAGTAGGTCCACATGTAGAGTATGGCCAATATGAATATGGAGGTCAATGAGGTCTCGCTGAATATACTGGCTAACGACCAAAGCCGATAATTACAGGGTACAGATAATTTGTAGTCTTAAAAACAAGTGCCCTTTTCCTAAGGTTCGCAATATGAATAATGTTACAAAGAATACGTAGATGCTTGAAGGGACATACATCTATGCTATGTTATCTTAGTACATATGTAGAAAGGACTCAACCTTAGGTACAGTATTCAAGAACTATTTCATAGTAAACAGTTGTTTGAAAAGTAAATTCAATATGTCTCTACCAACATAGCCCATGAAATTCGAAGTTGACTGTGCTGATGGACAATTATTTCAAAGTAATGAGCAAGTTTACGATCCGTGACTGTTGTATTGCCGATTGCCGTAACACGAAAAAAAAGATTTCCAGAACCAGAATTGAAATTAGCAGGCTTGAAATATTGAACCCTTCTTGAGCTTAGTCAATATCACAATGAATATATTGCTCTTCTAACAGAAAAGTAACTAGGCGAAGTTAAAAATGTAACTTACAATTAGTTTGAAGAGAAAATATTAGCATAATAACAACCTTAGCCGATGGAGCAGTATTATTTTCAAACTCGATTTTTTCTCTCCTAAAAGTACTTATGTAAAGTTCAAGAACACGCTGTAAAACATCAACACCTCTTTTTTTTCGTTCTTTTTCTCATTTACCTTTGTCCCTTTCTATTCAATTTGTTTCTCTTTATTTACTTCATACAATTCTACTTTCCTTTAATTTCGCACTATTTCTTAGTCTCCTCCAATTTCACAGCTGGAATTCCAGAACTGACCATCTGCTGCTTCAATTTCATTCAGTGATTTTCTCCCCCGTTTTTGTAGACTTTGGAACAAGTGTGAAATTTGGGAATAACAGATTTTTTTTTAGAAATTTTCACGGAATTGAAATTGAGAATATTCAAAAGTGTTTTTACAAGCTGAATAAAGGCAGCGAAAAATTAGGATTTTTATCCCATAAAGCAAAACTGGACCCGTTCTACAGGCTTGTAGGCTGCGAATGAGCAAAGAGGTAGCAAAAAACTTTCATTGAACTCTCAGAAACGAATATGAATTAAATGAATAATTGAACAATAACCATGTTCTTTAGAATGTGAATTGTAAATTTCGATTTAACGGTGCTGACACCTAGCGCGTGTCCCCCATTATAAGACAGTCGTAAATTTTATTTCTACTCGGGGGTAACGGAAATAAACCGAGGGTTAAAGGTGCCAGTGGCTGTTGTTAGCGAACTAGAAATTAGTGAATACGTTTACGATCCATACTGTACAGTGCCTCTATAACGGCCAAGTATCCCTTGTTTCTGATATTATTTTTAAAAATAGGAAGACATTTCTCACCTTAGCAGAATAACTAAGAATCATGACCAGAACTTTTTGTTCAAGAAATTATTGTAAGCAAATCGACTGGAAGATACTGCGCTAGTTTTGTTTAATTATGTCCCTACAACGTATGGGAAGCTGTTGTCTAACATGCGTTTCAAAAACCGGTCGTAAGGTATATCCGTTCTATCGTATGCTTACGGTAAAAACCCCATAGCTGAACAAGAGAACAGTTTTGATTTTTTCTACGTCAATACTTCATTTCCTTCCGTTTTTAGGGATTTATTATTTATTCTTACCAATTGCCATCGGCAAGAACAAATCCTCAATAAACCGTGTGTTAGATTGTATTTCTTTAGATGGCTATCATAACATGGCCACTGGCCGATGTCATAGACAGTTAGATTGGAATCTCTCTAAGTACTGTAATATACAAGTTCCGGTAAACATACAATTATGGGGTACTTGACTGTCGGAAGTGGCGCGCGTGCCGCTATAGGATGAGATAAGGAGACTATAGAAGAGATAGTAAACTATACCACTATTGATTGAAGAGAGTCAGACACGAAACAGTGTTAGAACTAGTTTTCCAAGTGCCGTTGAAGGAGGTGTGCAGAACGTATACGTTGATTCAAACAAAGAGATGCCGATGACAGGAATAAAAATAATAATAATAGAGAGATCATGATCAGCGTATTGAGTACTGTAATTGAACTAAAGGTAGACACAATAGCTAAGGTTGTACTCATATTGAACTCTACATGAGTCCAATTCTTGAACTATATGATCCTGGCCCACATAGTGAAAAGAAGGGCTGATAATTTAGTCTTCAGCATCTCTGAGCATTTAGAACAAGTACAAAATCCAACTGGCAACTTCCTCCTGGATTTTTAGACACAATTTTTGTGACTACTACTTTATTCGCTCCATTTATAGTCTTGCAGTGCGAAACTTTTCGATCAGTTCTTATAAACACTTGCAATGGCTAAAATATCTCTTTCTGTCTATAGCCCCAACTTTTAGAATGTAGCACAGCTGAGTGATCGCACACTTATTTGCATAACTATCTGCATTTAGTGGTTAAATAACACAGGTGTTTCCCCTAATTAGGGTTAAACACTAAGGACACATGTACATATTAGGCGTGTTGACACTATTTGTGGACCACCACAGTTTTCCATTTCCACACTTTTTACAGAATACCAGTCTCCCCCCTCTCTCTCTCTCTCTTTTAATTAAAATACCATATACAGTATATCTGGTGCCAGCTCGTCTCTACCGATATTTCGTACCCTGTCCCCGGCTGTTCACTCTTTGTACAGTAGATTATCCAGCGTATAATTCCGCGAAAGAACACTTGAAAAGGCGACCGCAAACCGAAAAGGACGCTGAATTGCCAGCCATACTCATGCGCGGGGAATGGCCCAAGTTAAATGCTCAAGTAGGAACCATATTGGCGGAGCAGGGGTGCTTGTACCTGGTTATTAGAGTGATATGGCACGTGGTTTGTCAAAAAAAGGTTCAAATCAAGTTCTCCGGTTACACATGGGCGAATGGATGGCTCACTACTCGGGTTTTGATTCGTTTTTTACATATTTGAATTTTTTGTCGGAAGCAATTTATCACACTTGACAGGCAAATTGTCAATTTGATTGAAGAAAAAGAAAACAAGGTCGTTTTAGTGTATTAACGCTGTGAATCGCCTACCGCCCAGCTGCCCCGGCCGGAATGCTGGCCTAGCACTATGGCGAAGCTGTGTGGGTGTATATAGGGGCATATATATAATATATATCCTCACCAAAAACGACGATTATAAATTATGAATATCTAAATCATATTGACATAAAATAAGTTATAGGATCTAAAAATTGATGATGTTGCTGGAAGCTCATTTTTCTTTTGAAGTGTAATGTTTCAACGTGTCTAGTAGAGAATAGCTTTGTACAACCCATCGATAAGAACGCTACAAGAAGTAGAGTTCATTGAAAAAACTGACAACGTAAAGTTGTAAAGTTGTGAAATAATAAATGATCGAGTGCCATAGAAAACCCTCATCTGCCTGCACATAGGCCAATGTAATTAAAAAAAAAACAAGGAAAGACATTAATTTACCAAATCGGAAACAAGGACAAGTGCCCGCCCTACTTCAATTTTCCACAAAAAAAAACTAATTGTATTCTTTATTTTCAGGTTCCTCTTTTTGTCTCAGTTTCTGTTATTTCCGATGGCGAAGTTGCTTTCTTCAAACAAGAAAAAGTCAATTCGCTCAACAAGGACAACGGAACATTTATTATCAAAACGGTAGCTTTCTTGAAATGAACTGGGTTGGCTAGAACTCTATTCCCAAACTTAAAAAAACACGCACCATAACACTTTAAACTTTGCTCTCTTCCAGCTGGATCGTAATATCAGCCTCTCCTATTCACTATCGATTACGTGTGCGCAAAACTTCTATGGTTCGGGATGTTCTTCTTTTTGTCAACAAACATCTCAGTGAGTTTACAGGTTTATATAATGTGTTTGTAATGGAACGGGCACTAATATGCGCTCATTATTATAATACTAACAGTTTGTTGGTTCACCGAGTCGAAAATTTCACATTGGCAAGCTCTTGAAATAACGGTTGAGCAACTCGAAAGCAAAAAGGTACCCTGAGATGTGGTGCAGTAAGGGCACCATCATACTAATAAGGGACCGTGTGTATTACAATAAGTATTACATAGGGAACACTATATGCCAGTATCAAACATATTGAGAAACTAAGAACGTAAGAAATAATAGTTCCTATAATTGTACCAAACGACAAACATGCCACTGAACTGAGCGGTAGAGATAATCGCATTCAGTAACTTGACAACCGAAACTTAATACTTTCTTTCTTCACTTTCTTGACAATTTCTCTTCAGAGTAATCTTTCATGGGAGATCCCATTACACGTGTTCTCAGCAAGGAACGAGGACCTGTGTGAAAGGTGAGTCAATCTTTATAACTGAAATAAATGTGCGCGGCTTCAGAAATGAACTGGACCCCGGTGCACCGTTCCTGCGGATTCGGTTGATAGAACCCGGTTCTCTTTATCTTTATCTTTTAACAACTCTGCTCGTAACATATGCGGAACAAGTCATAAGCGTTGAACATGGTATGGAACCACCCTTGAATATAGGAGCACGCTCTCGCTGAAATGTGAATTTGTTTTTGACAAGAAATAATCTTTAACTGTTCAAAAGTTTGCTCGTTTATTCAAGGAATGCTTAAGACTTATATATGAGTTGAGGTAGAGGGATAACTCATTTTCCCTGTCGGGTTTCATATAGCACGTAGATACCTTTTTTCTTGATAGCGACGCATGGTTTTGGCCTTGTGCGTTTGCTAAAGAACCAACTCAGACTCAACACCCTGCAAAGCTAAACTTTTTTTTTGAAAAATAAATAAATAAATAAACTAATATCTTCAGGATGGCATGGTCGCCTCTGCGACCAACCAATATGCGAGCAAGCGTGTGTGAACGGACAGTGCGTCTCACCAAATTCATGCAGGTATACATGATTGATATTGCGCCTAGTTACTAGTATACGCTTCATAAACCACGTACCGTACCGCGTTAACATTGATATTCTCAATTGTTCAGATGTTCTTCTGGCTGGCAAGGTCCTGATTGTTCAACGTGTGTTCCTCGTCGTGGATGTGCAAATGGATTCTGTACGAAGGCAAATGAATGCATTTGCGAGAAGAATTGGAATGGATTACTATGTGATAGGTAAGACATACTGTCTCTCTCTCTCTCTCCTTCTATCTCTCTCCCCCTATATATTTCTCTCTCTCCTTCTCTCTTTCTTTCTCCCTGTATCTCCCTTCAATTTCTTTTTCAATCTCTATCTAGAGTGAGGTAGAGAGGTTTTATCTTTCTTTCTACCTTTGTTTCCCTTCTGCAGTACTTCAGACTGGGAAAAACATAAACTAATATTTTCAGAAAAATTGACATTTGTTCAAGTGATAACCCTTGTTTCAATGGAAGGTGTTTAACTCTCGACGATGCAACTCAATATTTCTGCAACTGCACTCTTGGCTACCACGGGCGCCATTGCAATGAGACAACGACAACAAGTACGTACAGTTCTCTTATTACATAGGAAATGGGTGAACCAGCTCGGTACGGTTCACTGTTTTTTTCGTGGGCCTGCCCATTTGGTGACCAACTCGTGACGAACTCGTGACCAAGTTTCATCGAAAACCATCATGAGATGGTCACCAAATGGTCACGAACCAGTCACGAACCAGTCACTAGATTTTTTTTCGGTAAAAACCATTTATTGGCCAAGGACGGTTTTTCTGTGTGTTTCGGTAATTATTTCATTTTCCTGTTTGATAATTGGCAAACGTTGTTGAGGACTGCAAAACCGTGCATTGTAAGTTAATTAATAATTAATGCTTTGAACGGGTGTGACAAACACTCTCTCTAATCTAAGTTACTGTAAGTTTAGTCAAGAAATATGAAATCCTAGAATCTACAAGAGAAGTCTAAGGCCTGTTCGTGTAAAAGCATTGCATAGAAGCCTAAGGCCTTTATTATGAAGCCTAAAACCTTAGCATCGACGCCGAAAGCCTGTACAGAGCTGATCGATTTTCACATGAACAAAGTTGTATTTTCTAGGAGTTCAATTCCCAACACCATCACTTGAAGGCTTTTGGGAGGATAATGTTTCACACCTCGTCGTATACGCGGTTGTTGTGACCATTCTCAATCTACTCATTCTACTCCTCTGCTACTTTGCAATGGTCGGATTATCCGAAAAGAAGACAAAAGTCGATGGAGAAAGCGGACTTGGATTCGTTCGAACGAGGGACAACGCGCAGTTATCCGGTCAGTTATGCTAAATTGTCGGGCCCATGAGTAAAGTAAAGAGGTTTGGGTTCAAGGGTGTTACGGAATGCGGTTTCCACGGTAGTGTTTCTCAATTCCTCCCTCTCTCTTGCTGCACAAGCAAATTACAACAAATCTAACCTTTCCCCCCTTATATTTGGCTGAATGTTTATGCAAATTCGTTCGTAACGCTCCATCTCAAAACCAATATAGACACTTCCAATTTTCTCGTAATCCGAACGCGCCCTTAGATTTTCTAACAATTATGGTCTTATTCAACTACACCGTGGGAAATGTTGTGGAGACTGCTTATAATTAGTCCCATCATTTGTTTTCATTTCAGTCTACCGCCCATCATATATCATACTCGAACAACAGCAGTTTGTGCGGGAATCTTCAGATAGAATGCTAAGTGAAGAATCACAAAGAATCAGCGGCTTCCGTCGTTCAGATGGTAAAATCAGCTTTTCTGGACAACCGGAGGCCTCAAGACATCTACTTACGCCGCCTCCCTCTTACTCAGATACGTATTCTAACGCGGCGACACGAAAGTTGCCAGGTTTAACGCACATCACCTCATGCATGGAAAATGTTATATAATATTTAGGTTATGCAGTAAGTCTTTAGTTTTTGTCATTACCTTGTCAAGCTTTAATTTGTCTTTCGTGTTGAGCTGGAAATAGATGATCTGCAGATTTACTAAATTAGCTTTACGTTCATCAAGTGAATACTTTAAAGGGATAGGGGTCTCTCGAAATATGTACATATATAAAATAAGACTAAAAAGATAATCAGCGATTTTTTTTAAACATTTCTTTTTTGAAAAGTGAAAAATTCACGTGCAGCATTTTCCTTCTTTCCATAGTGAATCTGGGAGAATTTCGGAGAAGTAGAAGTTAGTTTGTATTTTTTCCTTAACATTAGATTTATGCTATATATTTATTTACTTGTGTTCAATCGGTCTTGAACCATCACGTTTTTGATCGGCTATTTTGATTGCTTGATTTTGTGGCACATGCATGAGCAATAAGCGTTTTCGTCTGAGTACATACTCATTTTTCTAAAAGTGTACAAGTGTGCAAGTGTGCAATTATAGTCTTCACTTAATGCAATGCATTTTTTTTTGTCCGTTCGGATATGCTTCGTTTTTCTTAAAGGGAATATGTAGGCACTCAAAATGAGCAAAACAACTGCGAAACTAGAGTTTCCACACCAGACATGAATTTAAGTAGGCGACTGAATATGTAAATTCGAATATTCTCATTTGCATGCAAATATGTCGCTGTTGCATGCTATATGCCGATGTATGCACACATATGCAAAATTTTTTGCTCCATCAGCACTGCCGTGTAAGCCGGGTCAAGCAACGCGTTTACTATGGAAAAGATGAACTTTGAAAATCATTTTCTTTTAAATGGGAAACTTTTAACAATTTTTGTTGTTTTTTCCTTAATGAGGAACACACATTCTATTAATACAGCTTAACTTCAAAAAGGGCATACATATTCCCTTTAAAGTTGTTGTGTATTGTTTTGCTTTGGCTTTCGTACTGCTCTTCTTTGCAATAGTATTTTTTTTTCATTTTACAATCTAATTATCTGATGGCTCATGCACAGAAAAAAAATAATACTTAAAGCGAAATACCGGCCGCTTTTGGAAACACATCGAGTACACTAGCATTCCTATGCTTTATGCAGCTTATGCAACTGAACATAAATTAGAATAAAAAATCGAGCTAAATTCGAGTAACTTAGCATAAATACGTAGGAATTCAGTTGTCCACGATGCGTTTCAAAAACCGGCCGGCATTTCGCTTTAATGTTTCTTTTGGGAAATCCTCAACTCTGACTACCGCACTGAAGGATTTTTTACGTGTGCATTAGACTTTTAATCGAAATACCGGCCGGTTTTTGAAACGCATCGTGGATAACTGAATTCTTACGTATTTATGCAAAGTTGCTCGAACTTTAGCTCGATTTTTTTAATTCTAATTCATGTTCATTTGCATACGCTGCATAAGAATGATGGTTTTCTCGACGTGTTCCAAAAACCGGCCAGTGTTTCGCTTCAAATTTACAACAGCTCACTTATTCCTCTTGCCATTTGCTCATTTTCAATGTTCACAGACATACAGGGTGCTTATGTTTTTCTTTTACAGTTACTGAATAAACATTTTTTTATTTCAACCATTTGTACCCAATTTGGCCATTTTGTTGGTGTACGATTCGTAAGATACTGAATTTGGTAGGTTTGCTTCAGATACCATCATGTGTCTCTTAGAGACATTATGTATTCGCATCCTGGTCCCACTGCGCATTTTGTACCATATATACATCTTGTAGTCACAAAGCTTTGTGGCAAACATTTGCTAACAACGGCAAACTTCCGTTCCGGTGTCAAAATACCGGCCAAAAAGCCTGGAATTTCTATAAAACTACCCGTTCTTTTCCATTTTTTGTCTTTCTCCAAATTTGAATGTTTTACATTAATCCTGTAAGGCTTGGGGAGGTCTCACAGCAGTATACATACCTTTGGAATATTCATTATTTATTATTATCCCCCCAAGTTAGGCGTGGGCAGACTTCACTTGGCAATTTTCCACTCTTTACTCGAAGTATTTGATATGTGATTATCTTGGTGATATTGAAAACGTGTTCTTGTTCTTGTTCCCCCGTGTGGTGTTGTAGTGTGTATTATGTTCCCTGTGAATTATTTTCGTTTGGCTGTTTCTTAAATTTATGTTGTTCGTTCAATTGTATTTTCCACCCTCTGTGGTGTGTGCATTTTTGCAATAAATGTTTATGTTATGTTTATGTTTATGTTTAAGATAAAGATACACGAAATGCTCATAATGCAGAACATTAACATCTTATAACGATAACTCCTCGAATTATATCGACACATTTATAATAGTCAAGCAGTTATTGTTCGAACTCACAATTTTATTACTATTATTTATGTAAAAAAAAGTTAGAAAAATACAATGACCGAAACATCTGTTTCAAAGTTTCAAAATAAAACCGTATGGGCTTTACCCGATTATTATGCGGCCGCTTGATATTATGAGTGTCTAGATATATATGATTTATAAACTATATTAATATTTATTATGTTCTTTTCATTCCAATCATATTCATGTATTATTTGAAGAAGTTCTTTTTTTTCCTTAATTTCTTAACTTATTCTAGAAGATGTTTTAAAGTCGACGAATTTAAACCGATGGCCTTGAATCGTGCGTTGGGGAGGAGATGGGTCTGACTGAAATATTTTAAATTCTGTAGCTTTCCGTATTTTGCCTAGACTGCAAACCAAACGACAGATGCACATACATACGCAAATTTACTTTTCCCCCAACGTGAAAGTTTCGAAGCAGATTTAGAATAAGCTTCATAGAGAAATAACCTTTTGATTATAAACATAGGATTCACCCTGGGTTTTTCCGTTCCACATATGGGTAGTTTTCATAAGCAATATGAAGGCTGTGTTAGACTGTACATAGGTATAAGTTAAAGGTACGAGGTCGCCCTTTTGTCTCTTTTATGTACGATGTGCTTTATTATCTGATTAATATGTAGAACATAGTGTTGAAAGAAATCAGACAAAAAAAGATTATTTCACCGAGCAATTTGCCGTGGAAAAAAGTGGACCAAGGGCAAGCAGCAATCTAAGCCAAAAAAAAAATGTTAGAATGCGCGCGAGATATGCCACAAATTAAAAAAACTTTAGTCGACTCCTTCTTAGTATGACCATATTGGTTACGGTGGATGTTGGTCTACGAACACTATTTTACGTCGCCATTTACTCGGCGATGGCGCATTTTCTGCAAAAATTGTTTCCAACACTACGTTCTACTTATTACTCAAATAATAAAAACACAAAGTATACAAAAGGGACCGCGTCCCTTGAAATGTTAATAAGCAAGACTATGTAAACTTATATTGTTTTAGTATATTAAACCAAGCGTAGTTATAGTTTTGGGTTGTTGTTTAGAGTAGTTGAACAGAAAAACTTGTTGTTAAACACATGTTTATTGCATATTGTATGCTAATTAACTGCTTCATCAATGGCTCGTTCGTTAAAAGTTAGCGTGAAATCAAAGGAATCTCGTGGAGATAATGAAGCGTCACCCACCCCTCCGATCTGCGAATATTTGAATGGTTCTGAAATGTTACAGTAAGACACATATAACGCGAAATGCCGGCCGGTTTTTGAAACACATGGAGTATACCAGCATTCTTATGTGGCTTGAATGAACATAAATTAGCATAAATACGTTGGAATCCAGTTGTCCACGATGCGTTTCAAAACCGGCCAGTATTTCGCTTTAATTATTTTCATTTATAAGAACGATGCGTTTCAAAAACCGGCCGGTATTCCACTTTAATTATTTCCAATTATAAGAAAAATTAACATAATGAAAATGAGTCATGATTTTTTTTGCACGCATACGAAATGTTTGTTAAAGGAGGAGGCTCACGAGAATGAAGTGCTCAAATAGTCTCCTTTTATCGAAAGATGATGGAATTAAATTCCGAAAGACATGATTTACAATGCAAAAGCTTTTAATTGGAAGGAGTAAATCAATAGAAAACTATGAATTCTATCAAAATTTTGGATCGTAAAAAATAGTTGATTTCCATAGTGGGCATGCAAATTTTGTGCTGGCTTGCAAAATGACTGTTAAATTTGCATGTTTAGCTTTGAAGTCTACCTTGCATACGATAGGTTATTTTATTTGACTTCCAGTTCTTAGATTAATTAATTCCTCCAAACTAAAGCGCTGAACCTTATAATACTTGATTTTTTGGAAGATAAACCCAATTTCCTTCGATAAAAGGAAACTATTTGAGCACTTCATTCTCGTGAGCCTCCTCCTTTAAAAAGGAAGAAGGCATGTAAAAAAATGACAAAAGTGTTGTCTGTTATCAGAAGATGAGTATTTTCCAATAACAATAAACAAAATAAATTAATTTTTTTTTGCATGCATATAAAAAATTGCGTTTGGCAAGCCATGTATAGTAGAACAGTTTGCAACATTTTCAAGTTTCATTTATATCTTTTTCGAAAAGAATATTTCAGTACAAAGGATAACGTACCATCAGCACTCCGCCTGCAACAAAATGCAATGTCCTTATCATCAGTTAGTGTACAAAACTCGTCACGATTGCAGTAGTCTGAATCGTGCGGAGAACCACATAATCTGAAAAATATTGGTAGATGAACTAATCCGCTGTCAGTGTGAAGCGGCAACATCTCGTTTAATTTTATAATTTATGCTGCCAAATAATAATTACATACGTCACAAATAATGAATAGTACAGTACCGTGCCGAGATTTTACAATTTATAACCACTTGCACTTGTTTGTATACCTTCAACAACTCATTCTAACATAAAATTTCAAAATAAACCTACAAAATTATGAAGCTCTCAAATGAAGTTATATTATCTAGTGGAATATAAGTTTAGAGACATGACATCGGAGCCTAGTAGCCAAGTAATACTACACTGTGAATACTACACAGCAGAACCCATTATTGAAATTTCCTTCGCGACTTCCTAGGAGTCCGGGTACTTTTTACTTATTTTCTTCTACTAGTTCACCGTCAATTACTTTTTGACTAGTTTCGTGTCACGAACCGTGTCTCAAAGACGAGTGGTGTCACAGCGTCGTTGTCTAGCACAGCTGCATATCCATCCTCTTCACAATCGAAGACACGCGTGAAATGTTGGCCGGCTGTAAAGGTGATATGCGAAAATATACCCAAACTCTTCTAACCATTAGGTTGTAAGTCAAGTAAGGCAACGCAAAGTATGACATGTGGCTTTCAATCTAGGCACGACAGTTGCATTCCCATTTATGATATGCACAGAAAACAAATAAGTTGCTGCTCTAAAATCCCTTCTATGCTTTCCTACTTTGCTTATCAAAATACCTTTTATTTTCCTTTTTATTTGCCAATTCAATTGCAAACATGCCACGGGTTTTAAAAACAACTTAGTTATGTTGTTCCACCAGTGTTCCCCATTTGCCTTCCCCCAGGTTACTGAGTAGAATACGCCCCTCATTCATAAGAGTGAAAAACTCGTACGGAACCAAAAATCCATGCATGATTGTTCATCTGGAAAGACATCCCTTCGCAGTCGACGGCCAAATTTCGGAATTGTACAGTGTATTCGCTGTGAAACACAGCCAGTTCCAGATGGGGAACGGTACCACTGAAATGAATGAATTCAGATAATCTTGTGGTAATAATTTCGATCATTTTAATAACTTATCAATAATAAATATTTCTTGTAGTAACGATATTACGCCATTACAAGAAGGAGGGGAGGAATACATATTATAGCTGTTCCGTACTCTGTGCGCAACTCTAAGGGCGCATTCGAGATGGACATTTCCGGAAAAGAAAAAGAAAACTTTTGGTTCGAGATGGATTTCACCAAAAAAGAATGCAATTGCCACGCATACACATGCAAGTGATCGATTGCTTTTAGTTTCAATTACTGTACTGAATTTTCGACAATTATTTTGCATGTATCATTTTTTTTCTCGGTGTCCATCTCGAACCACTTTTTCCTTTTCTTTTCCGGAAAATGTCCATCTCGAATGCGCCCTGAACCACATTAGGATTACCGTAGCTGAGGCCGGAGAGAGCCGCCCGTTTTAATACCTGCACATCAATAAACTAAAAGTGTGAGATGAAAAAAAGGAAAAGGGTGATTAAATGATGTAACTGCGGTGGTTGCATGTAAGCGTTGCTCTAGCGCCGAGCATGGAGTGCTTCTATTCTGTAACACTGGATGAGCTCTGGTGTAACTCCTCCTTTCAACACGTCCACGTTATGGGAGATTGAATCAGGTAACTTTGACTTCAGTATTGTTTTGTGTCAGGCCAGTACGTCTTGATTAGAAGTGTAATCCGTCGGTTTAATATTTAGTCTATCACTGAATTTAAGTTCCAACTTATAATGCTTATCTTCAGCTGCTGATCAATGGTGCCCCCACTTTATTCCACTGAACACCTTTCTCTGAGGCACCCGATCTACATCCGCCACACTTAATCACTTTGTCACCCTTGATAAATCAGTATTATTTTGATGTCTTGTTTGTGAACGATTGAAAGTTGCTATGTTTTCTGTTTTGACATTTGTTTACTGGGGGTGGCAGCAATTGGTACATCCATGGCTCCAGAAGAACAATAGCATTCTTTTTGCATATGAAACGCAGTCTACTCCTATTGCATCTTTTCTTTGTTCTTTATGTTGTCATGTAAAAATAGTACACAATTAAGACCAAACCCTGAAAGAACTATGAAAAGTAAACTTATTTTCACGAACCTCGACCTCGTTTCTGTCTCCATCTTCATTACAATTGATTGGGGCCTCTTGTACAGGATCTGGCAGTGATCCACCAATGATATTCAATACTGGACCACCGATACCAGTGATATTGAACAACCCGGAAGCTAAGAAAAATATGCTTAAAAATTAACTGTTTATAAAATAATATATCTACTTTGTGGTTGTGTTATTATGCTTTGGTTCCATTGTAGAACTACTTTGTGCGGCTAGAAAAAGGTTTCAAAAAATTTGTTGCGCCGCTAGATTACATTATTTTGGAAGACAAGTTCAAAATTCAGGATAGAGGTCAAATTGTTCTTATTTAAAAAAAATTAATATGTAACTGACATGGTCCTTCCCCAAAGAAAGCTTCGTCACTACAGCAAAAGCCAAGCCATCCGACAACGTTACACGTTTCACCAACTTCACACATATCAGAGAAACCGTCCTGGAACTGAAGAAGTTCACAAAACACAGGGTTGAACCAGGCGACCTTCTGCACTTGAAAAGACGTGATAATCACTACGTATTTTGGTCGTTAACACAATTAAGCTGAGAGATCAACCCACAGACTAAAATCGACAATGCATGTGTTTAACTATGTAATTAAAAATGTACACCAAGATGTGCTAAATAACAGAGAACTGGAGACTGTGCGAAGACAGCGGAAGATTAATTTTAATGGAACGGTTGTTGACTGGTAAAGAGAGCTCTACCAATATGAAAGCTTCTCAACTAAAGGTATAAATACTCATAGATGAACAGTTTTTGCGACACCTGTCCCAAATTAAGAAGGGAAACTCACATCGTGACATAACTGTGACGAGAATAAGATGGGAACTTTATCCCCGTTTGAACGTCTGAAAATTGCCATTCGCAGGTCCGTCGGACAGCGAATTTTCACAGATTTCCATACCGTTTCTGAAAGGAACGCAGTCACTACAAATTCGTCATTTTACTTCGAATATAATTAAATAAAGGAAAGATTTGAGAAAAATACTCTACCAAAGTCAATTTATTTGAAATCTCAAACAGGAAATGATCTAATAGAGACATAGAGACTGTTACTGTTAGTGAAACGTATCCTTTGAAATTGGTATAAACTGTGAAGTTTCCCGTCCCTTGTGAAGCCGAAGGGCATATATAATATATGGAAAAGCAGCTGTCCAGTATACGTTAGACAACCCGCGCGCAATATCGCTTTAACGGAATTGCCATTGGGTTCCTAAACCTACGCATGTGTTTCAGTGTGCACTCCTCTTCGGTGTCGTGGAATTGTTGATTAATCTTTGTGCGTGAAATGCAATCATTTCTGTAGGCAAGACACATCCGATGCTCGCTGTCGAAATAGAACTAAAAATGGTGAATCTTATTATATAAAGGACAAGAGTTTACTTTTTTGCTTGTGTGAACGAAACAGAATTCTACGTTTCAGGCGTTTGGTATGAGGTAGTCCCTTTCCGCAACTCTTCAAAAATAAGCGCAATCGAATTTTATTACATCAACTTGGAAGATGCGTGTCAAACGTTGTATGCAGTATGATCATTTCATTAGGGTCGCCTGGTTAGTCGACTCAGGCGGCGGTAGCCGACTAGTTATTTGATGAACGAGTCGGCTAACGCCGCCTGAAGCGACTTTCCATGATCGAAATAAGCTTGCTCTTATATGAAAATCCCGAAACGTATCTTCCAAGGTTTATGTAATAATACATGAAAACGCTACTTTGATCTTTGAAGACGCACGTTAGCCTCATACCAAACCTTCAGAAATTATATTCTTGTGCATATAAGCATAAGGGCTATGTGATGCCAATGACACAAAATGCTCAATACACAGGAACGCAAAACAGTCAAACAGAATTTTAGTAATTTTTTTCTCGTTTAATGATACGATCATTATATTGATTTAAATATAGATACAATATGTACCTGGACGTTTTCTCTTTTTGCATTTTCGCAGAATGGAGTTGATAAAACTGAAATATTCCTTACAAAGTTCTATCTTTGATGGTTTCATGTGCATGAAATCATTAAAACAATCAATTCATTATTGTACAAATGAAATACAATAAGTAAAATAATTGTAACCTTATTATATAAAAGAGTAACTGCAGCGTAATTTGCATACCGATGTGCGTTACGGAAATGCAAATTTTCGACAATAGTTTCGCGTGTTCGGGTATAAAAAGAGTTTCGCAGCTCAATATCGAAGTATGCATATGCAATTGTTTCCTATTATGTGAATTTCTTATGATACGTTTGAAACTTTGTAGATAAGTATGCCCGTGCTAAACCAATCATTTTTCCATCCTCGGGCGGGGTGAGCCGACTGGTATAGAATAAAATCGTAATATTGAATAACTTACTCTGGTTCAGAAACATATGAAGAATCAAAAGAGAGAAAGTCAGCGTCGTCATTAGGCGAAGTCGTATTGTTTGATGCAAAAATCGTAATCGTAGTACTGTAGTTCTGTAGAATAGTCTGAGTATATGTATAAAGAAGCTGAAACAAAACAGTGCGATTTACTAGACAAGGCGAAAATGCACAGTTTATGCACGCTCGAAAAAAAAAAATAGTCCTGTGGCTACCTGCCGCGGGACCATTTTTTGGCGGTCTGTAGTTGTTCTCGTGTAGTGCCAATCTACGGTAATTTAAGCCATACTTGGAAGCAAAATCCGGCAATGTTTGCCATACATCGAGACCCCATAAAGCAAATAATCAGAAACAAACTTCTTGCAACAAAAAGAAAGAAAAACAAAGCTCAAATCTCTAATAAAAAAAAGCGTGAGAACAATTTTTTTCGAAACCTGATAATTACTTAGATTACCAAATATAAACAATACTAAAATGACTAAAAACACTAAACATAAATAAGATATGAAAAAAAAATGCAGAAATGAAAATGACTAGTACTTAGTATATAGCAAGACCGATCCTAGTTCGATTCGTACGGTCTGTTTTTGCACAGTTTCCCGCTCTCATTAAATTGCTCAAGTTATACTAGTTGGGAATAAAGTAAAGAAAATGAGAGGAAGGGGAATATCTAACTTGGAATTGAGCAAACTACTGCAAAAAAACTGAAACGCGACACAGCACTGTGAGCGTGAAACTAAATGACGTCAAACACAAACACACAAACACACAAACACAAAAACACACAAACACACACACACACGCTCACACACACACACACACACACACACACACACACAACACCACACACACACACACACACACACACACACACACACACACACCACACACACACACATACACACACACACACACACACACACACAAGCACACACACCACACAAACAAACACACACACACGCTTTTTTAATAATCTAAGCTCTGAATTTCTACATGAATCAATCATTTTGGAAAATACCAAACAACTGCATTAACTGGTTCTGCATAATACTCGACTACTTATGTATAAACATACACTCATGACCAACTCAAGAAATATAAATTATGGAAAACATGATGAATTCCAATTTTTTCAATACATAAGAAATGGAAAGGTTTCAAGGTCGAGAGGAGGGAAAGCATTGGTGGTCCTGAAACGGGAAAGGAACGATTAAACCTTTTATAAATTATTGAACGACTAAAGGTTGATCACGCGAGTGAAATCAGGAAGTTAAAGCGATATGACACGTGGTTTGGAAATTTCCTAGTCACCCGCATTTCCATTTAATATATTCAAATCCGGTGTAGAAATTTAAAGATAATGAAATGCCGTTCTCCAGCAGTGTTTTCACAAACCGCGTGTAATTTTGCGTTGAAATTAAAGGTGAATAGCAGGCGGTTTGTACGTGTGTTGCAGAACTGTTGTAGAACTGTATTCCCATGTATTCTATGCAAATGAAAATCCCTCACAATTATCACTTTTTGCATACAAGGCATGGGAATGCAGTTGTCCAGCACACTTTTCAAAAACCACGTGCTATACCGCTCTGACAATGAGTGGGAAAATGCAAAACGTTGATCGGACAAGTGAAATTTGGAATTTTATATTTTTTGGTCAATGTCCATGGACAAGGATAGAAAACATCAAGGCGATAAGGAGGATCAGTGGAGAAACTTTGCAGATTCCAAATGGCAGGTTAGCCCATACGGTACCCATCATAAGCGAAAGCGGACTAGAAATATTTTCTCAGCGCGCAGTGCGCAAATGCGTAACCGCGTCCGCGGAAAAGAGATGGCTTTTAACGTGGAAAAGACGGAGACGCAGAAAAGAGATTTCTCTATGTCTCAAATTTTTTAATGCAAATTTGCAAGCTTTTCCCGCGGATGCGGCTACGCATTTCCGCGCTGCGCGCCTGAGATCCAGAGTATGTGTATAACTCGTTCAACACAAAATTCACTACGTAACCACACTTGGTTTTGATTTGTGGTAACATATGTTCTTCTTTCTACATTCGGATTAACTTATGCTTGTTTACTTCTCATCATTGTTTTCGTTTTGGCACTGCTAACTTGCGGAGCATCTGCCGCGCTGCCCTCACATAGTGGGCCGCAGTTGCGCCAGCCGCTCACCCATTTTCCTCCATCCTATTTGTGCGGCGCGTGTGCGGCGGTGTTACATCACTGAATATACCTCAAACTTTCTATTTTCCCAGAAATATGTTCTCATACCATTACTACGACAAGCACAAGTTTTTCAAAGGGAAATAAACTACCGCTGGCAATCTTAATCCAGTTTTCAGCCGCGGCTAACGTAATATTAAACAGGAGGATAACAATACTAGTGAGATATTTATTGAGCAACTGGCACATTTTCACTTTTGCCAAGCATTAATCCGTTACTCTGCGGAGGATACATAGTTGATTGATGCAATTTGTATTTATTGTTTTGGTTTGGTTTTGCATTTGTTGATAAATTATGATCATCGGAGTAGAACATACAACACGAGTTTGTTAATTTATTCCAGATTTATAATCAGTTAGGGTAGGGAAATTTAGTTACTGTGCCATTGGCCTTTCTATTAATTATTTTCAACATTAACGCAAGGGGAACGAAAATTCAGAACTTTCTTCAAGCTCAACATAAAAGAAGAATCAGTGAGACTCCATGGCTAATTTTGCAATCTGTCTGATGTTCTCGTTTCTCAGTAAGTTTTTTAGCAAATTATATTTTGCATTTCATTGCAAGCGGGCCACAGGTCGCAGTAACGAACTGAACCAGTGACATCAACCATCCAGCTTTTTTTGCATTAGTTCCATTTTGGAATTTTTTGTTATTTTCAGATTTTACGGCCGCTCTATTTTTGCACAATCGCTTCACGTATTTTGTGCAGTACTGGTGGGAGGTATGTGCATTTTACGTTTTTTAGCCGGTCAACAATTAGTTTCCGTCGGACAATTATTTGGTAACCAGCAACCGAGCATTTAGCGACCACCTAGAAACTTGTGGAGAACCGCTTGGTGACGGTTTTTGAGCAAAATAGTCACCGCGAGGTAGCCAAATGGTCGCGAAATGGTTTGGCGGGACAAGTAAATTATATAATGTTTATTTTTTTTTTGCACTTCCTCTCTAAATAGTAGCGATATTCAGACTATTTCAGGTCTGGTATGTCGAAATAGACGAAAATGGAGAAATATTTTACCTGGAAGAAATAGAGCAAAATCGCTCTCCAAGGATTTATGAAGAAAATAATTTGATTTGAATATTTTGAATTTTTTTTATTAATGCGTAGGAATACCCGGATTTCATGGACTCAACACGCCATTAGCGGGAACTGAACCCGTCACATATAGCTCACAATCAGCAGCTTTATTATTCCTCAAATGAGCATGTTTTCAATTTACTCTTGCGTCACAAAGCTGACAATTATAATCTTATACAGCGAAACATATTCCGTGACAAGGTCGTTACAAGTTTCTTTTGAAGATCTGCAACCCAAGATCAATAGCCTTGAACAGGACGAAGACATATTTTTTTTAGAGAAATATCCCCCTTTCTCGACTTTTTCTTATATGAACATTTGCTCAAAAGCCGTAGTCTCGATATGAGAAAGACGCATCTCATCCAGTTTTGCAGTCCTGCAGTTTTCCTTGAACATAAATGGGGTCATCCAATCCCCTAAGGATGCGCTCACACAGAACTGAGACTATTGATCTCAGTAACCTTATTATCTATTTCTATGTTTCTTGTAGATTGACGCTTCCTAAATGTTTTTACTTCCTTTAAAATTTATCAGCTTTTGTTCAAGATTGATGATTTACCAAACTTTTACAATAAAGTATATTCTTCGCGAACCGATACAATATAACCCAGAAGGACTAACTTTTAGATTATATAATTACCTTTTAGTAAGTTTAGCCTTTCTTTTACCGTTCTCCTAGAGCCTATCGAGATGGCCTTGACAAGTTGCGCATAGCATATAGTTTAGGCGTTTAGATTGGATCAATTGTTGCATCCCCGAGTTGCTCACTTTTTTGTTCTTCTATATTTTGTTTCCTGTGTTTTCCTGGTCACTTTTCTATTAGAACATTGGCAATGTGAACATTGAACCAATAAACATATTATTTCTTGTATAACTCTTAACAACATTATTGTTGTCATGCTGTAAGGCGTGTAAGGTGTCAAAAATAAAGTAAACTTTGCAAACCGTTGCTCGTGATTAATTAGAACGTGGTGCAAATGCCGATTGTGTCGGTTGTGTACGTCTCTTCTGCTAATTATTCGGTCGTATCACCCCAAGGCAATTAATTTTAGGGTAATTGCTCCAAAATGTTTCGTACCTTTTTATTCTGCGTAGCAGCGGTCACTTTTGTATTGGCTGATGATCGATCATGGACAACCGAGGAGGGAATTCAAATCGAAATTATCAAGAAGATCGGAGGTGAGCTCATTAGCCCGTGCAAAAAAGTTACGTCGATATTTTTTCCGAGACTACAAACTACAAGAAACTACAAGATTAAGCATGTATTTGAATTCCGAGAACGCTATTGTATTTTAACGAATAACTTACCCGAGTTATAGGTACAATTCAGTTTTCACAGTTGGAAATTAATTTTCTTGTCTTTGATTTAAAGCGAAATACCGGCCGGTTTTTGAAACGCATCGTGGACAACTGCATTCTTATGTGTTTATGCGAAGTGGGGGGTCTAATTGGGTTCTATTTTTTATGCTAAATTATGCTCATTTGCTCATTTGCACATGACGCAGACGAATGGTGGTGTACTCGATGCGTTTCAAAAACCGGCCGGTATTTCGCTTTGAAGAATATCCGTTTGTTTTGAAAATTATGCCCTTTTTTTAGCTAGCAAGTGCAAAATCCAGTCCGAAAGTGGCGACACTTTGGAACAATTCTATAAACTGACGGACAAGAGTGGAAAGGTTATTGGAAGTAACTTTGGAAAGAAACCGTAAGTAATTACAAATAATATCGATATGTTACATTTTAATGGGGTTTCCAAGTATGGTGAAAATTTACAGTATTTTGGAACAACACGCGAATATTTTTTTAATTTTTCATAGTATATGTCAATGTGTGCAAGTTTCGTGCAGTATTGACAGAATCACACCAAAATTTTGGTATACTTGCAATTTGCAAACCCCGTAAGAGTATGCTCAATTAAATAAGAACACATTAGTGCATCACTACGGGATGCGTTGTTAAATTCTTGCGATAGGCGGCGAAACTAACTTTAGTATTTTTTGTTTAATTTATATATATTTCGTAAAAAAAAACGATTCACTTCAGTTTCGAGTTCACTCTGGGAAGAGGGGAAGTGATTCCCGGAATGGAAGTTGCCATGGAGGGAATGTGCGTTGGAGAACAGAGAAAGGTGACATATCTTTTCTAACTTCCGCACTTTTCCCTGGAAGAACAAGTGGTGTCTCCAGTCTTATAACATTGTATCCCAGGCTGGTCCGAAAAAAATTGCAGAAGGGCGCCGAAACTGCATAGTTGTTAGTTCTTATCATTCTCCGAGTCGCCTATGCTTCAACTAGAAGATATTATATGATGAGGCGGTAAATACAAGTAGCAAGCTGGAATCTCGCATTTCGCTTAGTGTTATTTGAGAATGCTTGCTGTGCGGTGCCACTTTCCTAGGGCTGGCAATTTGAAAACAAGTGTCCCAGTTTCCAAACAATCTGAAATTTCAAAGCGTTTAGGTTGTGATTCCTCCTGAGCAAGCCTTTGGTGAGGATGGTCGCGATTCTGACGGTATTAAGGTGAGTTTCCAAAATTGTTTGCTTTCTATGACTATGACGTCTACCATGAAGAATAATGATGCGGAATCTTATCAACTATGCAGCCTAGAGCTAGCGTAAATGTATTTCGTTGGATACAACATGCCGTTACGAATTTTAAATACCTCCAAGTACAAAATAAGCATCTTAAATGAATTTACTGGACCGAAAACAGTCTCAAAATTCAGAGATTCCTGATTTCAGAGTGGTGACAGTTTGTATTATTTCGTCGAGTTGAAATCCATTTTCCGCCCGAATCCTGGAGACGCCTGGTATGACGAGGACGGAATGAGAGTTGAAGTAAGCTTTTTACCCTTTCTTATTTTAGCTTCTAGAATAGAATTTGGTTAGATTAGAAAAGCACATAAACAAACTCGCATTACACAGAAAAGACATGTATAAAACAAGTTCTTTTCTCGTTGCAGCCAGCGTACTCCGTTATAACTTACAAATAGAAATTTATCATGTCCCGTAGGAAAATTACAGTTTTTTTTGCTACTCATTGCCCTAATTAGAACAAGGAATTTGTAATTGCTGATGTTTAGGAAATAAACACGGTCAATTTAGGATATCTTATTATGTCTTATTATATAAAGCTGGGAGCTTTGTTTGTTTGTGCGTTTGGATGATGTGCGTTACGCACAGGAAGTAGGATTGGTTCAGTTCACGTTCCCGTGCACTGAGCCATCTCACTTCCCGAGCTCCCCTCTCACAAACGATGAAAAAATGCTGCATATACGGAATGTGTGTGGTGTATCGTTCGGGCGCGTCGGCGGCGCTCAAAGTACTTCCATTAAAATACAAAGAACATGCAAATCTAGAGCAACAAAACAAGCAGTGAAGCGAGGATTTTTGCATATGATCCATCCTCTCATTTTTTATAACTACTTTTGAATCCACGTTTCACGTATACATAAAATAAATAAATGTAATAGAAAGTTAGCCGGCTGGTTTCTCACAAAGAAAGTTGCAGGTTACCCACGAAATCCCTGAAGCCGAATGCAAGACGGCCGAGATTGGTGACACAATTCATCAGCACTATGTACTTCATCTCGAAGACGGAACTTTTGTCGATTCTAGCATTTCGCGTGGAAAACCCTTCATCTTTACACTCGGAAAGAATCAGGCAAGCTTTATTTTTAAATAATAATAATATGCCAAGTGAACTTACCGCCAATGCGCATGACAGTTAGTGAACTAATAAGTAAAAAAAACAATATTTGTTGGTAAAAGTGATAAAGTGTAAATTGTGACTAATTTTATTTAAAGGAGGAGGCTCACGAGAATGAAGTGCTCAAATAGTTTCCTTTTATCGAAGGATAATGGGTTTATCTTCCCAAAAACAAGTAGTATAAGGTTCAGCGCTTTAGTTTGGAGGATTTAATTAAAGGGAATATGTATGCCCTTTTTGAAGTTAAGCTGTATTAATAGAATGTGTGTTCCTCATTAAGGAAACAACAACAAAAATGGTTAAAAGTTTCCCATTTAAAAGAAAATGATTTTCAAAGTTCATCTTTTCCATAGTAAACGCGTTATTTGACCCCCTGGCTTACACGGCAGTGCTGATGGAGCAAAAAATTTAGCATATGTGCATACATCGGCATATAGCATGCAACAGCGACATATTTGCATGCAAATGAGAATATTCGAATTTACATATTCAGTCGCCTACTTAAATTCATGTCTGGTGTGGAAACTCTAGTTTCGCAGTTGTTTTGCTCATTTTGAGCGCCTACATATTCCCTTTAATCTAAGAAGTCGAAGTCAAATAAAATAACCTATCGTATGCAAGATAGACTTCAAAGCTAAACATGCAAATTTACAAGTCATTTTGCAAGCCAGCACAAAATTTGCATGCTCACTATGGAAATCAACTATTTTTTACGATCCAAAATTTTGATAGAATTCATAGTTTTATATTGATTCCCTCCTTCCAGTTAAAAGCTTTTGCATTGTAAAGCATGTCTTTCGGAATTTAATACCATCATCTTTTGATAAAAGGAAATTATTTGAGCACTTCATTCTCGTGAGCCTCCTCCTTTAACAAGATTGATAGATGGGTAACTCTAGAGGAGGTATGGTATGTTCTAGCCAGGGGAGTGGCCACTGGGAAGTTTAAAGTTTTAAAGTTGTTCATGACATGATGTATTGCTGTGCAGCAGTTTTATGCACCGTTTCTGCGGATTTCGGCTGATCTGGCTGCACTTTATCTGTTCGTTTACCTAAAAAGTAATTCCTAGGTGATCAAGGGAATGGAGCGTGCAATGACTGGAATGTGCGAGGGGGAAAGGAGAAAAGTCGTCATTCCATCGGAACTCGGTTAGAATTTATACCTATGCAAGGTTTTATTTGTCATAGTCATATATTAAGCGTACATAAAGATGTGCACCAGGTTCTATATTAAAATTATGTAAAGCTTGACTTGCACGTAAAATTTACGTACATCAAGAATGAGCAATAGCTTATAAACAAGATGGTTCTCGAGTATTTTTTCTTCTAAAGATGTTTTTCTTCTTTCCATTGACAGCGGCGCCGAGTATGTGAATTTCTATTTTTGCAGCCGAAACTTATTGCTCATACTCATAAAAGTTGTACTTTTTTCAGGCTACGGAGAGAAGGGCCGCGCACCGGCTATCCCCGGTAATGCTCCACTACACTTCAACATTATTCTTCAAAAACTAATCAAAGCGAAAAAGACCGAGCTCTAATTCTAAGCCTAAGCCTGGGCCTAAGCCTAAGCCTAAGCTTGAAGATAAGCTATTTTCTTGTATTATCTGTGATTCTCTTTTTCGGGTTTCAAGTTTTATTTCAATACTTTGAAGTTCTTACTTCCGTTTTTGGGAAAATGCTAAAAAAATATATCACTAACCGCTAACCACCCCTTTCTAATTGTTGGATTATTTGTTACCCGTTCCAATTTTGAGTTTTTGTTTATCTATATTATTTATTGCTTTTTCTTCAGTGTAATAAAATAAATTTCTAATAATTTGATGTACATATTGTGCTGAATAGTCCTGTAAAAAAGTCATATGGCTTTGACCCTTCACCTTCGACCCGCTTCGCTTCTCTGCAGGTTGGTAACTTTGAACCAATAAACTAGCAATGATAAATAATAATAAAACTTCATGAAAAATCATGAAAACGTCTCGTACAAATCACAAAACACTTGTGACAAACTGAAAAAAGACTCCAACTATCGAAATTTTATTTTTGTTTTATCTGTCAACTTATTGATAGCAACATTAAACAAACTGTGAATGTCTTTCTTCGAAAGCGCCAGAAATAGCAAGCACAATGGCTAAAAAAAATAGGAAACAAACTTGTCTTTAGTAGTATGTGATTCGCCAATAAAGATTGTTGACACACTTGTTTGGGCATATAACATTTCATGACTTTCTGATACTCTCATTCAGTTCTTTGTTTTATCATCCATCGGCTCCGATTTGAGCAAGTTTTCGTTGACACAATATGCTAAAGATCAGAAAACCATCTTTACCACTAGCACTAGATGTATTCATTTTCACATCGTTTCTTCCCAAATCGCACAGTCAGTTATACCCGTTGTTAGAGCGTAGCGCTAACATAGTTTGGGTTTCATCCAACCCCCTCGTTTCCTATAAAAGTTTGCTTGTTTGTGTGTTGTAAGTCCTTTGTGTTTCTCATTAATTGCACAGTGAACATGTATATATTTTGGTGAAGTAGCACCACAGTCATATTCTTCAGAATCTTCAGATGGTCTACATGATATTTTTCTCGCACTACTCCATATAGTTTTTGTTATTTCGCATTTGCAGGTTGGTATGCGTATTTTTCTGATGTTCTGCATTCTTCTCACGGTTGTATGTGCCGGACGGAAGTGGAAAATTGGCTCGTTTAGTTCGAGTGCTTTTAAACACTGGCGAAGACCTTATCACGCACCATACTTACAGTAAGATATATTTTATTTTCCATCGGTTCAGTACTGACGGCACATAGTGTATAAAGCCTTGGTAGACTTAGAATTTGTGTTGTAGTAAGTACTCGTTTAGGCCTTAGGCGGTTTAGGCATTGACTAGTTTTGGTTTGTTCCGAGAGTATAAAGGAAATAAAGACGAGCTACTAATCCTATATTTTTATTGTCAACGCATCGACTTTTCGGCCAAGAAGACCCTCAGTTAACTTCAGTTAACGAAACCTGCAATAAAAAACCGATCCCAATTTCAGCCCTGCAATGGTATATCCGTACGGAGGCTATTGGCACGGAAAGAAATAAACTATACCTCGATCCAAATCTCACAGAACCAGAGACGAAAAAAAACTTTTTAATTTATCAAGAAGACCAGCATGTGCATGTCTTCCTTGTATGTACATATTTTATACAATCTAGGAACGGTTGTGTTTTAAGACTTAGAGTATCCTTTTGAATGCGGTCTTCGTAAGATCTTCATAGTTGGTGTTCAATAAAGGATCTTGTCATTAGTAATGAGTAGACTGTTCTTTGTTGTGTTGGTAGACGCGCATAGTCAAACTATTCTGCGAATCCCGAGTAGTCAGAAAGGTTCATTGAAACATAAACAAACAAGGCGGTTAATTAAACAGTAGCCGCATGCAAGAACTCTGGGAGTATGCTCCCAGTCTCCCAGTGGGAGGTGAGAGAACGCGAGGGCTAACGCTAATCAGCGACACGCAGAGACAAATTGATTTTCCCAACCGGGAAGTCTACCACCGTTCATGCATACGGAAACAGGGTAACGGGTCAGGCTCGCCAAATATAGATCATCCGGAAATGTCACCTTGTTGTTAGTAGTTTGTGGCCTCGTCACATTTAGACTGAACTATTTGCATGCTTAGTCGCTGAATTGTCACCATGATTTATGATATATACATTCGCCTTATAGATCCATGTGACTTGAACAAGTTTTTATCGACCATGTTTGCCAAATAAGGCAGAACCTCCCAAGTCAGACTATGTCACTACATATTGGTTCATTTGTACGTGGTGTGCTTATTTGTGTAAATGTGGCTAACTTAATCTACTACATCTCTTCTTGCTTCGTTTTACTTCAACGCAAAACTTTCCGCAGTCGCCGCACAGAAAACGATGGTCGCCAATTCGGGGCGGCTGATATGCCGTTTGAAATGTGTTATTTATGTAATCAGTAAACCTTTATTATAATTATAATTAAAAGACACATAATTTCTATTGGTGCACCTGTGACATGTGGGGCACACCCGGCGCACCTTTCGCGCACCCATTAGGGTGTCCGCCGCACCATTGTGGCGGACTTTCCTATTTGGAGTTTCATCGGTGTTTGAAGGCGTTATTTGGAATTTTCGCGATGATAGTCCACTTCTACTCCTCTTTTTCCAACGTTATTGCTTGGAAAAGACATAAAATTTGTAGATCGATATGCGTGTTTTCTTCATTTTCTGCACAATTCTTTCTGTTGTAAGTGCTGGCTGGAGATGGAAGTCAAGCTCTATTAGTTCGAGTGATATGAAACGCTGGGGAAGACCTTATCACGCCGCATACTTACAGTAAGCTACCATTTTCGTCTTCGGTCGGTATTTCTACATACCGAGTTGTTGACTAGAGACCTAAAGAGGTTACTAGTTTAGGCGTTTAGGTATGTGTATAACATAATTAAGATTAGTAAATTTGTTGTAAACTCTTGACGGAAACTAATAGTAAGGCGTATGTTATGTGTTGCGTGTTGGGCGTGTGTTATGTGTTGAAAGATGGCTCATGATTCATGATCCTGTTTTCTTCAAAGCAACAAAGCAAGAAACCAGACTATTTTTTTACATGGAAGGAAAAGTGACAAAAAAGAAGACAATACACAATTAAGCAGTGACATTTGGGCGTCGTCGAAAGCCCTAAAAGATTTTTGTGTAACCTTTGTGCAATATTTTTTTGTGAAATTCTTCAAATAGGTGGATGATTATTACTCCTAAATTTTTATTACACATGTGTTCGTGAATAGGAAGGCTGTGTAGGCGTGTGTAGCTCCAGTTCAAACGCTGCACATTCATTTTGGCATACTGAAAAAAATAGGATATGCAAAGGTTCATTGAACATGCAAACATACCCAAAAACAATATTACTACAAAAAAAACGAATAAAAAGGGTACCGTAATCACTAGACAATATTCAAAAACTAAATCAATAATTTATTTAATTTCAGACCCGCCATGGTATACCCATACGGAGGTTATTGGCAAGGACGGAAGTAAAAATATTACCCCGATCACAAGCTTCCAGAGAAACCACCGGATGAAAAAAATTGAATTTTAAAGCGAAGTGCCGGCCGGTTTTTGAAACACATCGAGTACCCCAGCATTCTTATGCAGCCTATGAAAATGAACATAAATTGGAATAAAAAAATCGAGTTAATTTCGAGTAAATTAGCATAAAAACGTCATGAATTCGGTTGTCCGCGATGCGTTTCAAAAACCGCCCGGTATTTCGCCAGGAATATCGACAGTTCTTCTTAGGATGATGTATAACCAGCAAGTTATTATTGAAATATGTTCATCTTATGGTGTCCTTTTGATAATATATCCTGAATACATCTGATCATTATCAATTTTTTCATTTCAAAGAATTTATTTTCCAACCACGTGCCACGTCACTTTCTAAAAAGTTCTAAAAAGTTCTAAAAAGTTCTAAAAAGTTCTAAAAGGTTCTAAAAAGTTCTAGAAATCTCGTAAAAGTTCTAAAAAGTTCCAAAAGTTCTAAAAATGTCACCTTTTTGTCGAAAGTCGTGCGTTGTTCCAAGAAAATGATTGTTAGTTGCGTGTAAACTCCTTGCCCTGCGATCAACTTCAACGTCGATATATTTCACAAAATATGTTTTGAAGTCTTAAAGGGACGGGCCCATCAAAATAAACCCATATTTTGCATGTTTTTATAATTTGTATAAAGGGGGTTTATTATAATATATGTACACTAAATTTCGGCTAGAGTTTATCCCGCTGAAATTTTTCGGTGTCGATAAACTCAAAAGTATACCGTAGAAGACACACAATTGCACCCTATTTTCTTGTCGCGTGTCCCGGGGGAATGTGGCTATATGGACAGATAGTCTCCCGGGTCCCAATCAGAGCGAGGTATCCTCGGGAGACGCGGTAAGGAAATAAGGGTGCAATTGTTGGACTTCTACGGTATACTTTTGAGTTTATCGACACCGAAAAATTTCAGCGGGATAAAGTCTAGCCGTAACTTAGTGTACATATATTATAATAAACCCCCTTTATACAAATTATAAAAGCATGCAAACTATAGGTTTATTTTGATGGGCCCGTCCCTTTAAAGTCTCAAAGTCTCTAAGTACCTAAGTCTCTAAGTCTCTAAGTCTCCAAGTTTCTAAGTCTCTAAGGACCACTGCTCGACTCATTCGTCAACATATTTTAGTTGAATAGAAATCAGCTGAACGTCACGACACTTTTCACATGTGATCTTTCGAAACTCATATTTATTTTTGATATTTTCCGATTAAAATATGTTTTGAGAAAATCACACGAATCTCTGTTATGTACTCGAGAATTCCGCGTGTGATGCTTTCTCCATGTGACTTGCATGTACAACAATCATTTTTCCCAAAATATTTTTTTTGGAGTCTATGGGAGTCTAATAAAAAGACATGTCGAGGAAAATATGTATATTATTTATTCCCGACCTTGATGATGACCAGTGTAACAACAAAATAAGTTATGAATATCATCTTTACACGAGATGATGGTCATGTGTATATTAATAACTTTTTAATATGTATTAACAAGTTATAGCATAGCCTAATCCTCTCAAAATTGGATTCGTTTTTATGAAACTCTCATACACCCTGACGCATCAAATTTGGAGAATAACAATATTATTGTATTATTGCACTTTTATATTCGACAAGAAATTAAGTAAAGATCAAAGCCATAAGAAGAATACATGACATGTATGCAACATTAGGAAGGTAATTGCCAAATATTTTCAATTACTTCCCTAACGATGACGTTTTCGGCATTATTTTTATTGCAGGCACATGATATTACATTTTTCATTAATTATATGAAAGATACTATAAAAGATAACCTCCTATATGTATAAGTATGAACTATGAGGCTCTCTATTTGCTTTATGTCTTTTCGATATCGCAACATCTCAACCAATTCTTTTTCATCCCACAATTAGTTTGCTGTGCGAGCATTCAGTAAGAATAAAACCTGTAGTAAAGTAGTTCAGTCATAAAGAACGTTAAGGTACAGAAAGTACATAAAGTATTTTAAATTATCATACATAAATGCACAGAATGTACACAAGTACACATAAGTAGATCGTTTCACAAAGTAGTAATAAAGTAGTGCATCTCATAAAAAATTTGTTTTACGCTTCAAGAGCGTGCGCACCTTTATTCAAGGGAGTTGTTTTCATGCAATACATCGGTCGGAATACAGCGTCTGGCATACTTTTCAACTGTCTTACCAGTCATACGGCTCTAAAGCGAAATACCGGCCGGTTTTTGAAACACATCGAGTGCACCTACATTTTTATGCAGCATATGCTAATGAGCTTAAATTAGAATAGAAAATCGACCCAATTCGGCCTCAACTACTGTGTTCCTGGGTGCGCAGCGTGCACGAGTAGCCAGCCGCGCACTTTCCAGTGCGGGCGTAGACAGTAGCGTTCCGCGCAGAGAGGGGCGCACCCTGCCGCGTAGCTTGCAAACTACGCGGCTGGGTGCGCGGTGCCTCGGGGAGCTCAACCACTCAGCGCATCCCTGGCCAAACGCGTAGGGAGCTAAAAAGAAGGGGTGAGCGCGGTTGAGAACCAGTGTGGCAGAGCTTTGCATTGACCGCATGAGGTTGCTGGTATACTCGGTGTTGCAGAAACCGACCGGTATTTCGCTTTAATTCTCGCCTGCCTCTCACGCTAAAGCGCTGCAATATCAGTGGCCTATGGTGACGTTTCAAATCTGCGTTTCAGAATGTTATATTAATGTTTAATGATAGCGTGAATTGCTCCAGCTGGACATACAGATTTGCCCGCCTCAGAATAATAAATAAGTGAATATAAATAAGAGCTGCTTGCTAAAAGTAATGCGCTACCACTTGAACCTTGTTTCTATCCGATATTGCCTGGTATAGGATTACCAATATGTTGCAAGTGCTACAAACTACAAAATGAGCGTTAGGAATTAAAACCAACATGTCATATTTGAAATATCAGTTTAAATTCTGGTCTCTGATTTTCACGCTAGGTTTTAAGCAAGTATAAGTTAACACACGTGTTATTTTTTTTCGCCCACGTGTGCTTTAAAGCTAACAAATGTTTAATATTTAAAAACAGGTGTAAGTTGTGGATTAGTGGTTTAATTGGTGTTTTGAAAGGTGCAAAGGCTTTACCCTTTTTCCATTCATTAGTTCTTTTTAATGTAACAATTTCCGCAGGGAATAGTAATCCTATTAAGTATTTGTTCAATTAAATCACTTATTTACTTCCTAGTTGCTTTATTATGAAAATGATTCCCAAATCAGTTGGTGTTGAGTGACATAATGCGAAGCTCTATTAGGACCCACTCTTACTACATACTTTGTATTGTTTAGCGTAATGGCTTAGGCTTATGGTTTCGGACTATCCGTTGAATACTGCGTATATTTGTTTGAAAGAAAACAAGTGTGCATCTCTCTTGCTATGATTAAAATTATTCGTCAAGCTTCTTCCAAGAAAGCGCGTGGTGCCGCGCCCGCACCGCACCAGGCGCAGCGCACTCGCACCGAAACATATTGCGAGCTCGCTTTTCGCCGAGCGTCAACTGAGTCATAGCGTTTGGTACATCGCAAATATAGTTTGCCAGTTGGCTAACGCCGCATGACGCGAATTTACGTTATCGAAATAAGATCGCATACTTATATAAAGTTCCCAAACGTATCCTCCAATTTTTATGTAACAATACACGTGCGCACCATCTCCCTGATGTAATCGATTAGAAAACACCCGAAACTTCGGCCTGCTTATACCACACCCCTGAAACGTAGGTTTTCGTAACGTGCAAGGCACAACCAAACAAACTAATTTTGTTGCTTGATGTATTATTCAACACGTAAAAATTCCATTTTTCTATCATGCTTATTATAAATTCAACAATAAGTAATAGAAACATGTGTTTCTACAGGTACTACGCGTTTCCTCTTTCCGTGAGTCATGAGGCTACAATTAGAGTCCTAGGAACTAAATTCTACTCTTATAGAATTAGCTGATTAGCTACGCAAAGCTTACATGTTATGCATATATGGAAGCCGGTTTTTCATTTCCAATCAAAGAGATTACCAGCACCGCTTTCGTAGCCAATAAAATTCGAAAACAAATGACTACATTGATATGAATAGAATATTACGCATTCGTCTCAGAGTACATAAAGCAGTCACTTCAAGTTAAGTAATATTCAGCTATGAAAAGCACCAGTTAGTCTTCTTCAAAGTGGCACTGCTTTCCCATATTTTGTAAGGAAATTTTATGTGCGCGTCCGGGCAGGAAGGGCACAGTCTACCTATATGTAATGCATGGGAATGCATATGTAGTGGTTCAGCATACCTTTCACAAACCACGTACAATGCCGCTTTAAGCACTGATTTGTGTTTGAGAGATATGTACTTTTATCAGCAACATGCCATATTTCTAATTCTGAACCTCGCACTTTCTCTCGCACACTTTCTATCGGAACTCGCAGTCGCCGCACGTTATTATGCTGTCATGTTATTTTAGGAATACACGATATGTTCTTGCTTACGGAGTTAAAATGATTCGACTAAACTATATTTTCAGATGCGTTTCCTTTCCCTTCTCTATACGTGTCTAATCTTCATAAATGTTTCGTATTCTTACCCAAAAGTTCACGATTTTCAACGGAGATCGATGAATACTCGCAGTCTCGAGTGGCTACGGTAAGGTTCTAGTTTTTTTTCAGGGCAAATGTCGTATTTTTGATATTGTAAAAATCCTAAAAAATCTAAATGGTATACGACTACGGTACATCGTAAAAACCTTAAAAAATCTAAATGGTATATGACTACGGTAGATCGTGCGTGAACTTTGCGGCAGGTTAACACAGTTTCAAAGTTTGGCTTTAAAACTTTAGTTTTCATACGTTAAGTTTTTGTGTGTCATAATCATTGATCTTTAAACCATCAAATAAACATTTCTTTTCAGCCCGGCAATGCATTACCCATTCTTCGTCAGCGCTTATCCGAGAGACGAAGCGATTTTAAACTCTCGATACTAAAATAGGAATAATGGAGGGTACAATTAATTAAAGGGAATGTCAAGCCGGTTTTTCATGTTGGGCTCAAAAAAAAGCTTATGTTTTGAAGGTAAGGTAAGGAAAGTGAAAAAAAATAAACAAAAACTTTCATATAAGAAGAAAAACTATTTCAAACCCCTCCAAAAAACTCCTTCAGTATGGGATTCTATTCGTGCGGACAAAATCAGAACTATTCTCTGCCGCAGGACCGTTTGCTGTTAGACAGCAAAGAAAAAGAGGGGGGCGCGAGAGAAATTTGTTTAAGTCAGCAAAGAAAAAGAGGAGAGCGCGAGAGAAATTGTGTAAACTACGGTAGCTGTGACAGCGTGTTATAGAATATCTGTGAATCAGGCTTGACATTCGCTTTAAAATTGTCGATTTTATTGATCTCATTACTTTATTAATAAAAAAACTTTAAGAAATAAACAGTACATTTACGTAATATTTAAGATCACGAAGTTGAAAAGTGGTTAAAAATTTACAGTTTGTTAGTGCACTAAACGTTTCGAGTCTACAAGCAACATGGTACAATAAAATAACTAGGACAATAATAATAATAAACAAAAATAATGAAAAAGTTTACGAATTATTGAATAATTATGTTGTGTTAGTGTTTTAAAAAAGTAGGTTAGCGATATGTACACACAACTATTAAAGCGAAATACCGGCCGGTTTTTGAAACGCATCGAGTACACCAGCATTCTTATGCAGCATATGCAAATGAGCATAATTAATCGACCCCATCGACCACACTTAGCATAAATACATAAGAATCCCGTTGTCCACGACTGGTATTTCCCTGGTATTTCGACTGGTATTCAAAAACCGACTGGTATCGTTAGTTCAGCAATAAGAAAGTTTTTTTCTGTCTACCCTAATGTCCCTAATTACGTCCTAATCTTATAGTTAGAATAAATTATTATCATAACCCGAAACCCTAGCGAATCGAGGTAATGTAGAGTAATAGAATAATACGTTTAACTTGTAAAATTGAACTATCATAAAATTTCACACTGATCCTTCCACTAAAAAAATATTTCCTGGACTATTCCAGTTAAAATACCCAGCTGTGTCAGATACTTTAGATACCCTTAGCGATATACCCTTCTTTGTCAATTCCACTCCAGTTGATGTCAAAGCTGATTCTTGGCACGAAATTCTTTGGAAATTGACATTACACATGAGAAAAGTCTGGTTGGGAACCGTCCTTTCCTGCTCTATAGGACATTGCGTTTGATTTGCAAGATCGAACCGATCGACGGATCTCAGCTGCTTGACGGACCTCATTTTCCAATTGTTCTTCTTCTTTGACCTGAAAATAGAATACTCCTAGCAACCAGATGAAAAAACGCATATCAAGGACACACGCGACGCAACACGTGACGCGTCGGCAAAGCGTCACGCAACGCGCGTGAATTATTTCCAAGAATAATTGGCGATGAGTTGATAAGATTATGGGCATGAGGGTCTAAGGTATGTTTCAGATAGCACCCATTACCTGTTCTTCTCCAATTGCCACATCGAATGTCCACTTTGCGGGGTCGGCCTTGGTGAAACATACGAAAATTGTGTTGCTCACCACCTAAGTAGGGGACTATACGCATCATGGGAAATAAAAGGCCCCGATATGGCCCCGATCAAGTGCCTCGAAAAATAGGGTCTTGATCGGGGCCATATGGTGGTTTTGGGAACATAATCGGAGCCATATCGAGGTTTTTGAAATAATCAGGGCCATATCGGGCCATGTTCCCGAAATGTGCCGAATTATTTGTGATCCGACTTATTTCGGGCCAGGCTGAGGCAGTAGACCGGTAAAGATCTGTGCAACCATGTAAACGTTAACGACACAGTTTTCACAACATTTATAAACTTGCTTACCAATAAACACGCATAGAGAGTGAATACATTGCGCCACTCCTCAAATGTGTTTTTCATTGTCATTGCGGGAACAATAAAGGAACCTAGCAGAAGTGAACCGTAGGCAAACATCTAGAATATTATTTTTTTCGATCTACTGGTCTATTGAAAAAGGAGAACGAAGCTATTCTTCAGTACTTAATTTACGAATCCAATAGAGATTACCTATATAATACAATCTTTAGCTTCCTATTTAGTTACTTATTTATGGTTGTTGCCGTGTGTTACTACGCTTTGAAAAAATAAATCTACCTGAACGATTGACATTACAAACGCTGAGTGCTGACGGCTCACCATCACAGCACATTTAGAATAACCACCGGATGAAAAACCGAGCAGAGCGATCGGAATTACTGAAATGTTTACATGATGTGGGCATGAATACGAACACATATGGCTGAAATTACTCCACTTTCATAGACTAAAAGACAACTTCGGACAATTTGTCATCTGGAACTCGTCGCCTGCTGCTGAGAGCTGAGGCCCTCTTATATACATGTCATAAATGATGCGGAACATGTCGAACAAGTTTTAATTGAAGCACTGTACTGAATCATCATTCAATAAAGACACACGCTCTTATAGCGTAAACATGTTTATTTATTTATAAGTATCTTATTATATAAAGTTGGGAGCTTTTTTTGTTTGTTTGTGCGTTTGTTTGTACGTTTGAATGATGTGCGTTACGCTCAGGAAGTAGGATTGGTTCAGTAGTTCATGTTCCCATGCACTGAGCCATCTCACATCCCGAGCGCCCCTCTCACAAAAGCCCGAAAAAAGCTGCATATATGGCATGCGTGTGCCGTGTCAGCCGTGCGAGTTCGCGGCGCTCAAAGTACTACGAAAAAACTACAAATAACATACAGATCTAGAGCAACAAAAATAACAACGAAGCAAGGATTTTTGCATATGATCCATACTCTAATTTTTTGTAACTACTTTTGAATCCACGTTTCACGTACACATAAAATAAAATAAATGTAATAGAAAGTCGCCTCGGACGGCGTAGCCGGCTGGTATTAATATTTTCGATTACGGTTTATGTCGTATTTCTACTTTCAAGCATTGCCAAATGTCACTTTGCAACTACTGCAACTGCCACTTCGAACTTCGAACACTACATTTTCGTTATGTTTTTTTAATTTCAAAATCTATATTTTGTTATTTATCTAAATCTCCAATCTACTCACCAATCAGAGCCACATCAGCAAGTATGTTCCCGGGTGGGAAGAAAGTTACAATGAGAAAGAATGTCGCCGATCCGATCAGTGCAAGAGAATTAAACAGTCGCAGTTTCCCGATCTCAGATATTGCCGACAAGCGATCCGAGATCATTCCGGTAACGAACTTGATCATTAGCTAAACAAGAGAAAAAAATTGGCGGGTGTCAATACAGAGATTATCTATTTTATTTTATTAATTGACTGTGTTTGCTGACATCGGCTACCCTAGCCTTTGACATACTTTAGCAATAGCTTGTTGTTTTGCAACAACGGTAAAGTAGCCCGAGATTATTGACCCTGAATAAGCGCCTTACCGTTATGTGTGTATTATATGGACCGTTGGTGTAAAACAACAGTTATGCATAACGAAGCATGAGAGTAGCAAAGCTGCTCACGTAGCGTAGTGGCATAACCGTATTTATTCACAACTAGTAACTTACCAATAAGCTGAGAGGTAGCAGTAGTAGTAAACCGGCTTGTTGCGAATTAAACTTCAGAACGTACGAGAGATACATGGGGGCGAAGGTGATGCTGAAGTACAGTAGAAATAATTGAAAACAATTTCTTACTAATTTTGTTTAGAATTGCTAAGCATTGGCGAGTGCGGCTAGATTCCAAATCAACCAATTTTAAAGCGAATTACGGCCGGTTTTTGAAACGAATCGTGGACAACTGAATTCTTACGTATTTTTGCTAATTTGCTCGAATTTATATCGATTTTTTTCTAATTTATGGTCATTTGCATAAGCTGCATAAGAATGCTGGTCTACTGGATATGTTTCAAAAACCGGCCCGTATTTCGCTTTAAGCTTATCAAGTCCAAGTGTTTTATGCTTATTTTTATTTATAATAACTACCTGAACTGTGCGACGAAAAAGTTTCCGATGACCGCAATCCACACCGACCAAATCACCATTGTGCGGATAATTTTGATGAACGGAGTCTTCAAGATATTGGTTTTAGTTTTGAAAACATTTTACAAATAAGATGACTTTAAATGTCCCACAGGAAAACGGAATAAGTGCCGAAACCACAGAAAAACCGTCGCTGACCCGTCAAATAGATTTTACCGAAAAAAAAACGTTTTGGAATTTCAGCTTTTTTTGGTAAACAGTGATTATATATGCAAGCCAATTACAGGGTCCATATTCGATACGCTATTTTCGCTAGTAACTCACATCGGGTCTTTGTCCCGGTACCATTGGCTTTTTTCCAGCAATTATCAATGTATTTTCACCATCGGCTACAAAGGGATGATGCGCTGGGCAATCACTGAAAACATGAAGTATAGAGCAATAATCAATTTAGTATTCAACTATGTTGGTCGGAGAGTTATCCGTTTCTCGACTCCTTGTCTACTCCGCTCAGAATCTACGTAATCCTTGTCAGAAGCTCAATTTTATGTCCGATATATATTGAAAAACGAATATTTGCCCACCGGTAGTAAACTATCCATAATATCGTAAGCACGGCAACCATGGCAGCGTGAATGTAGAAAACCACTGGCCAACCAGCTAAATCAAAGTTTTATCAAAAACCAATAATAATACTGTCTGACTAAGTAACAAAGAAAAAAACCTTGGTCCACTATAGGAATATTAAGACAGCGCGCTGTGGCGCCAAAACACACATTATAAACGAGTGCTTGAACAACTAAACAAATCTGAATCCTAAAGCATAACATACATACAAACATACTAACATTATAAAGTTGTGGTTGGAAAACACAGGTAAATCGCTTACCATGAGCTGCCACAGCTCCCGCAATAGGCATGGTAAACATGGGCGATATCTCCACATGGCCCGAGAGTACCGCAACGAAAAAGCCTTTTTCCTCCAATGGAGCCCACGTTGAGACTATTGTTCCAGCCACAGGAAACAGGTTGGATGTTGTTAAACCCTGAATTTATTTGCATAAAAAAGCCGCAATAGACATTGTCACTTGCTGTAGACCTCGAGAGCAATTTGTCATCTGGAACTAACTCGCCGTCTACTATGCTCAGGTCCTCTTCTTATCGTCGAGTTCACAAAACTGAGGTCATATTCAGCACTGAATTCCCCATTGGGAATTCCCCGTCTTTTTCTCTGCCTCTCTCACATTAGAATGCTATTTTCTGTCCCCAGGGACTATTTCCCCGAGGTATATAGCCTCTGATGTAATGTAAAAAAAATTCGGCTCACCGCCAAGAAGCGTATGACGACAAAAAGTGGAAATGATGTGGTGACACATAGTGGAGATACGGCGACTAGGGCAGTGGCCGCTATGCCCACGATACTCATCACTTTATGGGCACCGAACCTCCCGATTATGTAGTTGATAGGTTGTGTGCCGCATAATGAACCGAAGAAGGCACCTACATAATTTAACGATTATTAGATAATTGCCTACGCATTGATTGAGTTTCTTTTACCAAACTGTGTAGGTCAACGGCACTACAGTAATACCTCAAGCCTGCCAATTTGAGCAGATGTTGTCTTGAAAATTGCGAATGCGAAACGCTTATTCAATATACTATACTCGTTCCTTCATAATGCGACTTACTTGCGTACAACGTGAAAATTGGCGCGCAAGTGGCAACGTTACGGCGTGTAAGCGACGTGTCAACAGTTGCACGCCGTTGGGTTCTGGGGTGCAAGTTGCACGCCTTAACGCTGGCGCTTGACCGCTTGCACACCAACTTTCGCCAGTGTAGGATTCTTGGGTTTTCGATAAGCGCGCCCAATTCGATAAACAACACAATTTTGGAAGTTTACTGTACCTGCAAATGAGAGACTTTTCTCCAAAAACCCGAAATAAAATCTTCTCTGTTCCAGTGGTAAATCGTGACTATTCCAGTTGGTCGATAATATTTCCTCTTCCGTCATATTTCCATTGAAAAGCGGCGACGATTCATAGTCGAGCATTGGCACGTATGTTGCATTATAGCAGATTAGACTAAAACCATAAACCCACGTGACACATGAGAAATCGAAAGCTAACACTGTTCAAGAGGTATGACACGTGGTTTTGAAGCTTACAGCTATGTACTATTTTCGAAATTTGTCCCATTCTATCCCGGAAAGGCACCTGGCACATAATAAAGAGTAATGCACTTTTCAGTTCAAAACCATGTGTCGTAAAGCTTTATCTGGCATACTGCTTTAGTGTAAGCGGGGTAAAGACTTAGGTTTAGGCTTAGGCTCAGGATGGATTCATATTTGATTGTTTGCAGTCATAGGAAAGGAGAAAGGACCCACGCTGATTGTAGAAATGCCAAGTAGAGTGTGGCCATGACAAGGATTCCAAAACGGTTCATCCCCGCACATCCACACAATTTAAACGATCTTTGTCCGCCGAACATATTAATTTTTGAATTGCTTTGCGTTTTCACTAGAAGTTCAGGAAACTAAAAGTGGTTTATTGGAAGACAATGAAAAACAGACAGTGTCGGTAAAGCGGGTCGGTTTTTGAAACACATCGAGCACACCAGCATTCTTATGCAGCTTATGCAAATGAAAATAAATTAGAATAAAAAATCGAGCTAAATTCGAGAAAATTAGCATAAATGCGTAACAATTCAGTTGTTTCAACAGGCCAGGATCCGGCCGTGATTTTGCTTTAAAAAAAACATGTCGATGATTAGGTAACCCAAGAGACCACATTTCACAACGAGAGAAGATAAGTAAACAAAAAATACGCAAATATGTTCCTATAAAAACTTGGGTGGCAAACCATTGAATGGGTTTTTAAACAACATAAGGGAAACAATTGAATGGGTTTTTGAACACGAGGCTGGGTGACAAACAATTGAATGGGTTTTTAAAACAATATAAGCCCCGCTAAACTCGTCCGCTTGACTTTATTTATACCTGTATGCGAGACCTTCATTAAAATGCAAAGCTGACTTGTCCAAGGTTGAGCCCTTTTTGAGCGTCTGCATAGTATTGTGTGCTACAAAGTTGCAACATCAGTCAATCAGTGTATAGTGTAGACTGTAGACTTTGGAATAATAGCCCATTTAGTTCCTTATTGGACTTGTGTGGGTTTTCGGCAGTATTTTTTTTATTTATTTCAGTTTGAACTCGCCTCTGGGTCAGATATATCGACTTGGGCACCTTTTCCTCTATAACTGATAATCCTAGCTAATAGAAGGCTTGGGGAGAGAGACAATAGGCCCTATTCACCATTTCTTGTGAATCCCAAGTTAGAACGCAGGGAGTATCTCCCCGAGGGAATCGTAGTGGTGAATATGGCTTTATATATATGTACGACCCGCAGTGCATACGCAGCTTGAAAGAGCGCCTTATAATCACATCAACCACCGCGACACATAATTTACCGTGGCGACATTACTTATTATCGCTAATCAATCGCTAATCAAAATCTATTTTCAAAAAAACTTTTTTTATTTATTTAACTTAACTAGTTTTTTTTTCGGGAGATCCACTGTTTTAGCTTAGGCCTATTAGCGATGCATGAATGCTGAACATTTGCTTTACATAACAACGATCTGTTATTTTGATCAGTGCATCTTTTTTTGTCTGTTCCATTCCAAGGACGCTGTTTCCATAATTCCTTGTTGATTTATGATCGTTGTAACAATGAAAGAATGATGTTCCGATGTTATATTATTAAAATTTATAATACTCATACTAGACTAGAGCCGATGTCATGCAGACTAGAGCTGAATGGATGGAAGACGACACCTATTAAATATATAATTGTTTACAACTAATAAACTTTTCATTGAAGTTGTTTTTGCCTATTTTTGAATTTTGTTGAAGTAAAGGATTCTCACAAAGTACATTAATTATTTATTAATTGAACACAACATTGTTCATGATGTTTTCGTTCATTCAAGATTCCCACGAAATTATAAGAGGTGTTTTGACTTGCCGCTTACGAAAATTTAAAGCGAATGTCAAGCCCCAAATTCACAGAGATTCTATAACACGCTGTTACAAAATATCGTAGTTAAAAAAATTGAGTTATAACGCGTTTTAGTATGCATGTTTCATTTCCAGCATGCATCTAGCGTGCATATTTTCTCTCGTTTCTCTCGCGCCCTCCTCTTTTTCTTTGCTGACTAACAGCCTCGTGAATTCAAACGCTCCCGTGTGCGAAATTAGGTTGATTTTGTACAAACGACCAGAATCCCATAGTGATGGAGTTTTTTGGAGGGGTTTGAAAATTGTTTTTCTTCTTATATGAAAGTTTTGTTTATTTTTATTTTCACTTTCCTTACCATCAAAGCGTAAGCTTTTTTTTTTGAGCCCAACATGAAAAACCGGGTTGATTTCCCATTTAGTTCACAACTTGGGTTAAAGTGGTATCGTATAACGGCCGGATTTTGAAAAGACTGTTGGACAACTGCATTCTCATATACCTTGTAGGCAAATGAATATAATTAGACTGAAAATTGCGATGTATCGCGCAGTTGTTTGCACACAGTACTTGTACAGCGTCCAAATTACGCCTCAAAAACTAGCCGTAATATCGCTTTAAGCTACACAAAAATATCACCCAAACTCGTGATCTGAAGTCCATTATTTTTCATAAAATTTTATTGAGTTACATCTTGCTGACTCGTGCGGGTAGGACGTTCAAATGTACCGTGAAGGGAAGTACCTTTAATTCTGTTTTGCAAAAAACGTACCTCTGTCCAACCGTATGGTAACATTTTGAATTTCGAGTAAGTATTATTTTGAGTTCGATAATGTCGACAAGGTCTCGAGTGGGCTCTTTTAACGTGTCACGGACCTATCATCACTTCCATGCTAAAAAAACTAGGCTTCTATTCCCTTTAAAATAATGGGCTACTTTATTTAAGGTTTGCCGGTACTCGTATAACGAACGTATCACATCAATTTGCCCGGACAAAATGCCGCGGGCACGCCCCAGCTTTTCACTTGGTAGTTTAGGCCTTAGCAATTGAGCAATTACGTATGATGAACCTTTATTGCTTTTCTTTATGGAATGCTATTTTTAGATATGGAAGTTCAAATACTCCCACAGAATTGGGAGCACTGCCACACATTTGTCTCACAGAGTGGCTCGTTTAGTATTGCACTGTAATTATCAGTCGAATAATATTAGTGCACGTCGTCTGATCATAATTTCAACCCAAATGACTATATATTCAATGATATTCTATGTGTTCAAGCGACGTAACGGCCGGTTTTGGAAATGTATGTTGGACAACTGAATTCCAATATGTAATATGTTGTAAGCAAAAAAAAAATCGCGCGGTTTCGCGCATTCATTTACATATACTATACTGCATGGGAATACAGCGTCCAACATACGTTTCAAAACCGGCTGGTACACAGCTTTACTCACATTTTAAATTTAACATATCAATTGAGTTGTCCGGGTCTTATGATTTATGATCACATGATATGATAATCACTACTCTATATATCTATTTCAGCAAATGTAGCGGAGCCAAAAAAAGGCCATCTATGAAATGATGTGGGTTAATATAATATATGCAGAAACTATAAGGATAATCACACTGAATACATTAATCAATGAATTCTTATGTGAAGAAGTTCATTAACTTGGTGGTGATGACTCCATAATACATATATTAATGAACGCCCTCACTCCTTCGAAAGGCATCAAGCAGAATTGCATAATTGTCGGAAACTCTGCGGAAAAAGTCAGAACATAATCTTTAAAGCGGTATTGTACGTGGTTGGTGAAACATATTCTTCGCAAGAGCGTTCCCATGTAATATTTGCCCCTACGGTTCAGACGGGCACAGAAAGTTTGCATCTAATACATGGAAATTAAGTTGTACAGAGCACATTTTAAAATCGCATGTCATACATTTAAAAAATATTTACGACAAAAGAAAAATTTCCTTGTCTTTCAACCTTACAAACTAGTTTATAACTCATAAAATCATTAACCAGTCATTGATTTTATGTACAACGGATGTTATAGTACTAGTTTACTGAGATGGAATGTAATTTTTTTCATCGAATGGAAGGAAGACTTCAATAATAAGATTAGACCGATAATCGGCCGATAATTAAATTCTGTGCTGTTAGCGGTTCCGGTGCCCGAAATATGTAAATCACTCTGTTTTTGCTCTCATCGTCATTTAAAAAATCTCCATCTGTTTTCTCGATACAAAATGGGTTAGGATACAAAGTGGGTTCAACCCGTTAGCGACTTTTTTTCTGATTGCTCGTATGAAAGCTCTTTACAAAAACTATCATAAAGAGTTTTTGGGTGTGAATGTGCGGGGTTGTGGCAGCTTTTGGAGCCCTGCCCCTCCAATAGGATAAATAGATGGAAGGCTACTCCCCAAGGGACAACACCGATCCATTCACCGCTTCATGAGTTACGCAAAGTCCGGATGAGCTTTTCTAAATTTTCACGAGTTTTTATTTTAGTTTTGGATTTCCGTAGCGCAACTATCATTCTTATTCTTAGTGACCAACTGTGTGCTAGTTTTTCGAGTAAACTTTATTATTTGTTTCTTGGCTTGGTTGTGCCTGTAACTGTTTTGATGTGGTAATTTTTTTACAGAAACAATATATATATAGTTTCACTACATGCTCTTCATCTGCGAGTGGAAACACAAAAATGAATACAAATTAAAGCGAAATACCGGCCGGTTTTTGAAACGCGTCGTGTACAGCTGAATTCTTACGTATTTACGCAAACTTACTCGAATTTAGCTCGATGTTTTTATTCTAATTTATGTTCATTTTCATAAGCTGCACAAGAGTGATGGTGTACTCGATGTGTTTCAAAAACCGACAGGTACAATAAGTATGTTTTCTTTCGTTTATTCATCATATATGGATCGTGGGTTCATATGGCGTGTGAGTGTGGGAACCTGACGCAACTTCCTTGGCCTATATCTCTTACTTCTGATTAGTTATTTATGCTTTGAAATGATTTATTCCAAGGCATTATCATCTATTATTTGCCGTCGATTGAACTACACAACTGACGTAATGACTGCACTACCGCACACCGCTTTCGCGTCGAATATTCCTAGAAATAGATAGCTAATCAATAAATAGTGTTAGAAGCAATATTTGTAAGAAATTTTGAATTACACATAGTTACTAAATTTAACAACACAATTTTTTATATTTGTAACAATAAAATAAGATGTTCTTATTGTTGGGTTAGGTGAAATTGTTGGTTAGATGCAATTTTGTTTGTCAAATATTTTTCAAAGATTTCAAGTGCGGCAAGATCTTTCCGTCGTTATATAAACAATATTAATATAAGATAAGTTACGAAAAACTATGACATAGTTTAGCAGAGGGGTAATACTCACAGGCAAGTGAGAGTGAATTTTTTTTTACAAAGCGCATGCTATCCAGTTTCGCAAAATAAAGTTAAGCTCTTTGAAAGCCTAATCGTTTTTCCAAATTTGACATCGTTCCCATTACAGCAAACGCAACGTGATGAAAACATAAAATTTTCTATGCAGCTCCACACGCAGCAAGGAATGTTTGATTATTATGAGTGACGCCGCAATTTCTTGGGAATTTTCGTTGCATGATTGAAATCCTTTGAAAGTTGGCATACTAATCCACTTGTACTAGATAAAAACACAATACAAATTGTCCGTTATAGAGTTCTCGACGAGTTTCAGAATTGTTTTCTTTTGTAGCGACGTATGTTCAACACATAAAGACTCTTATTTTAGTCAATGCCACAGCACCAGCTTTTATTATGCATTATTTCTCTTCGTTTCATTTTACGAATGGCATTTTTTTATGCTCATGTCGTTGATAAACAACTCATTAGTACTGTAATGTTCTAGCCAATTTAGTGAATTTTGGGACCAGTGGGCAAAATGCAGTCACAGTGTTTAATCGTGTCCCTACTTACATTGTTTATTGTTAATTCATTGGGAGCTCCGGTAGACAGGTTTGTTTCTTTTTATATTTTATTACTCACCACAAAACTACAGGTGCATATTATTTATTTTTTAGAAATAAATTGAATTTTAGAAATTCATATTTATTTCATTGCCCGATAGAAAGTGGTATATCCGATAGAAAGTGGCATTGGTCTTCTCTTGTGGCATTGGTCTTCTCTTCAAATTCGAGACACAGATAAACCTCTTTTAAGCTTCTCCGCCTTTCCCATATTAAAAAGCAATCTCTTTCTCGCGGACGCGGTTACGCATTTCCGCGCTGCGCGCCGGAGAACGTAGTTGCATATGGGTAAATAATATAAATAAGTCTAGTTTTCGTGGTTTCTAGTAATATTTGCCTAAAGTTTAACTTTTTCAGTAATCATGAGAAGGAAGCAAAACACAGTGATACCGATGCAGCTGATTTGGTTTGTTGTCTTTTTCTGCATCTTTTTGAAATTTTATATTCTATATGACCCTAGAGGCCGTGTCTTCTGCTAATGGGTTAAATTCATGAATAATGTATATGCTGACAACTTTGATTTGAAGATATCCTTTTTTCAATAACACGCATCCTCTCAAACATTAGAATAAAAGACTATCATAGCTGTAGACGAAAGTATCAGATTTTCAACTATTTTCGGAGTGCATGATAACGTTAGTTTGGTTGACAATCGCGTCCAAACTCCAAACGCACGCAAAAAATTTCATATATTCACGTTTTCTAAATGATTCCTTTAGTTGAACAATGTACCAGATGATGAATCTGCTGTCTCCGAAAGTTCGTCAGATTACGAAAGAAGACTACAGGTATGTATTCACATAATATAGCAGTATTTGATAAATTTTATACTTTATTCATAACCGTTAGGCTTGCCTAATCCTGTAGTTTTCCCACGGTAAACCAGGTATAACGTTTCGCGGGCATCTGCCTTCAAAGCAGGCTTTCTTGGCTCCGCCCATTTGTTCCCTATTGACTACACAGGAACACGAAATAATTGCCGAAAACACAGCAAAACCGTGGTTGCCCTATGACTGGTTCGTTGCCATTTGGTGACCAACTGATGACGGATTTCCATGAAACTTGGTCAATAAATGGTCACGAAATGGTCGCCAAATGGGCACGAAAAAACGGTGAACCGTTACCAAAGGGGTCCACCCATTTCCTTTGTGGAGGTTAGCACCAAATAATTATTCCTGTTTTTAGGATCAAATTCAGAAGACGAGGGAGTTCTTTTTAAAATTGGCCGCCAGGAAACACAAACCTCACACTTATGCAGATTTTGTGGCCACCCCGCTACTCGATAATGAGGACAGTGCGGATGTAGGTTTTTAAGAACGTTCAAGCGGAATGACAGGCTGTTTGTGAAACATGTCTTGGACAACTGCATTCTCATGTATTGCTTGCAAAGTGTGAACGACTGTGAGAATTTTTCTAAAGTCATTTGCAACTGGGAATGTTGCTGTCCAGCATGCGTTTCAAAAATCGCCTGTTATACGTAAACTGTCATCGCAAATTGAAGGGATGTGCCACGCCCTTTTATACTGTATATTTATTTTCCATCCAACGCAACAAGCTTTCGAAGATCTAGCGCTTCTTCAAGTTTAATTGCGCTTCTTCAAGTTTAACTGCCTCAGATTTTCCTGTAAATTCCCATTGTTCATCTGTAAACGTTCCACAGAGAGTTAACCAATTTAAAATATTCTACTTTTTCAGGGTTGTCCACCCTTCCTCGCCTCTCTCAACGGTTGCTAACGTATATCAATATCGACATCGACACCATATCTCTTCTGAGCGAATTAATAAAACATTGTTGAAATGTTGACTTTTGATGTGCCGAACGAACGAGTTTTAAGATTTTTTATTGAAAGTCAAAGTCTGAAAAGAGCACGTGTGAAATGTATGACGTCCCCATGCTTAGATTCCTGAGATGCAATTGCTGAGAGATCGGCTGATTAAGCTCTGCGAGCAACCTTTCTGGCCACCTTGACCACCTTGCGTCGGTATCCGGAAGAGGGGGCGGGAGCAGGGGCGGCAGGAGCCACGGGCTCATCTCCGTAGGAATTCTGGGCGGGAGCGGGAGCGGGTGCTGGAGGGGCAAAAGCCGGAGCAGCGGGGGCCTCAATTGGAGCCGGGGCTGGGGCTACGGGAGCAGGGCGCGGGGGCGGGAAGGGGCGAAGACGGGAGCGGGGGCGGGAGCGGGGAAGACGGGAGCGGGGGCGGGAGGGGAGGGGAGCGGGGGAGCAGGAAGACGGGAGCGGGGGCGGGAGCAGGGGCGAAGACGGGGGCGGGGAGCGGGGCGAAGACGGGAGCAGGGGCGGGAGCAGGGGCGAAGACGGGGGCGGGAGCAGGAGCCGCGAAGACGGGTGCGGGTGCAACTGGAGCAGGTGCGAAGACGGGGGCGGGAGCAGGAGCCGCGAAGACTGGTGCGGGTGCAACTGGAGCAGGGGCGAAGAGGGGGGCGGGAGCAGGAGCCGCGAAGACTGGTGCGGGTGCGACTGGAGCAGGGGCGAAGACGGGGGCGGGAGCTACTGGAGCAGCGACTGGAGTGTAGACGGGAACTGGCGCAGCTGGGGCAGAGTATCCGCCAGCTCCTCCAAAGCTTCCTCCTTGAGCTCCACCATATCCTCCACCGACTCCACCAGCTACGGCATATCCTCCCTGAGATCCACCAAATCCTCCCTGCGATCCAGAGAATCCTCCCTGAGAACCGGCATATCCTCCCTGAGATCCTCCGTATCCTCCCTGAGATCCTCCGTATCCGCCTTGAGCATAACCTCCCGAACCACCGTATCCTCCCTGGGAGCCTCCATATCCACCAACAGCTCCTCCTTGGGAATATCCTCCAGAACCACCGTGGCCTCCACCAACTGCGTACTGGCTGAAAAGCAACAGTTTACATTTTTGTACATTCTTTATTTCGAAAAAGAAAGATCCTTCTAAGCGGTCAAAAGGTAGGCGGCAAAATGCTAAATTATTTTATTTGAAAAAATCGTATCTGCCAACCATACATAAGCTTCAAAACTCGTAGAGTTATTTGCTAATGAAGTCTGGTATAATCTTACACGTGAAATGCGCTTTATAGTTTTATGTCGAATATGGTCATTGCTTTTTTCTAGATTCTACATTTACAGTGGAGTAAAGCTCCATTTGGCGGATGTTATTAAAGGGTCAGGCCCATTTCAAATGACCCCTATTTTTGATGATTCCATCTGATTCTCCATGTCAAATATAGTAGGATGCACTAATTTTCTAATTTTCAAGCGCAAAAGTCACTCTTTATTCAGCAATTTAACGTGAGCAGTCATACACAGCTATCCATCGCAGTTGGCAAGCCCATTCGCGCTGATTCGCCGATATCGCAATTGCCACGCCCAATAGAGCATATTGCCCAATTAGCGCGAAGGGGCGTGACAAATGCGGTAAATAGTTGGGTATGACTGGCAGGGGCAAATTGCTGAATACTGCGTGAATTTTGCGCTTGACAATTAGAAAAATATTGCATCCTACTATATTTGACATGGAGAATCAGATGGAATCACCAAAAATAGGGGTCATTTGAAATGGGCCTGACCCTTTAAATCTTAAATCTTAAATAAAAAAGCGTTATTACCAGTAAAGCTTACCAGTTGGCCGAGATGAGAAGTGTAGCTAGGAACCCGACGCGGTACATTTCGCTCTATACCTTTTGCACCCAACTACAGTCTTTTATAGTGCAAGAGTGCTGCTAAACGACCTTGCTCTCTGACAAATTTCCCTTTCTTCAATTACACAAGACAAAGGATTTCACTCTCGGTTTTTGATTTTCTCGATATGATGGAAGAAGAAGAAATCTGAAACTGAAATGCACTTTCTTTTTCTTTTTTCCTCAAAACGTCTGGAAAAACCTTTATTTTCTCTTTTTAAATGACATTGATATTAGGCATTTCTCTTATGTGTGTAATTGCGATAAAATTAGAGGAAACAATAAATGCAGTAGCAAGATAAAGTGAGGTTGGACTTTGCAATAAAGGATGTTTTTTTAAAGATATATAAATTTCTACGCTCGTGCTTCGTTACATCTTCAAGGCTGGCTTAATACAGTGTTCATGATTATGACTTGTTCCCAAGATGTCCTGGGTATATTAGTCCACTAGTTACAAATGACAACGTGTCATTTCTCAATGTCATGAGGCTGAAATTTTCCTTGAAGGAAAAATGTAAAGGAATTCATAGACAAGATATATTGTAACATATCTCGCTCGAATAAACAGTTTAAAAGAGAGATGCTACGTGAGTATGATGGGGTCTCGATGTATGGCAAAAATTGCCGATTTTTGCTTCCAAGTATGGCAAAAATTACCGTAGATTGGCACTACACGAGAACATCTACAGACCGCCAAAAAATGGTCCCGGGGCAGGTAGCCACATGACTATTTTTTTCGAGCGTGCATAAACTGTGCATTTTCGCCTCGTCTAGTATTATCAATGGTGCATTTTCTAACTTTCAAAGGTGTATGTAAAATCGTACACGAGATTCACATTTGATACTTGGAAGCAAAATGCGCTGTTTTTGCCATACCATACATTGAGGATTGAGACCCCCATTAAATTATGAAACGTGTACCGAACAAATTTTTTATGTATCCTATGCAAATTTATGTGCCATGCTATGCATTTCCGACACAGAAAACATTACTTGGGAGCAAAACGTGGAAATTCTGTGCTCGAGCATAAGGGCGCGTTCGGGTTGCTCTTTCCGAAAGGAAAACATGCAAATTTATCGTTCGGGTTGGCTGTTTCCGAAAGGATTTAATGCTTTGAGAAAGCCAAAAATACAGTATGAATTTGCATGTTAACCATGCTAATTCATACATTTGCATGTTCAACATGCAAATTCATACTGTGTTTTTTGCTTTCTCAAAGCATTAAATCCTTTCGGAAAGATCCAACCCGAACGATAAATTTGCATGTTTTCCTTTCGGAAAGAGCAACCCGAACGCGCCCTAAATTTGAAAAACCACGTCATACCATGTCATGTAAAGGCCAATGAACGCATGCAACGTTAAATATATTGTCGAAACGTATACCAAGAAACCCATTTATACTTTTATTTTGCATATGCAATAATTTGAATTGCAAAATATTGCAAATATCATAAGGTATTTTCAAATACCAATGTAAATCCGCCCACGATGACTTTATTACTTCGCTTGTTATGTTTTAGTTTACTGTTCGTAGAACATTCACAAAGAACGGTAACTTTTTTTACATTCATTCCGGATATAGCGATCAGAAAGAAAAATTTCCTACAGTGGTCGTATGCACGAACACTGGGAGTGTGGTCCCAGCTTCCCGTCCGTGGGACATGAGAGAAAGCGAGGGATCATGCGAATACGCGATATGTAGAGACAAATTCTCCCACCCCGAGGAGGCTCCTTCTGTGGGGCCACACAGCCGCAGACGCAGCTGCGCGAAGTTTTGAGAGAATCAGTCAAACAAGTCAATACTTTAAAGAGACATACCGGCCGGCAACGCATCAAGGACAACTGAATTCTTACGTATTTATGCTAATTTACTCGAATTTGGCTTGATTTTTTATTCTTATGCCCTGTCCATGTTTGCGATTCGCACTTGCGAAAATGACAAATGCCTGTCCATGTTCAGGCCATTTTACATGGATGTCAAATGCCTACCGTAACCCATGCGAATAACGCATTTGACATGGTCCCGCAGCGAAAGTGTATCAGATCCGTACTATTTGAAATAGATCTGTACTATTTTGAAATAGATTCGTACTAGGACTAGATTCAATGTCGCTGCGGGACCTTGTCATTTACATTGACTCGAACATGGACAGGCATTTGACATTTTCGCAAGTGCGAATCGCATACATGGACAGGCCATTATTTATGTTCATTTGCACAAGCTGCATAAGAATGTTGGTGTGCTCGGTTTTTCAAAAACCGACCGGTATTTCGCTGTATTTTTGTTAGTTACGCAAATATAAACTGATAATTTGCAGTTTCATCATGACGGCAAAACGATTTGCATCAAAACGGAGGAGGGAATGTTTAACAATACCGTCAAATCGTTTGGTCAGTTTATTCTTTATTGCGCCACGCGAAAAATCACATGATCATATTAAACCTAAGTATTCCATAGTTTTCTGGGAGTAACCTCCCCCAGCCCGTAAGTAATAGGTAAGGAGGGACGCTATGACTACGGGCCCTCAAAATAGTTCTCATTTTCAGCTCCGTGCTATACGTGTCACCTAACTCAGTATTCGTGAGTTTGTGATCTTATTTTTAATTTTATTTTCATTTATGGCAACTAGATCTGGGTCTGTTCTTTCTGTTCTTTTGGGTGATACAAAAATCACTTACGAAATATAACGAAATGGCCTGGTGCTACTAATAATAGTATATGGGGCTTTTGTTATTAGTTGCAATGCTTATTAGAATAATAAATAATAAGAAAGAAAGGAGAAATAAGAAAAATAAGAAAATAAATACTATTTAGTTATTTTTTGATTGTTTAGAATTGACGACATGAAATACCGTACATATGGATGCGTTGATTCGAAGGGCGACCAAGAACTCTACAAGCTTTTCATTGGTGAAAATGGTAGGAAATGATCCATTTTTGTAGAACCAAAAACCCATTTTTGGTCACGGAGCGTAACTCTTTCACCGTATAGAGATTAGGTAATAAATCTTCTCACTTTGATGCCCAATTAAAATCGTTTTCCTAAAAATCGTTTTCTGATTTTCTCATTAGCTGCCTACATATGGCATACTTCATTATAGTAACACAAACAGTTAAAATTTTATAACAGTGCCAATTATTCTTTGAACATTATGTTTTGATGACTTATTACTAGTAAATAATAATAATTATTATTATATTAAACTTGAATTCAGCTAGTGCGCCGAAAGAATTTACCGATTCTAAAAATGACCTCAATGATATAATGTGCGGTGATCAAAATAGAACAGAAATCATACGGTAATATTTTCAATATATTATAGTTCTTCATGATGTTCAATAGTCGAGGCGTCAAGGGGTGGCACATACCGAGATTTTAAAACTTTCGCGGTTTTATCCGTTAAACTTTGACACAGTCTAGCAATTCGTTAGAGCGAAATACCGGCTGGTTTTTGAAACACATCGGGTACACCAGCATTCTTATGCAGCCTATACATACGAATGAGCATCAATTAGAATAAAAATCGAGCCAAATTCGAGCAACTTGCATAAATACATAAGCATTCAGTTGTCCAAGATGCGTTTCAAAAACCTGCCGGTAATTCAATTTAAACTTTGAGGCGGTCTAGTAATTCATTAAAATTAAAGGGATGGGTTCACTACAAAATCACCTTGTTTTATGCTTTAGTTCGATTGTACAAAGGAAAACTTAAACAAGGAGCATAAAAAATATTCCTTGAATTATTGCCTAAGGAAGATATTAGGTAAAAAGATATTAGGTTTTTTCATTGTTTTAAGTAAAATAAACTATGAAGACTACAGTTTATTTTGCTAAAAACAGTGTGTTTCAGCCATATCTCTTAGCTTCCTTAGTTTATCTTGCAGTACAACTTTATCGGAAGGTCGATCAATACTCACCCTTTTTACCTAATATCTTCCCTAGGAAATAATTCAAGGAATCTTTTTTATGCTCTTTGTTTAAGTTTTCCTTTGTACAAACAAACTAAAGCATAAAACAAGGTGATTTTGTAGTGAACCCATCTCTTTAACTAATCGCCTAACCGCCGAATAAAATTCGAGATTCGGCGCGCGAGGTCATATTATAATGGAGCCAAACAAATTCAGTGCCAGGCTTTCCATGGACACTTGCGTGCACGTACCAAACAAAAATACCAATTATTTCAGCTTTGACATCAGGTTTTCTAATGCAACAATCAAAGTGATTAGGAAATGCTGCAAAACATTCAAGTCAGTGTTCATTTCTTTAAAATATTATGCTGCTGCTTTCATTTCTTGTGTTAATCGAATTGTACTAATGTATGTCGGTCTTAAATAATTTTTCACTCGTATCCAGAAGCAAGTTCCAATTATTATAAATACGAGTATTATAAATTCGAGATAGATTTTTTTCTAAAAAGCAGAACTACAGCGACTCAGAGAATACTCTCTAGTGTCTGTGGTCTTCGTGTATTTTCTTTTAAATTTAAAGCGAAATACCGGCCGGTTTTTGAAACGCACTGCGTACGCATGTGTTCTTATGCAGTGTATGCAAATAGCAAGAATTATAATAAAAACCAGACCCCAATTAGACCCCACGTTGCATAAATGCATAGGAATGCAAGTACTTGAGATGCGTTTCAAAAACCGGCCGGTATTTCGCTTTAAAGCCAAATACCGGCCGGTTTTTGAAATGCATCGCGGACAACTGAGTTCGTACGTATATATGCTAATTTGCTCGAATTTAGTTCGATTTTTTATTCTAATTTATGTTCATTTGCTTGTGCAGCATAAGAATGCCGATGTACTCTATGCGTTTCAAAAAACGACCGGTATTAAAAAGACGGAACAGTGCTTGCGTAGATGTTCCGTCTCGTAGCACAAAGGCCTGGATATAAACACTGGCACAGTGATAACAAATTATTTATTATGTAAGTAAGGCACAACAGCAAACGTTCACTTGGGACCTACGCCCAGAAATACAACAATAGAATAGGAGACTTAGGGACTCGCCTGCTCCAATTACTAGGGCTAGCTTACTCGGCTCAGCCAAACAGTGCTCTCGGCACAACGACAATCAGTCGAACAACAATTCACAGAAAAGGGTGATTTTAGGCCAAGATAATCAATTACTGATGTGCAGGTAACTTATAACAAATGATAACGGTTAGCGGGAATTCAAACATTGTGGACTACTGTAAGAAAGGCAATTAATAACAACAAGCTATATAAGAAGGTTGTGAATCGTCACAACACTCCGGGGGGCAACAAGTAACACAAAAGAGAGAAAAAAAAGGAATTAAGGCAAAAAAGGATAATTTGGTAAGAGGGTTCATCACTCTCAGTTGTATTTGGATCATGTAACATCTTCTATTTATCAATCAGATTGATCCTTGTAGTCAGAACGCTAACAATTCCGACTCCGGCCTTCATTAACTGATTGAATTTACATAGTTTGTTGATTACAGTATTCCTTGTGAGAGACCTGCGTCTCCGCTATCTCACACGGTGTCTACTGTAACATCATTTTCTGCGACTTCGTGCGGAGTTATTTAGTCGTAGGGTATAATCAGTCGTCGACGCGCACTCGCCCGCTTGTAGCCGCAACGCGATAGCGACCGCCCCGCTATTGATTCAGTGGCGTCGGTTTTCGTTGGTCGAGTCGTCCCTTTCATTTTGTTTATTTGTTTATTTGTTGTTTTATATTTACTTGCATTTGGTACATTTGTGTGCAGCATGTAGGTGCTGCCCTCCCGCCTGCGCGGATTTGATCTTCCGTGTTAATTGCAAGGAAAGAAACGAAGACAAACACTTATTGACTTAGTTTAGAGTTCAGTTCCATACGACGCTGGCTCGTCCATCCATGGCTCTCTTCTCTCCACAAGCCCTTCGCTGGCTGTTCCCATCTCGCGATAGGTGGGTATACGTGTTGCGTATACATTTTCGTTATTTTTGGTATTTTCTCCATTTTAGAGCTAGAGTTTTCCATTTGGTGATGGGATTCTCATTATTGGTTGCATGTAACATTTTCTGTTTAGTGTTGTTGCCAGGATGCCGTGGATTTTCTATGAGCTCAACGCCGGGGTCTGATGACGGATTTCTTCATTGGACTCATTATGTAATTAGGTATCTTTAATTTATCATACTACTGTTTTATTTTTCGCAATTCTGCATTTGTTTTTGCTAAAATTTTAATTTGGTTCGGTTTTTAAGTATCACCGTCTGAGGATTTGGATATAATATTATGTAATTGCCTTTCTCGAGATTTTTATGGTGGGTAATCTTACCCATTAGATAATGTATTTATTCCTCAATACTGAGGATTTTTGAAAGAAAGGTTGTATTTTACTTCCCTTCAAACGTCTAAGGAACGGATTTTGTTCATTTTTGAATATTTCCATTTAGGCTCGTTGTGTAGCTGGTGAGAGTCGTCGGTCCTGGATTTTCGCTTGCGCTCCTCCATCTGCGTATGCGCTCTCCCCGGGCGACGTCCTCGTCCCTCATCGAATGCTTGAAGGTGAGAATTAATTGTGTAATTTATTCATTTGTGATATTGATTGAGCTCCATTATGGGCGTATATGTTGATTTGTAGTGTTTTTTAAAAAATTTCGCGCCAGTATTGAGGATTTCGCTTACTTTATTTGTTGATTTATGTACGTCCCCGGTGGGAATTTCTTTCTCATTGAATTTATGAACTTGGCATTTCATTAGATTTAATTTCCTTCTTTTGGATTTGAATTTCAGGTTATTTTTCCGGTCGTATTGGATTTTGATCGTGTAGTATTTTTTGTGACGATTTTCTTCTCGCTTTTCAGGTCGAATCTGGCTCCCAACTCTCCCGAGTGTGCACACAGTGTTCCACCCTTCGTGGCGATCGTCGTTCACGTGAGTGTGGATGCGGTCTCCTCTTCAATGTCACTCTCCGTCTGATGTCAGTTTAATTTGATGCCGCCGTGTGGATTTGTTGTGCATAAAAATTCGAGTTCATGTGACTCTTATTTGTTTTCCGTGTGTTGTTGGAATTTGTGATATAACGAGCTCATGTGGCTCGAGTTGGTTCTCCTTGTCATCCCCCTTGCATGCATGACTTGGATTTAACATATGACTAATTTGCATGATGTTGTTATCTAACTTGTTCCTAACTTGGGCTGGATTTAGCAGTGAAGTCTCGTCAATGAGTCAAGGAGCCCGAGAAGATGTTCGTGCTCCTTGTCGCGAGGAGCTCGAGGTCGTGCTCGAGACCAATGCCCTTATTCCAGGTTGGAGGTCTACGCCATCGAGGTAGGTCCTTCCATACCTTTCATACATTTAACACTTGAGCAAGGATAAAAAATTTTTATTTAATCAATATTAACAATATGCTTACTGCAACAACGGGTGAGGTAATTAACGTACTATATAGTAACACAACACTAAAGGTGTGATTTGGAAATCTTTACAACGTGGACGTATATTTGTCTGACCTCATAGGCTATCATTCCTTATAGGATTTTCTCCCTTTCTTCAAGGATTTAGTTCCTTCCTTTACGGATTTGTTTCCTTTATTCAAAGGATTTATATTTGTTTTGCGTGCCTCAAATATAGAAAGGTGCTCCTGTAAGGAATTTGGTTTCCCTATAGGATTTAATATCTTCTCTCGAAAGGATTTCTCGTTTAACGGATAACGATATTAAGCGATATGTCAACTACCTATTTGGATTTAACTAACAATTGGAATTACTCTACGACCGAATCGCAAAAGAGGTGATGATGTGCCGCACCGCAGTGTAGGCAGCGGGGCCTATGCTTACACATTCCTCTATGCCTTGCGAGGCATTTGAATTGGGGACACACCCCTGCAGCTGAGGCCGCTTTCAGCCTTTCCACATAGGTGAGCGAAAGGAGGTGATTTGCTGTAGTGTGTTCAAGAGTTGAGCATAAACTACATTTAAATTTACTTTCCTCCGAGGATTTGGGGATGGATTCCTTCGACACGTTTGTCGTACCCAAATTATGGAGTCGGGCCACGGGCCCCTCTTTTCTTCGGTGCTCGTAACGAGGCCGACGTCTCATCTTCCGTGTAGTATCTTCTTACTTCGTGGTTTCGTTAGCTTCCTGTTCGGCCTCCATCTCTTCAAGACCCAGAGGGTCCCTTTTGTTCCGAGGTTGATAGGGCTCGGCTGGCTTGTCGACTCTGATGCGCGAGAGTGATCGGCTAATACGACGAACCTAAATTTTTGAATTAGTATTTGGTGGTATCTTCCTTACCATTTCCTGTATTATATACAGCATGCCGCACGGATTCTTTTCTATATTCCTATATTTTACGTAATCAGTTTGGTCCGGATCTATAGAATTAGGATCGCGGTATTCAACTTTATTTTGATATCTCACCATTCCTCTAGGGATAACGTCTTTGGCGGCTTTTGCACCTTCTCTCTGCTCAGCTTCAACTTCACCATTTGCAACGTTACCAGGATGGTCATTAGAAACGCCTTCCATATCCGGCATTATCTGAAATTTTTAAGAACATAAATTTTACATGATGCTCATCCACGTGATACATAACGATAATAACACGGCGCGTAATTGTAAATGTTACAATGTGAGTTCTTGCTCTCTAGGCAAGAATGATTAAAATATTTTTATCAGTTTACTTAATAATTAATTTATCATTTTTTTTCTCCTGATTACTGTAATTCAGGGTTTATTGTTCGTTTTAAGAACAACATTGGTGACTTTAGGCCCGCGGGCATGCATTTCTGCACTTTTCCCCGAAGGCTGGCCCGAATTGTCTAGAGGGCTTCTGAAGGGGAACTGAGGGGCCGAAAAATAAAAAGCCCTGTAGGGTGCCCTTTGCACTAATCGTGCATTTCCGATGCATTTTCGTCATTTGTAGTCAAGTGTACAATAAGTTTGCACTTTTTTTATTTTTTTTTTGCGAAATGTTTCGTTTCGCATATTGCTAGGTTTTCTCTTATTATTAATGATGTTATTATTGTTTGCTTGATTAGTGAGTTACCCACAATCATGTTTATCGGTTCTCCTTGTAATTGCGCCGCTGGCTCGTAAGATATATACATTGTTTCTTTAGGTAAGCTGTTTTTCGACAACAAGCTGATTTTTGACAGTTTGGGCTTCAACCATTGGCTGTTCTATCACCGCGCTACAGCACAAACATGTGGACGAAGCGTGGAGAAGGAAGATTTGCGCTTGAAAGTTTCACCAGGTTTGTGTTTCGTTACTTAAGTTAGTCGTGCTGCGTTGTTTGTTATTTGTCTCGTGTTTCGTTCTTATTTAGTTTATTTACAGTTGCGAGCCCTTCCGCTGTGTAGTGCACTATTCGATGCCCGGCTAGCAGCATCAGGAAACTGCCACGTTTAGAAGTTTATGTGGATATTATATTATCAGGAAACGAACGGCTCATCGTACATAAACGGCGAGGTTTGTTTTACTTTGGTTTTTGATGGTATTCGGGCAAAAACGTTTTATTGTAATTTTAAGGCACGTGAGACCACTTATATATAGGGCGGCCTCCTCCACTTTTGTTAAGTTTCAACCAGTCACTGTAGAATGCATCATGTTATTGAAATGCGCAAATTTAGGCTCTGGAACATGCGGAGAAGTGCCTGCTTATTCCGTTCAGGCGAAGAAGAAAAAAGGGAAAAGGTATATCTTGCTGTGTACTTAAACATTTAGTTGTTATTCTTTTATTCGATCCGTAACCATCTTGACAAACCTGACTACAAATGCAAATCAGTAAAACGTAATTTGTAGATTTCTCTGTTTTGCCTTGCGTTTTAATTTTCTTTACCCCCATTTTTTCAGATTGCCCATCTCCGATTCGCGACTGGCTACATGTTGCTCAGCGAAGGGCGAGTTAGTTACGAAGCCCGAGGCCGAGTGGGATACTAGATCAGCAGTAGGGGGAGATTACACATATGTAACTATTGTTATTGTTTTGTTATTTGTTGGTTGTAAATGGTACTTTACGTGCCTTGACTCTTAGTGACCTTTGATAGCTTCCATCTGTCGTGTACTTATAGCTACAGTTACAACTCTTGTGTCTTGTTAGGCTATATCAGTAAGTCCGAACTAGCTACCATTTTTACTACATCGTTAAACATGTTAGACTGGTTCTTAGCCAATTAGTGGCACTTTATGAAAATACTTTAAGGTTTAGCACTTCGTAACTTACTGTTTAACTTGTTACTACAATACAACCCCTATATAATATTGTCTTCCGATTGTAATTATAGCTAGACATCGCCTAAGACAGCGTTTCTTTAACAAACTCCCACTTAATACCCTTGTGTTGCCGCTTATTGTCATTATTGGGTTGTTTTCTAATAAAATATTGGTTATTTACGTGTTTCTACATGGTGTGACTGTTTAATGTTTATTTTCCCACGGTTTACGGGCACTGCTAAATAGCCCTGCATAGGCCCTTCAGTTCCCCGTTTAAAAAGGCCCGCTGGCTCCCCTCCAAAGGCCCGCTCAAATACGCATTTCCCCGAAGGCCTTCACGTTGCATGCGACCGGGCCGGGATCGGGCATGCCCTGTGACATTTTGACGGGCCAGCCTGCGGGCTTTTTTTCACGTGAGTAGGATATTTAAATTTTTTCCGATTTGTCTACGGTATTTCCTTGGCGTTGTAGTTTACTCCGTATATTTTCCTGTGAACTTTCTTCGGCGTGAGGGATTTATTCTCGTATTTATGTTTGTAGCTGTTTCACTATTTTCTTCCTGTTGTGGATTTGTTGGATCGGTTTCCATTGGGTAGAGGTGGTTGACTGATCTTTTGATCATGTTGCCGTTCGGTAATTTTACGACCGCTGATCGTATTTTTTCGTCTGTTCCTCTTGTCACTTCGAGGATTTTACCTGTTTGCCAATGTGCTCTTGGGAGTTGTGAATCATTTATGATTACTTCTTCCCCTTTTCGTGGTTCTCGGTTGATATATCTTCCCTGATCCAGGGATTTCCTTTGGCTTTCTCTGAGTTCGCTCAGGTATATATTTTTCCAATTACTCCAGATTACATCTAGTTCATTTTCTAATGATTTCATTCCTTGTATTATTATATCGGAGGTTGATTCTCTCTGGCGGTACGTCTCATCATTTTCATTTACTGATTTTATTATCGGGGTTAACAGTTGTATACCTGGTACCAGTAGGTCTACCGGTCGTATTATACTCGACCCCATTTCAGGATTTACGTAAGTTAGTGGACGGGAGTTCACGATTCCTTCCACCTCAGCTACTATTGTTTCCAGTTTTATCCTATTTATGGATTTTGATAGATTTTCTTTCTTAGTCAGGATTTGTTTAACTGTTCCTACTAAACGTTCGTAGAATCCCCCTTTCCATGGGGATAGTGGAGTTATCATTTTCCATTGTATCTCCTTTCCTACTCTTTCACGGATTTTTTCTAGTGTTGCTCTGGCAGCTACAAAATTTGTTCCGTTGTCGGATATTAATAATTTTGGGTGTCCTCGTCTAGCGATAAATCTTTTCATCGCTAGCAAGAAGGTTTCACCACTTAGGTCATATACACACTCCATGTGGATTATGCGTGTCGTCATGCATACAAACATGGCGACCCACATTTTCCGTTCACGACCATCTTCGTTGAACCAAAGTGGACCGAAATAGTCCACTCCGGCGTTTTCGAATGGTATAGTCCGTGTCAGTCTCTCCTTAGGTAGTTGCGCCAGATCAGGATATTTGAACGGGATAGCATTTGCTTTTCGGCAGATACGACATTTAGCTAAAATAGATTTGACTAGGTTTCTTGATTTTGGTATCCAGAACTGTTGGCGGAAGTTGCACAGAACTAGCTGAGGTCCTCCGTGTCTAGCTATTTTATGGATGTGTTCGATAATTTTGTTTACCATTTCGTCTCCTCTGCCCAGAATTATGGGATGTTTCAGATGTTCTGGACCATCTAAATTGTCCATTCTATTTCTTCCACGTAATATTCCTTCAGGATCTTCATATATATTGAGTTGTCTCAAATTGGTGCTACTGCCGTTGGGGGGGGGGCACCAAATTTTTTTTGAAGGGGTGCTCCGATCGGACTGAAACTTCACCCAGATGGATAACAGGCCACGCCGAATCGATCTACGCCATCAGTATTATCAAATTATCGATTTATTGATTTTTTTTCAAAATTTTTTTTCAGCTCCAAAAAGGGTTCTGGTCACCCAATTTCGCTGAACCTTCCTCCCAGGGGGGTAAGAAACTAAGCGTAACTGATCTAAATAGTTAAAGCCAATGTTTTCTGTCTGTTTTCTATTTATTGATTTTCAAGTAAAGCCTAGAGTCTATATAAGGCTTCGGTTCATGTTCAGAGTGGTAAGGAGAGGATGCATCGAGGGGCTTGTAGAGTGGAAAGGAAACGCAGTGTATGTTCATGACTGTGACCAGCCCTCACAAGTGCCTATTCTTTAAATTCTACTGATTGATTGTGGTTTACGACTAGCCGGGTGTACCCCTGAAGACGGAAAATCAATAAATAGATGATTTGACCGAACATTTTGGCTTAGATCGATTGTTAGTAATCAGTGTAGGGTCAGTTACCCCCTTGGGAAGAAGGTTCAGCGAAATTGGGTGACCAGAACCCTTTTTGGAGCTGAAAAAATTTTGAAAAAAAAAATCAATAAATCGATAATTTGATAATACTGATAGCGTAGATCGATTCGGCATGGCCTGTTATCCATCTGGGTGAAGTTTAAGCTCGATCGGCTAGCCCTTTACAAAAAAAATTGGTGCCCCCCCCCCCAACGGCAGTAGCACCCTCAAATTTGTGTTATTCATAATTGGACGAATGAATTTAGTTTGATGCCATTTTATCAATAGTAGCTGCGCCTCATCTGTTGTTGCAGATTTAAGATCGTAGTTAGCATTAGATCTTTTTCTCCATTTTCGTGCCATGTTAAGGATTTTGGTCATTTTTGATGTCATTTCCTTCCAGGTGGTCCCCTTCGGCATCGTCATGATGTCGTGTTCCCTCTCGCTCGAGCCTCGCTGGAGTAGTGTACGAACAAGTTGGGTATCGTCTGTCTCCTGGGATACATTTAAAGGTACCTTTATTTCTGTTTTTATTTTTTCTGGCCATTCTGTGTATCTGGTTCGAATGAATTCGGGTCCTTGTAGCCATATTGAATTTTGTACTTCATCTATTGTTCGTCCTTTTGTACCGTAATCGGCAGGATTTTGTAAGGTGTTAACATAATGTATTTTTACATCCCATCCTTTTTCCTTGAGATCTTCTAATTTGTTTCGTATGTCCCTGACTCGATTCTTTACAAAGGTGTCGAGTTTGTTCATTTTTGGACTCTCTACCCATTTGAGCGCGCATTCGCTATCGCCAAAAAGATGGATCTCATGAAATGACTTATTTGTTTCCTCTGTTAGGAATTTAATTAGGTGCACTGCTATTTGTAGTGATGTGAGTTCTAGCCGGGGGATTGTTGATGGATTTTTTAGGGGTGCTAATTTCCCTCTGCATATTAGCAGATTTGACGTCATTTCTCCCTGGTTTTCATTAACCAGGTAGCTAACAGTTGAATATGCCCGTTCAGAGGCATCTGCAAATACCATTAGGTATCTTTTTTCCGCATCATCTGTCGTTACAGTTCTTGGAATTATTAGTTTTGTTCCTTTCGGAGTGGATTTGATCAGATCTCTCCATTTTTCTCTGTCCTCCGCGTCTAATTCCGAATCCCAAGTGTATGGTTTTTTCCACAGGGATTGTAAGAAGGATTTTGCATTTATTAGTAGTGGCATTGCCCAGCCTAGTGGGTCGTAATTGCTAGCGATTGCCTTAGCCACAGTCCGTTTAGTTATTTTTGTATTTGCCGCTAATTCTATTGGGATTTCAAGAATATCATTTTTTATATCCCACTTGATTCCGAGAATTTTTTGTTCTTCGGGATCTGCTCTGTCTTTTACTGGGATATTTTCATCTACAGATTCATCGTTACTGATGAATTCTCTCAAATTCATTTGCATTTCTGTGAATACGTCTTTTGACTTTTTTGCCTTGTCCATGATTTCGGTTTGGTTATTACCGCCGAGTATCAGATTATCCACATATAGATTTTCTATTATTTCTTCACTCAATTCGTGATTTAATCTGTCTCTCAGTTGATATCTGATTGACATGCTCAATAAATATGGGCTACAGTTTATGCCAAATGGCACACGAGTAAACCGTAATATGCGGATGTTCTCTGTAGTCACCTCTCCTTCGGGATCTGACAGCCACAAAAATCGGGTTGCATCTCGTTCTGATTCTTGTAGGCCTATCTGATGGAATGCTTTTTCCACATCTGCCGCCATAATTATTTTATGATTCCTTGCTCGTAAAATAGTACCTATAAGGTTCGGTAGTTGGGAAGGGCCTTGATACAGGCAATCATTTAAGGATTTTGACCTTGTATAATGCGCTGATGCATCATAGACAATTCGTACCTTGGTCGTTTTCGACCCGGGTTTAATTACTGCCTGATACGGGATATACGATAGTATGCCCTGTGGCGTATTTGGATCATCTTCTATGATTTTTGTCTGCAGCTGCTGATTAAATATTTCTTTGAACTTTTCCAGATGCATCGGATTTAATTTTAATTTTTTATGTTCGCTTATCAACCTTTTCTTGGCTAGCAGGTAGTTGTCCGGTGGAGGTCTCTTTTCGATGTCCTTCCTCCATGTAACGCGTACTTGTATGCGCCCATTTTCGTCATATTTAGCTTCATTCTTGAATCTTTGAACTAGTTCTTCATTTATTTGCTTCTCTGCATCTTTCGACGGATTCTCATGGATTCCCAATGTGTCCATTTCCCACAATTCCTTGTAATCTTTTGAGTACGTCAGTACTGAATTTGTTGTTATTTGATCATCCTCGCTTACATATTCAATTGCTTCTGGATTTAGATTTCTCATTCTCTGCCCTGAAATGACGTTGCCTAGTTTAGTGGGCGTCACTTGTAACCCTGATGGAAGTGTACTTGATGGGATTTGATTGACTATTATTTCCCATAAATAATCCTGACCAATTAGGATATGTGGTCTGATTTCTACGTCCTGTGTTAGGATTTCAGGTACGGCCAACTCGTGGCCCTTTACTTGTTCTCTATCTTTGGCGTCCAATCTTTTTATTTTTAGGGATGAAGTTAGATTGGGTAATTTTCTTAGCACCATTTTTGTATGATTTAGGAATTTTCCACTTAATTTTACCAAGATTAGTTTTGTTTCAACCTTTATTGTGTTTCCACCGAATGTCTCAATTGTTATCCTTTCTTCTCCAAGGATTGGTAATTTTAGTCTATCGCAGATTTCCGCAGATATGAATGAATATTCAGCCCCGCTATCTAATAGACAATTTACTTTCTCTGATTTGCATTTTCTATATTTTATTTCTGCCTCTGCTAGCATCAGGGTTGGTTTTGATTTCTCACCTGATAAGGCATTTGATATATGGTGTACTGAAACAGCGCTACATTCCTCTTCAGGATTTTCGTTATTTAAGAATTTCCCTTTGATATAGGGTAGTTTTACTGATAGCTCAGTATTCACGAAAGGAATGTTGAAACGAATTCTTTTCCTCATCCTCTTCTTCAAGGATCGATGTGTCGTAATCATTTTCATATTTATCCATTTCAGGTTCTTCGTGATATTGGTCTCCGACGTGCTCCGTGGATTCGTCTTCTCCTTCGACGTCCATCACCATGTTGACCCTCGCATTCCACTGTCGGTTGTTCCCTTCAGGTGAGAATTTGTTCGATTTTGTTTCGAATCTTACGTTCTTTTTGAATTTGTTATATTGCTGAGTCTCATTTGTTGATCTTGCGATTCCTGATTTGTGCTCATTGTCGGATCTCGCGAATTCCCTGTTTCGGGGATAGTTTGGATTTGTGTTGTATTTTTGTTGGTTGTTCCAGTTCCCTCGGATTTGGTTTGGTGACTTTGGCTCTTCATTGTTTCCCATCCTCCAATTTTGTGGCTGGTTATTTTGCCAATTTCTTACCGGCCTTGTTTCATTGGTTGGATTTCTGTACCGTAAGGTCTGATTTGTAGGTCTTTGGTTAGGTCTCTGTCCGAGGGACTCTTCGTTCCAATTTCTTTTCTCATTTGCGTCTCGACAAATACTGTCGTGATGCATACCGTTGCATTTTGAGCACATTGGCTGACTGCATTGAATTGAATTATGATCTGATTCGAAGCAGCGTCTGCATGCATTCATTTTGTTGATTTTTTCTCTCTTGACCCACGACGGTATGTTCATTTTGCAGTTAATAGGCCTGTGTCCTTTGTTTCCGCAGAGGACACATGGGAACTGAGAGGCCGCTTCTTCGTATTCGAATTGTTTGATTCGATCTATCTCTACCTTGCTATCGACCAGGATTTTGATATTTGCTAAGAGGGTAGCTGTGTCCCACTCTGAATTTTCTCTCCTCTCTCTTCGTACTAGTTCCAGTACGATTTCATACGGGAAGTGTGTTCGGATTTCTTTGCGGTACAATGCCGAGTTGACATTTTCGTAGCGTCCCAGCTGATTTGTGATTGCTCGGATTGCATAGTATGTTCTTTGGAGCGATTCTCCATCTGTTGTGGCCTTTGGTAGCGATGCCAGTTTCGCGTGCCATGCCAATTTCTTCGCATATAAATCGTTGAATTGATCGAAGAACGCGTCGATCACTTCTTCGTAATTTTCTGCGGATTGTGGGAATTGCATTAAGCATTCCAGTGCCGCACCTTTGCATCTCTTTCGTAGGACCGACAATTTTGTTGACGGTGGATATGGCTTTGAGTGTACTAATGGGCCGAAGACATCCCAGAAGTAGTCAAAATTTTCTGGTCTCCCATCGAATTCTGGGACGTCGAGTTCCAGTAGTCCTCTCTGGAGTCTGGTATCTAGGTTATCTATATGATTTGTTTCAAATCTGTTTTGATTTAATCGCCTTTGACCTTGGTGGATTTGGTTGTGGAATTCTTCCTGCATGTCATAGTAGTTTCTCCTGTTCTCCGCTGTTCTTGGATTTTCGTATTCTCTTTCTCTATATACCTGATTTTCCGCGTATATTCGCCTGTTCTCCACCGTCCTTGGATTTGCATATTCTCTTTCTCTGTATATTTGACTTTCCAATTGGTTTGGATTTATTTCCGTTCTCATTCCATATCTTCCTGCTCGTTGGATTTGAATGTCTCTATTTGGGGTTGACTCTCTATGATTCATTTGTCTACCGTAATGGATATGAGTATGCTCCAGATGTTCAATTTGTGTGTCTTCTATTCTTTCTTCTCTTTTCAGGCCGGTTCTCGGTGTCGGTGGTTCCGTGAGCATTCGGTCCAACTCCTGGAGCTCCAAGTCGTGGATCGCTTCCTCGATGAATCTTTCGGCTGTGTCTTCTCGTACACGTAGGTCATTTTCTCTATTTGGTGATGTTACATTTGTTTCACGATAATTCGGTGTGATTTGGGAATCGTTCTTGTCAGAGACTTCACTTCTCGACACGATTTCTTCTTCCACCTCATATGCACGGTGTTTCATCTGAAGTTGACGTTTCACCTTTTGACATTCTGAAAAGATTTCTGGGAATCGGTTTTCATCCAAGAATTTGGTCATACCGGAACTGGTCATTCCTTTTTCCAGACTGGTTGTCATTTTTTCCAATTCGGTGGTGATTTTTTCGAGTTGTTCCGTTGTTGAAACTAATTTTCCACATAATGCTACCTGGCTTTGTCTTGTGTGGCTGAGCCAGTCATCGGTCAGGATTTCTTTTGCATTATCAATGATCTCAGTTGCTGCTTCTAGCATTTCAATGATTTTGATTTTCAGGATGCAGACGGGTACAGCTGTATTCTTCTTCTTCGGCATCTTCGTTCCTTGGAAGTGCGGCGGTTTCGGTTTCTCGATGGATGGACAAATGCGGCAATCGATTTAAAATTTGAAACAATATTGATTGTATAAACGTTTTATTTATGCGAGTGATCGTGCTCGTATGTGTTGAGGCAGTCACCGGTTCAATTTTCGATTTACGGGGCACCATAAAAAGACGGAACAGTGCTTGCGTAGATGTTCCGTCTCGTAGCACAAATGCCTGGATATAAACACTGGCACAGTGATAACAAATTATTTATTATGTAAGTAAGGCACAACAGCAAACGTTCACTTGGGACCTACGCCCAGAAATACAACAATAGAATAGGAGACTTAGGGACTCGCCTGCTCCAATTACTAGGGCTAGCTTACTCGGCTCAGCCAAACAGTGCTCTCGGCACAACGACAATCAGTCGAACAACAATTCACAGAAAAGGGTGATTTTAGGCCAAGATAATCAATTACTGATGTGCAGGTAACTTATAACAAATGATAACGGTTAGCGGGAATTCAAACATTGTGGACTACTGTAAGAAAGGCAATTAATAACAACAAGCTATATAAGAAGGTTGTGAATCGTCACAACAGGTATTTCGCTTTAAGTATGTTTCAGATGTAATAGTCACTTGTCACATGTTGACTACACTCTCCTTCCGAAAGTGCGGTTCAACGAGATTTCGGTCAAGTATAGGCGAAGTTCTGAAGAGGTGAGCATATTGTTTATTCTATTCGTGACGTACGGTACTTGTTTCAATTTTGAGTCGGAGGTGTGCTCCAGCCTACAACTAGGTGCATCTGTGGCTTATCTGGCTGACTTTCTAATAACTCTCTTTGAGTATTGTGTATTGCAATTTAATAAGTTTTTTTATTGGAATAATACAAAAGTAACTTTATTTTCACGACTCTGACCCTTTAAAGCAGTATTGCACATACTTTGGGAAATTGCATATGATACGCATATCATATGTATTCTATGCAAATTGTTGGTGTCCATCGGAAACTTCGGGCGCCAAATTTATTTACATAGGATACATAGGATATGCGTATCATATGCATATTTCCCAAAGTAAGTACTAGGTACAGTACTACTTTAAGCTGGACGTACACTATGCAGTTGTGGATCACTTACAAGGTGCAATACTCGTGTGTGTGATGATTGGAATATGCTTCTGGCCATTATACACTTTTAAACGGTAATTACGAATATTTCTTTCGAATATATCTAGTTGGTAATTGTAATCTTCATTGTTTATGATATTTCCACCGTAGTATTAATAGTTTCATGGAACTTCCAGTAGTTTAAGTTTAATCCAATAAGTCATATCGACATGTATTCTATGGTGATGAAAACCTCTTTTCAAAAAAAAAACCTGTTGTCGTTTTATAAATGTCAACTGTTCTTATGTTTAGAAACGAAAAGACTACTGTATATGAAGAAGATAAGAATGCAGCGGTTGATTATGATTTTACACAACAGAATCGTCCGGAAATGTTCCAAGTTAAGGTGGTGTTATTTAACCTGTGGTGTTATTTAATAAATAAATAATAAAGGTGACGTCAAATTTTTTAACAATCAATCAATAAGTTGATAACATATTGATTTATTGATAGAGTTGGATCCGGCGATAATATAATCTATGAAATCGCGCCGAGCTGTTCACGTGTATGGTAGCATTCGAAGCCTTATCTTACGGTAACTTGCAATGAATACCACCCAGTATTAGTCAATAAGCAATGCATTTTCAACGACTTCATTTGGTTCAGACGAAGGACGGAATTCCCAGAGAAGTATCTGGACAGCTAAGTTTGTACCAACTCTGCGAGATGCTTTGTCTAATGGAGGAAAGTAGGCCACCGGGGTAGGCATATTTCTAACTTTACGCCTGATTGTGAGTTTTTCCCTTCCCATCACAAGCCGATAAGCGGTGTCAATTGTCAATACGATTACATTGAGATACATAGTTCAATGTTCAATTGTTCAATCTAGCAACACAGAAATATTTAGAAATGTACTTAAAGATGTGGGGATGCATTTGTCTTTAAACCCATTTTTGGATATTAAAAGAATCTGTGTCAAGTTGTCAAGTGTCAAGTGTGAAGTCAAGAATGTGTCTCAATCCCTCCAACTCAGCGGACGTGTCAATGAAAAACATTGTTACTCAACTTATACTTACAGAGAGGAGAGCTACTTTTTATCGCACTGTTCCGAGGACACCCGAGAACCCCTTTTGTGGGGACAGCAATATCATCAGGCATCTGGGTTCGGCCACGGACCGATAAGGGTTTGTTTACATATTTTTAATTTTTAATTGTGTATCATTTAGTTGAATGTGGTAACGGACTATTAAATCATTTCTTTTCAAACACCTAATATTATGCTAAAATACATGTTTTTATTTACAGTATCTACCATCAATATTGACCATGTATGTAACATTACAAACTTACACATCGTCTTCACAACACGTACTAACAAAGGTTTATTTAGGTCATGCGCGATATTTATCCAAAATACGACCTGTGGACATGGAGAATCCTGGAGCATGGGCCATATGAATATAACTTCAAGCCGGTGGAGTTGGTCGAAATATTTGATCATGCAAAGGTATGCAAATTTTAATAAGAAGGAAAATATCCGTGATAATATGAGTGCATTCACACATGCTCACACACACGCACTCTTTTGCCAGGCTAAATACATACACACATAAAATTTCGCAAACACACACATGCCCTCATTTTTGCCGACCACCAATATTTTGACACAATATAATAACAATAATAATTTATTACATCACAAAGATGCGCACAGAAACATATATAATTAAAAAATAAATACAATTAAGACAGCAAAACGGTTATAAGGGACATGTGTAAAGATAAGCGAAAATTCTGGGCATCGAACAAAGGTAATTAACCGAGCACTGTAATCCCGGTAGCTAACACACATCATAAGCGTGCACAGACCCAGGGTTACGTCAGTGGCTAAATTCACCGACGGTCTTTCTAGGATATCTGTGCAACCGAACCGTTATTAATTCATTTGTCGTCAAAGAACATGCCCGTGTGTATTATTGGAGACATTAGAGGACAGTAAGTTTTTCTTTTCAATTATGTAAGACAAACTGGAAATATTCAAACTATACTATGACAATACTCTCCAATAATCACTAAAGTGTTATCAACGCGTCGCTAAAAAGGAGCGCAATTCGATGCGCATTGACTTTCCACGATTAGGCGTATACTTATGCTCAGGGTTTTATCCAAACAATATTTTTCAGTTATCAGGACCTCCATCGCTGGCTTTACATTCTGGGCACGCCACCTCAGAAAAAGCTCCTGTTTCTCGGTGGTGTTTTAGACAAGAGCGAATCATTGTCACTGGATTGTTTGGCCTTTATTGCACTGCTAAAAGTGAGTTGGGTTTTGAATAGGTAGACATTTGAGAGTTTACGACTTCCACTGAAATCTGGAATCTGTAGCTGGGCAAGAATACTATCTTCTATTGGCGAATTGATTTCTAGCAAGGCATTACTTTTTCTCAAGGAAACTCAAGCGTATCGTTGCATGTGGCCTAATTTGCCAACCTCTTAGCATCATTTTGTATGATGCTCACTTATATTATACATATAATGTATTAATAAATTATAATTATTATTATTCCAGTAATGAGTAAGAGTTTCAAGTTAGGCTCAAATCGATTTTTTGTACGTATGCGTAACGCGATATAACGGTTCGTTTTTGAAACATATAGTGGACGACAGTATTCCCATATGTTGTATGCAAATGAATATAATTAACATACAGGCCCGCTTCCCACACGATGTGTTTCTTCTACGAGGCGTTGGTGAAGCGCAGCCGTTTGAGGTGATACAATTGTATATTCTGGCGGAGATAAATCGGCTTCCCTAGTTGACTGGCCACCAGGAAACAGTTGGCCTTAAGGCAGAAAGTTGGCCATAAGATCTTGATTTACGAGACGCCGTGCACCATTTCCAGGGATTTCGGTTGAATAGCAACGGGTCGCATTATCTTTTTACTTTTTTACTTTATCGTTTAGAATATCATGATGAAGGGTGCACCCGTACAATAATTTCATGCATTTTCTCTTTTGCATGGATGGAAGTTAAAGGGAGAGGCTCACGAGAAAAATGTTTTCCTCAATTTATTTGTACAAAATGTCCAGAATTTCAGAAATATTACGGCGAAAACGCATTTCTTTACGCCTAGAACTCGCAGAGTTATTCTCCGGCAAACAGTTCGGCCAAGTACCGTAGTCAGAATCAATTTTGCGCTTTTGGGGCATTACTGTATTGGAAACACCTCTTTATAATAGTTGGAATGATCTTTATTCATTTGACCATTAATATGTAGAGAAAGAATGCAAATGAACGGATATAAACAGTAAACACTAATTTTGATTTGCTGACTACGTACGGTACCTGGCCGAACCGTTTGCCGGTGAATAACTCTGTGAGTTCTAGGCTTCAAGCAACGCGGTTTTCACAATAATATTTCTGAAATTAAATTCCGGGCATACTGTACAAGCAAAGTGAGGAAAACTTTTTTCTCGTGGACCTCTCCCTTTAATAACAATAAGATAAATGATAATAACTTTTCTTCCAGATCAATTCCCAGCGTTTCTCGCCACGTAATGCCCTTGCTATATCTTCCGCAGTGATGAGACTTTGCTCATATCTACCACTGGCAGCCAAGATCAATAATCGAATACTTTGCGTACATAGTGGAATATCACATCAGGTGCGTAAGTGTATTAAAGGGAGAGGCCCACGAGAAAAAGGTCTTTCTTAATTTACCTTCACAGATTGTCCGGAATTTCTGAAATATTACTGTGAAAACCGCATTTCTTTACGCCTAGAACTCGCAGAGTTATTCCTCGGCAAACTGTTCGGCCAGGTACCGTACTCAGAATCAATTTTGCTCTTTTAGGGTATTAAAGTAATGGGAAACGCTTTATTATAATGGTAGCAATGTTCTTCATTCGTTTAATAATTATTATGCAGAGACAAAATGATAATGGATGCATATAAACCGTAAAAACGTATTTTAACCTTTCTGGCTACGCTACCTGGCCGAACTGTTTGCCGGGGAATAACTCTGTGAGTTCTAGGTGCAAAGAAATGCGGTTTTCACAGTAACATTTCTGAAATTCCGGACATTCTGTGCAAGTAAATTGAGGAAAACTTTTTTCTCGTGGACCTCTCCCTTCAAAAGGGGTGGTGTAACCTCATTACTCCTTCTTAAAAGGGTATGGCACGTGGTTTTGGAATATTGGACGACTGCTTTCCCATGTATTCTATGCAAATTTTAAATTTAAGATGCGCAATCCAAGATCATTTCGTGACCTGGAACGACCATTTCCTGATTACGACCTGCCAATGTTGGCAACGCAGGTGCTTTTTTATATTCGCATGAACTTATAGTTTGTATACAACCATAATTAATGTGACAATTTTAATAAAAATTAATACATTTGACAACACATCATAAAAAAAAGTTTCTCAATTGGCTCGTAAACAAATCGGTTCTTGCGGCGTAAAGCATGATACCCAAGTACAGAAAAGAATATATATTTTAGACAATATTCAATCTGCCATCATGCCGTGTGCGAATGTACCGCCGAGGAACTGGTGGGCATAAGTTTGTGTGTGCGTGAGTGTATGTGTGTGTAATGTAAGAGTGTGTAGGTAGTGTACGCATGTGCTTTCGTGAACGTACCTACGTGCGTGTGTGCGTGTGTGTGCATGTTTGTGTGGGTATTTTAAAATATGTTCACTTGCTTGTCTCTCCATAATCAATAAACTATTATTAAAATCCAGGGCATCGCGGCGAAATCTACGGTTTTCAAGCGGTCGATCGTCTCTGTGAGGATCTAAAACTGGATTTAATTGTTCGTGCGCGAAACCCAATTTCCGATGGCAATGCATTCATCATGAAGGGAAAACTTCTGTGTTTGTGGTAAGCAATTTACTCTTTTAGCTTTAGAACGTCTTTTTTTCCATGGAATACCAAAACTCTTTTATTCTAATACCTTGATAGGCTCGACAGGCGCCTGCTGTACTTTGTTAGCTGCAGACGTCCCCTATGGAGAGTTTACTTTTCTGGTTACCAAAAGTATAGTTTGGTTAGTTTAGTTGGTAGGTGATTTACCTTACCCCATTGCCCTAATAATGGGACGAAACTATGAGTATACTAATACGTTTGGTAGACACTGACCACTATCTGTTGTAAAAGCTCGAATATCTGCATTCAGTGCTATATTAACTTCTTCCATAAGCTATGTAGGTAAACGTGCACTTGATCTTCAAACCTTAGTATTTGATATTTATAATGTATTGTTAATTTTAATTCCATTGATTAAGGTCCGCCCCTGGATTCTCTGATGATATCTCTGCGGGAGGTGCCTTGGAAGTTTCTGACGATCGACAGACGCTACTCATCCACAGTTTACTGCGACAGCCATGATTTAACACAATGTTTTTTTATATGACCCGGATTCCGAGAGTTTCGACCCTGCAAGACTGCTCCCACAAGTTTCCGTATATTTACTTGTTTGCCTTGTAATCTAAACACTTTATTCACGATATAATTTACTGATTAAATTTGCACCTTTTGTACTATGCTGTGGACTTCAACTAAAGGGTGTATGTATCGCTCTATCATTATAAATTTCCTTTCTCATGTCGCGTAGGTGCAAATAGCAAAACTCTTAATTCTGAGGTATGATCTACAGAAGTTTTTGCAGGAGTTTTGACTAGGAAAATGCCCCCCCAACTATTACCTATGAATAAATATTTATTTTCATATTGTGGTTAATTTGTGTTTGCTTGAACATTAATTACATTAACAATAAAGTTAATTAGACATAACCCGTGGGATAATCATAATGGCTCGAGACGGCTGGGACACCTTTGGATTAAACTGTGAAAGAAACTCCTGTTATTGGTAGACGGGTACGAGGCAATAGTTAGGGGAGGTGGTTTACCATTGGGAGGCGTACTCTCACTTCCCCTGTTATCTTTCATTTTGCTACAAGCTAGAAAAAATGAGGCTACCCTGTTTTGTAGGCTGCCAAAAACCGAAAACTATGCGGTCATCCCTTATCAGCAAGCCTCCATATACATATAATTAAACGGCCCTTTCATGGAAATGTGCTGATAAACAAACTATGCGTGTTATCTGGTTATTGGTTTTTTCGCGTAATAAATACGTCCGGTTTTCAAACGCACAGAATACATACAATAGTGCAAACCAAACAACAACTTTGAAAGTGTCGTTTTTGAAGGCTTACATTCACTATGAAGTTTAGTTCTAAAAATAAGAGCCAGTTGCCTTGAGGAAAGCAAAGGAGAAATCAACTGCAGGATTTGGGAACACAGACCAGAAACTGAGTATGAAGAAAGAAGAGGGATTTCAAAAACTAACTGTGAAAACCGTATTCCAGTGCATCTTTCTGAAGTTATCAACCCAGAGACCATTCGACAACCTGCCGTAGTCATCTACAATTTTCGTAAAATAGTTCTTTTGTTTCAGAAAATGAGTGTGACAATTGTGGGATGAACTAGTTTTTTTTGGATATTATAATTTTACAGTAAGCTTTTGAACGCCTCCTCATTGGTACATAAGGAAAATTAGCATAACCTTTTTCCCGTCACCCGTGCGCACGACCATTTTAACAACTGCGTGGAACCAACCAACTGAAATAAAATCGTGAAATATTTAACTATTTCTGGCGAAAAACGTTAAATCTAATAGTACTTTGAACTTCAACGTGTCTGAGTTTCGAATTCTAACTTCAATTATTCACGTAAAACTTCTCAGTGGCGCCACTTTCCTTATTTATCAGCATATAGCTAAATTTTATGGCTTATATGTGGACGCATAGTAAGGCGTTATCTTTTTTTCGTCTTTATCTAAACGCATAAAAGTGGAAGTATAGTTTGCAGACGCCAGTTTCCTGCACTCTTTAACTTTTTTTAGTGCATTAGAAAACAATACCTGGTACTCCAAAGAAAATTACCAGTAATAGAGTTAGCTAGCTCATGTATATATGTGGTTCTAATGTTGAATGACCCGAAATTATAGTAAGCATATATTTTTTGATTTTTTTTTGGCTTAACCTTTTGGTTTTCTGGATTTTCTCACTAATTTTATTTTATTGTTATTACCTATATTTTGTATATTTTTTCAGAAACTAAACAATGTTCGCTGTATTGTTTGCTCTATTTGGAACTGCACTTGCCTTCCCGCATAATCTGGCAACATGCCCATTCCCGAATGGCTCAGAAACACAAATGCACACTTACGAATGTGCCAGTAGTAAGTTTTTTTATGATTCTAAAATAAATATATGAGCAGTAATAATAGTGCCCTTTCCCAAGTCACAAGTGGCATCTGTTAGGTATTTGGTTTATTTGGTATAAACAGATTATACACGAGGAGAGTCATCGACCCTTTACTTAACCTTTATGGGGTTGCAAGTATGTCAAAACCCATGCGTTTTCCCTGCAAGTATCAATTCCCAAAATCGTGCGCAATTTACCGTAATCTTGCTATTTTGATACATCCGCACTATAGAAATCCGCCATCAAAGCGGCGAGAGACATTTTTTGTTGAACAATGGTGCCGTGGCGGTCGGTCGTAAAAACTGTCTGTAGATATTCTCGTGTAGTGCCAAGATACGATAAATTTTTCGACAGTTGCAAAGAAAATCGGCCATACTTGCAAACCCCATTAAATTCACATAATTTTCTTGTTCAGATATGCAACTTACGATATCTGGTATCAATGTAACGGATAAAAATAACAAGCCCATGTATCCAATGGACCCAAAACAGCCAATGATTCTCGACCTCATCTCGTATAATCATGGAGCGCCTGTAAGTGATACTGTGTTCAGTCCACTAGTCCATGCTAGGTTCTGGGATGACTACTAATTTCATATTGATCTTCTTGGACCATTACATATTTTGGCTATGGGAAAGGAAAATAATAACTGGCTTGATCGTATATGGTGCGCATATTTCATATCGAAAAATGGGTATGTCTAAAAGGTAAAGCATATTAAATACAAGTTTAGATCATCGACAACAAGGTTGACGTGCATCTCTTCCAATATGCTACCTCTTGGGCCACGCAGAAGTGTACATGGTCCGAGGTTCCCACCCTTGGACTACTGTAAGTTTTTTGTGAAGTGTTGCTGTTTAGAAAGTAACAAAGCAGTAATTTTTTGGGCAGTAGTGAAGTGAAGGCCGCTTTTCTTATCCCTCAAGGTAATATATTATTATGTAATAATTTATTACGTACACGTTAAATCCATGAGAAAAATATATGCAACGTACAGAACATAGGAAAGAAGTTCTAGCAATAAGTTTTTTCAAAACCACGTGTCAGAACGCTTTTGCAACGCGATATTGTCGGAGTTTTGTGGTTTTTTTTAAAAAAACGTAAAAAAGAATAAGTTCGTCATCTTGAGATACTAAATCAGAAAATCCTTTATTTGTTTGCAGTAACAATATCGACGGATGTGACTATGCGCACAACTGTCCACTGCAAGCCGGCCCTCTACAACTGAAACTCGATCTGGATCTGTCCCAGTTCGCCGCCATCATCAATTTGCTAGCTGGCGGAGTGAGTGGCTCATTTTTTATTTATAATAATAAATGGTTATCGGATCAACCAGTCGTAGGGACAAAGAAGACAAGTACTTGAGCTGGTGGCTATTAGTTCGCAAACCAAAAGGTACCCTAAGATGTTGGTGCGGTAAGGACACCATCATACTAACAAGGGGCCGTGCTAACAAGGGACCGTGATGTGTGGCTACAAACAGACTATTGGAGACAACTGTTAGTGTAAATGCACAGAGGAAGGCCGCCCCAACCTGAATTCTAGAAATTGTGTTGCAAATGCAAAATTGGTGTTTTGCTCGAGCGGGGGGTCGAACCGGATAGCCGAAGACCAAAACCCTCAATTTTCCAGTTGCAGGCAAACTTAATTCTAGATTTACAAAAGTTGCAAATCATTTTAAATACTCTGCTGTACTGCACTAGACACTGCTGTACCATAGCTATCAAATTTCGCCTTAGTACCAAAGGTTTAAGTACCAAAGACCAAGCTCCAAAGACCAACGACGTTTGGTAAGCAGTACCAAAAGTACGAGGGCATTCCTTGTTTATCACAAGACTAAATCCTTTAATTTCAGAAACCTTACGAGCTGAACATTGCTATGAAGAACTACAACCCAGGAAACACACAACATGAAATGATCGCTTGTGTTGTAGCTCAAGTCCATCTCACTTAAACTAGCATGTTTATATTACTAAATGTTGCGTTTATGTGATCTGTGTTATGCGCATTGCAACTAACAATACGGACGCATTGAATGAACGTAGAATTCGCGCTTTATGATACTCGTATACCCTCATAATCTGCTTTATTCAAACATACATGTACATAGTGACTAACAAGCCACCTCGAATATTTATATCCTATGGATGAAAATAAAATTTTTATTGATATTAATTTTTCTGCCACCTACAATAGGAGAAAAAGGCGCATGCGAACGGTACACAAAATGAATCACAATAAACACTTTTTTTTAATTTGAGACGGAGATTTTTGAACTTTTATTTGAATTTATAATGTAAGGGTGTGGAACACAAGTGCAAAAGTAAGTACACAGTACTAAGTACACAGTACTAAGTACACAGTACTAAGTACACAGTACTGACAGTACAGTACAGTACCAAGTGCACACGAGTACAAAGAGGTAATGTAGGAATACTCACATTAATTTGTTCGAGGCAATTAAAACCGTGTCCATTCTTGTTGCTAGTCAACCTTTCATCATATTGATGCACACATTTTATTTGTTAATAATATTTAAGCATTTCTTCAATCATACGAGCTCTTTTGCGTTTCTTCGTCTTTGTTTCGGCAGTGCTCGTCGGCTTTTTTACCCTTCTTTCCACTTTTTACACTGTCCTGAAATCACGAAAATACTTAACCACAATACTGTATAACAAAGCTTTGTGCTTTGTGGGATACATCTTGTCTGCATATATATGTCCATTATTAAATGTAATCTATGCCCTTCTTATAGTCCAGTTTAAATAAGCGAGAAAATTTTCATCTATTACACAGGTATGCAAAGAATATGTTTCAAAACCACATGCCATACTGCTTTAAAGGGGGCAGAGTCACTCGATAATTTAATTCCTGGATTTCGATTACTAACAAGAAAAATCTGCCCTACCGCCTGCTTTGCAGCATCTTTGTCTTTGTCCTTATTTTGTGTATCCTTCGCCTTCTTGTTCTTGTCATTACTAGTATCAGCTGGCTTTTTCTTTTGTTTATTTTCAATTTCGCCCTCTTTTCCGCCTTTTTCCTTTTCGACTTTCTTTTCCGCCTTCCCGACTTTCGTCTGCGATTTCGCCGAACCACCAATCAGTTTATCCTTTGATTGCGCCTGAATTAAAGCGAAATACCGGCCGGTTTTTGAATCACATAGAGTACACCAGCGTTCTTATGCAGCTTAATGCTAATGAAAATAAATTAGAATAAAAAATCGAGCTAAATCCGAGCAAATTAGCATAAATACGTAAGAATTCATTTGTCCACGATGCGTTTCAAAAAACGGCCGGTATTTCGCTTTAAACGGAACCAAACTGCAAGAAAACCTATTATTACGTTTTACAGTTAATTTGCAGGTGTGTAGTGTGTATCTGTGTATTGATGGGGTCTATCTACAAGTATCCCAAAAAATCGGTGTGATTCTGTCAATACTACCGTATTTCTGTACGAAACTTGCATATATGAGAAATGAAAAGAATATTCTCGTGTAGTTCCAACATACGGTAACTTTTCAGCATACTTGTAGACCCCATGAGAATCTAATTCTTTGCTAATAATATTCGAAACGATATATTGAATCCATGAACATAGTATTAACATTTTGATGGTAGGCTCGTTCAATCCTTACCTTATCTGCTTTCTTCATGTCCATTACGCTTCCCTTTCGCTCGGCTTTTCCTTTTTTCGTGTTTCTTTCACTACTCACTTTTTCTTTCGATTGCATCTTCTCCGGATGGCGTAACTCGGTGTCCTTCTGCTTATTATCTTTCTCATTTTCTTTTTCTTTATCCTTTTCTTTTTCTTTCTCTTTTTCTTTGTCCCTGTCCCTGTCCTTCTCTTTTTCTTTTTCTTTTTCGTTCTCTTTCTCTTTTCTGCCTCCTTTCTTTTCCTTCTCGTTACTTTTCTCTTTCTCTTTCTTCTCCTTATCACTAGACATTTTTTCCTTTGACTTTTCACGCTCGGCTCGTTTTTGTTCGTAGATTTGCTTCAGAATCTAGGAACAGCAACAAATTACAGTAGATCCTGACGTACTACGCCGCGATACCGCCATATGACCGCCGCGCAATCGCGGAGTTTCCCCAGTGAAAGCTACACGTCAAACCCCCATAAAAATCGCCATGACTTCAGGCGTTGGATTCAAAGTTGTTGTGTTCCTTATGTATATGCGTTTGCATCATACTTGTATAGCGAAACAAATCCGCAACATATTAGAGAGGTAAACAATAGTTCTGAATTTAAAGTGCAAACCCTTAAACTCCTTCTTTCGTGTTCTTTTTCGTCTACTTCTTTGTTCTTTTCGGGGGCTTTGTCCGGCGTTTTCTTCTTTTCTTTGTCTATAAGGTCTTCCATTAATCCAGCAAATAAAACATGGCCAACATATGGCCAATATATGACAAAAGCTTTATATTACTTCCATAATTGTTGCGGTAAATACACTTGTGTACATATTCACTGGCAAATGAGCGTGGTGTATGTAAAACATGCTGGACAGCATTATTATACTTCGAAATTCAGTTTCCATTCCAGCACAGATTGGGAAAAATTTGTCATAAGTCATAACGATTAAAAATATTGGCTAATGTTTCACCTTTCTCAGGCGTTCCTCTAGTCGGTCCGTCGATGCTTCGCTTACTTCGACGCTCGCGATCCTTCTTACTTTCACTCTGAAATACCGTAGTTTTTGGGCACGAATATAATTTGGAGGAATTCCTAGTGTTACCTGGTTTGTGGTTTGTGCCATATCCCAATTGAAAGGTGGATATTTTCTTGCATGTTGTGGCAAAAGTGCAACAATTGAATTGAACTAATAATCGACAATTACAAGCCATTATGTTCGCACACCATTTTACTAGCTCATGATTTGGTTACCAACGTTATTCTGCCATTCGGTTCCACAAGGCCCCCTGCAGCCCTGCATTAAGTTCGCGGATATTCGATTGATATTACGGGATGCACTTTATGTTATCTTTTTCTGTTTATCTCCTCCACGGCACGGGAGGCACAAACGAGGATCATATAATGAAAAATGTTTAACATATTTTCAACCTTTCTACTTGGTAGCTCAGTTGCTCCTTCCAGTGTGTCATCCGGATCACTGTTTCCTTCGTTTTCATCGTCTCTAATCTCCATATCGACACTCTGAAAAAACATGGGAACTTTCAGAATAATAGCATGTGTATAGCCTAAGCCTATGTCATTTCTACATTATTTGACATATGTGAAACAACATTTGAAGAATGAAAATGATGCCCAGCAAATAATAAAAGCACGTAACGTGATTAACACATGTTAGTGAAAATTAAAGCCATGGCCGTCGCACTGACGAGACCCAGGGTCTCTAATTGAACATGGATCTAATTTAAATCTCGCAGAGAACATGTCCTTTTTGTTGAAAAAATAACAGGAATCTATTTCATTTTAATATTGAAAAAATAATAGAAAAGTGGCGCTTTTGCAAAAGTTTTCAGTCCGCATTAATAAAATCAAATAAAAAAATAACAGAAATGATTGCATTATATAAAAATGTGTTCTAAATCTAATTGAACATGGATAAACATGAGGCTATTATTACGAATTCTATAAAAGGAAAATTCTCAAAAAAAAGTAGATTGCGGCAAATTTTTTCGTTGAATTCAACAACTACAAAAGTTAGTTACTTTTCCGTTTTTATATGTATACAGAAAAACACCCTACTTATTTTTTTTATCAAACGTAGTCTTTACTTGTTGACAAATTGTGAACAAATTTTTATATAATACAATAATTTCTGTTATTTTTTTTTATTTGATTTTATTAATGCGGACTGAAAACTTTTGCAAAAGCGCCACTTTTCTATTATTTTTTCAATATTAAAATGAAATAGATTCCTATTATTTTTTCAACAAAAAGGACATGTTCTCTGCGAGATTTAAATTTTTGATACGAGATTGAATCTCATTGGGCCCAAAATTTGTTTGCATTTTTGTTTCCGATTTGTTCAAACATTTTGTTGTACATAAATAAATAAATCCTACGCAACAAGGCCTTTATTGAAGGGAGTTCAAGTTCAAAGTTGTTGCTTATGACATGTTCCGCAGAGATCCTGAGCAGTGGACGACTAGTTCCAGATGACAAATTACTCGACGTCTTTGGGCTAGGGCCAGGAGGGATCGCCCATGATTCCCTCGCCTCGTGGTGGTTTCAAAGGTGTCACGGGCCGGAATCGAACTCGGATAGATTGTGTTAGAGTCGAACGCGCTGCCACATAATAAAAACGTAATATATGTACAAGGCACACATAGTGACCGCGACCCTACAACCTATCTTGTGTAGTCCGCCAAAACTTATGAGGGCACCTACCCTCGGGTTTACAGCCCACAGCCCCACATTTTCTTACCAAAGCGGTAGAACGGCCATTTTTTTTAAACGAATCTGGGACAACCTCATTCCCCTATATTGTATGCAAATTAGTACAATTTAAATTTAAAATCTCACAGTGTTGCGCAGTTATTTGCATACACTACATGGAAATGTAGCATATTTTCGAAAACCGGCTGTTATATCGATTTGAACATTACACTTGGCCTTTTAGGAAATGTGCTGAAACAATGCATGTGATGTCTTAGCTTCCTTGCAGGAAAAGGTAGCAAAAATACAATAACTTTATTAAGCGACACAAAATACATACTTATTACATTATTAGTTTTAACAAACACAAATACAGTATTTTCAAATTGGGTACTTCGTAAAAGAACTTATTTGAATTCAATTACAATACTAAAATCCCAATTTTACTGCACATCTCGATCGAAAGGAATAATATTCAATAATATAATGTCTTTCTTATTATATTTTTTTGACACGTGTACAAATCTAATAAAGCAATACTTCTCTAGCAAGTTTCCAGTTTCCACACGATTTATGAGATTTTAATCAAAGTACTCTATTTTCTACCGTATGGGGGTGGGTAATAAGGGGGTGGGTAGTACGGGGGTGGGTGATACGGGGGAGGATCATATGGTGGCGGGTAGTATGGGGGCGGGTAGTATGGGGGTGGAGGTCTTGGGTACCATGGGGGTGGGGGATAGTATGGACGACGGGTGGTAGTTCTACGAGTGGGCCAATAAGGACGACGGGTGGTAGTTCTGGGCGGCGGTGGGCAATACTGCCTGAAACCTATCCAGCAGAACCACCGGTAGATTGCAGTACTGAACTGGTGACGCTCTCCGTGACGGTCAGGGAGACTTGGGTCCCCGGGGTCTTCGTCATCGTCCGGATCTCCAGATCCAGGTTCACCAGGCTCACCAGATGGACCTTAAACTTGTATAATAGTATAATTACTGCTTCCTCAAGAATGATAAAAAAAATACTCTATGGATTTGAAGTAAGGTTTAGTAAGACCTTAATCATAACGTAATACATAATTGATAAAGCATAAAGCAACAGTAGAATCATAACGTAATACATAATTGATAAAGCATAAAGCAACAGTAGTAAAAAGCTACCGGACCGTGTATTTCATGCACGGAACCTACGCAGAGTTTATAAATAGAGGATCTAGCCTTATTACCAAAGAATATCGATATCGCCTTTACTTGATCCACCGTATACACTTACTTTGATTGGGAGAACCTTCTCTAAACTTAAAGGGATCAGCTCACCTTAAATTGTGTCTGTTTTTTTGTTTCTTTATTTTCTATAAGGGATAATAAAAATTTGGAATAGAAAAAGTAGTGTTCAATTTCAATGCTCACAAAGATATTGGGTGATAAAGTGGTGGATTGATCGGGCCGAAATGCAAAAAGGGCAATTATCCTATACAAACAATGCAGGACAATTGCCCTTTTTGCATTTCGGCCCGATCAATCCACCACTTTATCACCCAATATCTTCGTGAGTATTGAAATTCAACACTACTTTTTCTATTCCAAATTTTTACTATCCCTTATAGAAAATAAAGAAACAAAAAACAGACACAATTTAAGGTGAGCTGATCCCTTTAAGTCTTTCAAATTAATAAGTCATTACCATTGTCTTCGTCAGAATCTATACCAGAAGAAGGCGTGGTCTGGTCTTCACCGTCAGCTGTAAGAATACCAAGGACCAGAGCTAAGAGAAGGAGAAGAAGCCACGGACGCATTGTTAACAGTAACCGTATCCAAAATTATACTTCTGAAAAAACTCAGTTTGGGTTTGTTTATTTACTGAAAAACGAGCTACCTCTTCAGGAAACGTTCACTTTTCGGTTGTAATCTTTCCAAAAAAATATTCTAACATAATTTTTATATAAGAGTGACATGTCAGGGTATTTCTTCTACATTTAGTTGGTCATAGTCATAGAAAAGCAAAGGTTACAATACGAATTATTATTGTTACTATTGATTGCTCAGCGTAGCGTCACTTCACTTCAGAATATAGAGAACAATTAGTTAAACTGCAAAATATATACTAGAACAAAAAGTAAAATTGATGTTTTTCAACCGTTTTCTGTCCCCTGCTGCAGAGCGTTTATATACAAAAAATCGCGGAATTCATTTCCTTGTTATTTTATTAAAAATACACTTTCCTTGTTTACAAACTCTGGACGAGCATTCTGTTTTGCATTATTTCCTTTTTATTTTTTATTATTTTTGTTTGACTTTTTAGTAGTTCTATGCGATTTGCAAACCATGGAAGTGCTCAATATTATTGTATTTTTATTTATTTTTGTTTTGCAAAGAACAAGGTGAGATTTGAATTTTTGAATATATAATTGAGTTATTTTCGTTGTTTTAGGGTTCAGAATTTCGCTTTCAAGGGATCAAAAGTTCGCTATAATGCAGCCAATGCAAAAGGTAAACTTCCACCAAAAAATGAGTGCATGCACCCGAAAAACACTGATTTAGTGAAGTTTGTATGTGTATTAGTTTGGACTCAGTAGGAACTAGCGGTTCGTTTTAGGGTATCCTTTTGATTGCATATGTTTTGCTTATGTATCAATAAACTATTCACTAATTGTCGTGCGGAACACCTTTACCTACTAATTCTGGACTCCGCGGTTCTGTGCTCGCCGACAGAAGGCAGAACAATTTAGTCCGTCCGGCCCCCTTCCCAAGATTTGGCTTCCGTCCCGATCGTTCGCCCCCCAGGAGCGGTAGATCATCCTTCCCAGGAGTATGCCACCTTTGTCAAAAACCAGGCCACTGTAAGAGGGACTGCACTTCCCTCAGTTCAAGCAGGCCTCAGTTCGGGCGATACGGTGATAAGCAGTGAAGGCTTTCGCAGTTGGGCTTTCTGTGTGACAGGCTTTCTGGTCTAATTTGGAATGTGGAATATTTGTTCGGAATGTAGTTCGTGAGGGTTTACGTTTGCGCTTGTTAGATTTTCCGAGTTTTAGGCCGGCCTTTAGAAAGCTAAATTCGGTACATGAGGCGTGGGTACAGCAGGAAGCGCAAAATTTGTTACGTTCTAGGTGGGGTGGTCACGGCGGGTCCCGAGATCAGCGTGGTGTCCTCTCCATTTTCGCAAAATTCATCAGGTGTGTTCTTAAACCCGTTGTTCGTGTCAAGAAACAATTCCGGCAAGCCGCGACTTATTTTGGATTTATCGGTGTTAAAGGGTCAAGCCCACCGAAATAAACCTATATTTATTATTTGTTCATAATTCATAAAAAGAGTATTTATTAAAATATATACAGACTAAATATTATTCAGTTTTACCATGGGGAAGTTTTTCCGGTGAGCTTTCCTTACGGAAGGTACCGTAGAGCCGTCTTTGTTTAAAGGTGTATGCATTTTTTGTTCGTCTTGGTTTGCCTCGTTGTCTGCACTCTCATGTGCATATGTGTCTTCTTAGGCTGGTGCCTCTTTATACAGCATACTCTCTCGTGTTTCGTCGCAGGACTAATATAAGCAAACAACTACGGTACTATGGGGAGGTTTTAACTGCCTTAAAAATGTTTTAACTTTCTTTCACCCAAGGCTTGTCTACGGTACCTTCCGTAAGGAAAGCTCACGGGAAAAACTTCCCCATGGTAAAACTTAATACTATTTAGTTTGTATATACTATAATAATTACCCTTTTATGAATTATGAACAAATAATAAATATAGGTTTATATCGGTGGGCCTGTCCCTTTAAATGAGGGTTTGGAATGCAGTCGAGTAAAATTTGATGATTTTGCGAAAGTTCGTTTCGATTTATCCCGGGAAGTGTTTATGGCGCGCTTTGATTTAAAGAGTGGCTACCATCATTTGTTGGTTCACCCGAAAGATAGGAAGTGGTTGGGGTTTTCGCTTCGGTCGGGTGAAAATAGACAAATTTTCCACTTCAGAGCCCTTCCTTTTGGGTTGACTTCAGGCCCCTTTTATTTCACCAAAATTTTTCGTGCTCTAGTTGCTAAATGGAGGGGCCAAGGCTTGGGAGTTTGCATGCTTTTTGATGATGGTCTTATTTGGGGACAGACCGAGTTAGAGTGTGAGAGGGCAGTTACGATTATTAGGCGGGACTTAATGTTGGGTGGGGTTACGGCATCTGAAGAGAAGTGTGAGTGGAAGCCGGTACAGTGTTTGAGCTTGGTTTTAAAGAGTGGCTTTATTAGGGTGTCGGAGAATAGAAAAGCCAGAGAGATATCGTGTTTGCAAGAATTAATGTTCAGCGCTTACACAACGGTGAGGATGAGACAGAAGTGGTTAGGTACGTTGTCTTCAATGTCTTTGGTTTTAGGAGACACCTCGCACAAGAGACGACGGGCTACGGACTCGGTGGTGGCAGAAGCACAGCGAGAAGGGCGTGAGCTGGAGCGTAGAGAAGTTATTACGGAAAAGGAGTAGGCTGAGTGGAAATTTTGGGACAACAAGTTACGGAAGGAAGGTACGTGGTCGGTTCCCTTATTTGGAAGTCAGTTGCCAAGAAGGTTTGATGCTAGAGTCTGTACAGATGCATCAGAAACGGCCATGGGAGCAGTGTGTTTTTGTGAGGGGGAGCTGTTTGATTTGATGCGTCTCAGGTATTGCCGCGAGAAGCACTGGGGAAATCCAGTACGCTTCGAGAGCTTCTAGCGGTTGAGTTTGGTTTGCATAGCAGGGTTAAGGAGACGGGACTAACCTTATTCTGCCAGACAGATAATTTGGCGGCTATTCAGATTCTGAATAGGGGTAGTGGAAAGGAGGCGTTACAAACTATTGCAGAGAGAGTTTGGGAGTTTAGTGAGGAGCGAAATTTGAAGTGTATTTTTACGTGGATTCCCAGAGAATTAAATTAAGAGGCGGATGGTTTGAGTCGGGTGAAAGATTACGATGATTGGACAATCAGGTTCAAGATTTTCGACATAAACAGGAGATGGTTGCCCGGTTCTTTCACCGATTTCTTCTCCTCAAACGGACAGAAGTCAGAGAGGTTCTATTTAAAAGAATGGTGCCGGGGGTGTTCAGGAGTGGACGCGTTCGAGCATCAAGAAGCCTGGTGCCAAGAATATGCTTGGTGGGTACCCCCTGTTTATTTAGTGTCGCGAACTTTGGAATTCGCTAAATGTTTTCGTAGCGTAGGGGTTCTGGGCTGTCCATTGTGGAAGTCACAGTTGTACTATCAGAAATTATTGATAATGAAGGAAACTGGATTGAAGAAGTGAGGCGCGTTTGTATTTTACCTGCAGGAACGCGCTTATTTGAGGCACAGACTAATGCTAAAGCGTTCCAAGACGAGTTCTCGCGCTTTCCGTTTCTGTTTGTGTTGCTGGATTTTAGAGAGGTGGGAGACTCCAAGTTTTAATCCTAAAAACTTGGAGCTTTGTTAAGTCTATGGTCTGTCTTTTTGCATAAACGTATGTTTTCTTGAAGCGAGGTACGAGCGTAATGAAAATATTTTGTTTTGCAAAAAAGACAGGTTTTTGGCAGCTAGCCAATTTTTAAAATTTTGGATGAGCAGGCTGTAGGTTTCAAAGCGAAATATCGAGGGTGGCGTCCCTAAATTAATATTTGTCGTTCTAGTTTTTCCGGTTGCGTCAGGTAGTAGTGTATGTTCAGGAAAAGTGGAAATATATATATTCAGTTGTTTTTATTACGTTCTATGGTCTGTCTTTTTGCATAAACGTATGTTTTCTTGAATCGAGGTACGAGCGTAATGAAATAACTTTTGAATAATAAGTATTTTGGATTTCAAAAATTTGGTTTATTTACTTTCGCATGCGCATTGGTGCATTTTTGTACCGTATGCGACTGCTTGTCTGTTATTCCAGACACTTTTTAACAAACACTACTCAAATTCAACTTAATTCTGAAAAAAAACAAAACAAAAGAAACTAATAATTTAAAAGAAAAACGCAAAGCGAGGCCGTAGCGAAAAATGAGCATTCGCTGCGTAGACCGATTTTACTCTCTTCCCTGAGTATCGCGTACTTTATGTGCACAGGCATTTGGCTCTAAATCGGCACCAGTTTGGTACCTGTGTCGCACCCCGGCTCCAGTTTCGCACCTATGCCGCGCCCACACTTTTTCTGACCTCCACCAAACTCCCAAAACTAGAGCCTGGCTGGTGCGTGCCTGGTGCCGCTCTCCTTTTCCGTGCCGTACAGGTGCGGCACCCCGACCGAGTTTCCCCAGCCCCAGTGCACCACGGTAAAACTCCTCGTATGGTATGCGACTGGGTCAAAACGGGGTACCACATTTCTAATATGGGCCATATTACTTCTCTTTTTTTTATTGCACTAGTTTATATGTATTATTGTTTTCCTTTTATTATAAAACTATAAGCACTATCAACTCTTATGTGACACCAGACGGCTACCGCCCCCTGAGGCGACTACTCAGGCGATCCTACTAAAATGATCATACTGCATACTTATATGAAACGTCTGAAACGTATCTTCCAAGTTTATGTAACAAAATCAAACGTGCTCATTTTGAAGTGTGGCGAAAAGGGACTAATTATACCAAACGCCTGAAACGTAGAATTCCGTTTCGTTCACACAAACAAAAAAGTAAACTGTTCTCCTTTATACTCTGGTCTCCAACCGCGCAGCGCACCCCCAGCCAGGGGCGCTCGCCCCTTCTTTTTGCCCCCCTACGCGGCTGACCGGTGGCCCCCTACGCGGCTGGCCGGTGCCCCCCTACGCGGCTGGCCGGTGCCCCCCTGCGCGGTTAGCCCTCCAATGCAAAAATAAAAAGACAGACCACATCGGCAAAACAAATGCACCGAGCAGGAATCGAACCTATGAAATTCACTAATTATGTTCTAGAGCCAGCGCCTTAGACCACTCGGCCATAAAGCGCATGTCTAATTCTCGAAAAGAAACATTGGGTGGTGAAGCGGATATAGTCGAAATTGCGCGGCTGGGTGCGCGGCTGGCTGGGGGCCCCCTGCGCGGTTGGCTGGGGGTGCGCTGCGCGGTTGAGGACCAGAGCCCCGAAGCACCGCGCACCCAGCCGCGTAGTTTGCAAACTACGCGGCTGGCCGGGGCCCCTCTGCGCGGTACGCGGCTGGCTACGCCCGCACTCCAATTTGCGCGGCTGGCTACGCGTGCACTCCAATTTGCGCGGCTGGGTACGCGGTGCGCTGCGCACCCAGGAACGTAGTATAATAAGATACTGACACCTAGCCTGACATAATCAAATCAATTTAGGTGATAAGATAATAAAGTACCTTCACGCGAATCTCCTTGGTGATCTTGTCTATCACAAATGTACGTGGTGGAGGCTTTTTGAAGTCCAATTGGATTTTACTGAAACGAATCGTTACCGCGGTGATACTGTTATCTAGAATCTCGAGTGCTGTTTCCCTAGCTCGCCGGTAGTACCTGAAGGCATTACGTCTTACCATAAGGCCTCCTAACTTACTTTACTGGTACAGATTGTCCCAACCTCGGATCCTTCGTTTTTTATGTCGTTGAAAAACTTAACACATAACAAGATAAATGTGATTGAATACTAATGACTAAACAAACTCCTCTCCTCTTCCCGCTTCACATAAAAAGAGTATCGTCAGTGAAGGAAAAACCCACAATTTGTGCATTTGCTGGAAAATTGACGTATGTTTCGATCCTGGTTCCCAATCAAGCGGGTTATCCACACTGAATTTCTCCTTGTGAAACAGTTGGCAGGCCAAATTGCGTACTAGAGCATAATCTGGAAATTAATTCGGTCACACTTACGCCTACATGCCTTTACTACCTATTATAGAGACAATAGGTCCACACAACTACATCTACACCTGTAAATCTTATGTTAGCGTTTGTCTTTTATTTTTAAAGGAAAGAGCTGAGTAATCAATCCAGCCTTAGAAACTTCCTAACTTTAAACATATTTTCTTCCGTCACACTTTACCAACCCGGCGCCATTTTATAAGTGCACGTTTTCAGATATTTGGCCATTTCTCCAATTTCCCTGGGCGCTTTATGGATCAAATCGTCCTGGATTTCCATTTTGATTCGTTCCGTTTCTATTTTATCCTTTTTGTTCCTGGAAAGTGTATAGAAAATAGAAATTGCTCATTTGTGACGTCACGCGAAAAATGCATAAAAGAAAACTACGCAAGAGGTCCTCCCTCTGCCACTCCTACCCTCTGCCACTCCTACCCTCTGCCAACTCCTACCCTCTGCCACTCCTACCCTCTGCCTGACTCCTACCCTCTGCCTTGACAGCGAGCGGTCGTGTGTCCACCAAAATGATCTGTCCTAACGATCAGACCCCTATTTCTCGTCCCGATATTTCTATTCGACAAACAATCACCGAATTATTCACTGATCTGAAGGCCTTCATTCGAGAAGAACTCAAGGAATCATTCCGCCGTACTGAACTCAAGAATCAATTCGTCGTACTCAACGTGGAGGAGAGCAAAGGGGTGAGTTATGACTTTGATATTGTTTCCAAGATCATGTCTTTGTCTAGTAACTCACCCAGCTCGTTTCACATTCTGGGCCGTATAGGCAAATTCCGCAATAATTTCATTCGCCCTATCATTTGCTGTATGAATCCCGGCTGCCGCCTTCCCTATTTTAAGGAACTATCTACGAAGCTCAAGTCCATCCCAGAACTCTCTCACATCATGGTTCGTCGTGCTGAAACACCTCAGCAACGTCACGAAGGATTTCTTCGTCGTCAAGCTGCACGAGCACAGTCAGAGGTCAAAGTCCAACCAGAATCCTCAGCTGAGTTGCCTATGACCCCACAGGCAATTGAACAACCTCGGCAGGAAATAAATGAGCAATTGCCCCCGCCTAATTTGTCACCCGAAGTGACACCGCAGTTATCCTCCCCTCAGGTGCTCGTAAATGAGGCAATTGCCAATACCGAACAATTGCCATCAGCTGACCCAATGTTAGACATTATTGCTTGTATTGCACAAACATTAACAAAATCGTTAGATAAGAAATCTAAATGAAGATGTTATAAAGTTCCGGAAAAATGAATGAATAATAATAATAATAATAATAGATAATTTATATAATTTATTCTTTATAGTAATATGTATGATCTTTATGATAATGTATATTAGTTTGGACCCTTGTTAGTAGGAACTGTTGTGAAGCCGTTCGTCTTAGGGTATCCTTTTGATTGCATGTTTCTATGTGTGTATCAATAAACTATTATAATAATAATAATATAATAAAAGGTGTACAGTACGCAAGAAAACTACGCAAAAGGTGTACAGCAACTGAAGCTCTCTGTAAGCGGTGTTTGTGCCCAGCTAATTCTCGCTTTCGAAGTAAGCATACTGTAAAGTTTTACCAAGGAAGTTCGCCCAGCCACATTTCCATAACAGTGTACCACAGGGACCAGAGATCGTCGTGTCGACCTACATTTTTTTGCAAATTTATTGAATTTTTAATTGAATTATGTTATTTTAATGCATAACACATAGTAGTGATGAATGCAAACCTTGTTCCTCCTTTCTATGCGCCGACAGCGAACAATATCTATAAAAAGGCCAAAATTATCATGGCTTTTTTTTTAGCTTTTTAACCTTTTGACCTTCCAAAACATATATTTTTGGGAAAGATACGTGATGTGTTTGAAAGCGAGGCTCAGCATATCTTTCTCTGAAATGGCATTGCTACCTTATCGTTCCTCTCATAGGCGCTTGTCTTCGTGGCTCACGTAATCGTTCATTTTTTTCCTCGAGCGGGGACGTTCGCTTGCTTTTGTGACTGTTTTCATGCTGCAACAATTTGTGTTTATTTAAAAACGATATACATCGCAACAAAAACATCTAATGAACAAAGAAACCAAGATAGTGTAGCGGATGATAAGCTCTTGTTATGTCGACTAACAACACTATCCTTATGCGAGATTATTCATTGTGCTATCATACCGGCGACTTAACACTACTTAACTACCCTGGTATAGAACTGAGAGGGGACCCTTAGAAAAGTTTAAATGAAGGTTTAATTACTGCTCACATAAATACATTGTCGGCAGAGTCCAAAATCCAACAAATATATCCACCTTCGATCGTCAGTATTCATTCGACCAACGGCAAAGTTTGACGGCTTGATGTCACGGTGAATGAATCTAATATAGATATGTCATACTACTTTTTGCCTAAAATGTGTTTGTGATCGTCGCTGCGCGTAATAAACTATTATTACTACAATCGATCCATTTTCACGAGAAAACAACTGTTCTTTCAGAAAAGAGGAACGATAACGTCAGTAACCTAGGGATTGGAGAAACTAACAGAACTACTAACGATCAAAACTTTCTTCAATCAATTAACGCTAGGTTTAATAAAGGTTCAAGTATAGAAATAAGCTATAAGTTACCCAGCCTTGTGAACCTCCCTTATAGCATCAATACACTGTAGTAGACAATACGTCGTGGTGTAGAGTGAAAACTTCTAAAACTCTCGGTTACTGCTTAAACCATTGCAGGATTTTTCCTATTAAAACAAAACGTAAATTCTAAGTTGTACTATTCTAACAATCAGTGTAAACATTAAAACTAAGTATATTAGTTGACATTCTGATGTTAAATGGATGGGAAATATAATAGGAAAAGTTATATAGGAATTATCAGTTTGCTATGATGAGGTTTCCAAGTGCGTGACCCAAGGGTGACCTTCATTACAAAGATAAGGAAACAAATCTGCGTAAAATAAACCTAATGCGTAAAGTACGATCCGAACATATTAACCAAATTTAAAATACCGAATCAGGAACGAGTTTCCTAAGGTCACTGAGTGAGGGTCCCAAGAGTGTCATTATCAAGTACGAGTAGTTATCCTTCTGTAAGAAAAATAGTGTATTGTGTGAAAATGATACAATACTAAAGAAATGAAGGTACTGTAGGATCCCGAAGTACGAAGTTAGCCTCATCCTTATAGCCCCGAATTGTATTACCCATCCCCATGGAGAGAGTACTCTATCTGCAAATTGATCAAGAACAGGGATACCTTTCCAGCGTGGTACACTTCGACACTGTGTTGTGCATGTGTGACTGTCAGTTTCGTTATCACTTTATATTCGATCTTCAGAAATTGTTCATTCTTCTCCAGACCCATTGGTTCAGCCTAAATGGAAAGCTTATTTTAGTTTTGAGAGAGAGATAGAGAGAGAGAGAGATAGAGAGAGAGTGAGAGAGAGAGAAAATGAATGCGAGAATGAAGAGATGGAATCAAGCCAGAGAATGCCAGGTAAAGGGACAATATCTGTATGCTTACGAGAACAGAATTGAATACCTACAAGCTACTTGTTATTCATACCAATAGGTGTTACACGTACTACTTACCTTCAGCGCATATCTTTTCTTAGGATTGTTCAATTTAAACACTTCAAATACAGCTCCAAACCCTCCATCACCGATCCGTTTAGAAACCTGTAGTATTATTGTATACTAACATTTTCTTAAGTTTATTAATTGTTGTTTATAAAACCTTTTTGTCTTAGATTGTAGAAAGAAGACACTGCATTATACATATGCAAAAAAAGGTTCTTTAAAAAGGAAAAGCTTACCAAATATTTTCCGAAAAGCTGCGTGGTAATACCAATTTTTAAGTGTTGAATTTCAGGTTGTGTCATTTTTGTGTTCAAATAGTTCAATTTTAATGCAAGTAAGAAAATTAAACTTTTATTGAAGCCAACCCTGCATATAAGGATGAAGCCGAAACATTTGCATAAAGAAAATTAGCAAATAGAAGATTGTATGTTTAATATGTAAAATATAAGTGTGTTTCATGTTGGTTGAATATTGCTGCATACCTCGTATACTTATGCACAGAGAGTTCGTGCAGATAAAAGCGAAATACTGGCCGGTTTTTGAAACACATCGAGTACACCAGCATTCTTATGCAGCTTATGCAAACGAACATAAATTAGAATAAAAATCGCGCTAAATTCGAGTAATTAGCATAAATACGTGAGAATTCACTTGTCCACGATGCGTTTCAAAAACCGGCCGGTTTGGTGACATGTGAGATAAAAACTTTCGGCCAAGCACCAATCGAGCGATAATCGAGGGCTGGCCGAGCAAATGTCATGTAGACATCCTCGTCGTCTTTTGAACAATATATTAAAAAAAATTATAATTGCACATACATATCATTTGCTTATTTAAGCGAAATGTCAAAAATATATTATCTTCCGGAGAAAGGTTAATAATTTAAGTTCAAGTGCAAAATCCGCATGTTTTCTGGCATATTCGGCGCATCAGTCGTAAGTAGGAGTCGTGGACACATAAACTCGACTTGCGCCCACAGTCGAACGCTTTATCCCGACATGTGGTAGTCTAAATTTTATATAAATTATCATGGAGAAAACTCCGAGAAAGAAAAAGTGGCGTATTGTGTTTGAATGCAGGAGAGCATGACAAAACCACAAAAAGTGGAAAATCTAATAGAGAAGACATTTTTCCGCATTGTCAAACTATTTTTTTTTTTTGTTTTTTTTTTTGTTTTTTTTTTAACCAAGCGGCGGTAAGGCCACAAGCTACGGCATGTTGTCTTGAAACTTATGCAACTTTTAGATACAATACAAACGGAAAAAGCATTTGTTTACCGCACATTCCAAATACCAGGTGTCATCCCACTTTGACAAAACCAGATCGTACCCACCGTAGTCCCCGTAGTCGTGGTTGTCGTTGTTGTTGTATCAGATGTGTCGGTCGTTTCTGCACTTCGAATCAAGGCCAGCAGCTCGCTAATCGTTATTCCCGTGGAATCTAAATAGAGGATTGCCGTTATTTTAAAGGGAATAGCTCACAAACGTCAAAAAGTAAAACTGTTAGGGTCGTTTTGAGAGGAAATCTACCGCCATCTCCTTCAATGCCACGTCTGGTTGCCTTCTGAAATAAAAAATAATGTCATATCATATATGTAATAGAGAAAAATATCACTAGAAAAAATATTATACACTTTATTTGTAATTATAGGCAGTTGGCTTTTGGTTACTTACAGAGTTTCAAAACGATTTCTATCGAAACGTGGCTAATGTAAAACGGCTAGTCTCGTAAAGAATTCTAAATAAAAAAAAATGTAAAATTCATACCTCTCCAAGGCGAGTGAGCACGGGCGAGCGGGTACAAAAACCACATGTTCGAGCGCACATAAAATTTGCATTATAATTTCGAGATCGCGACATTTTGTGTGGTAGCTTTATGAGAATCAAGTGATTTCACTGATTTATGCCAAGAGTAATACTAACTTAAATTTAAATAAACCTACTGTTTTCTCATAAGATTTCTGAATGTGAGATTGTCACAGAGATCGATAGTATCTTCACAATCTGGCGCCACATCGACACACTTCTTTTGTGGAGAGAAAGCAACTTAAACGAAATATAAAGGTACGCAGTACTTAAACGAAATATAAAGATACGCAGTACAATATCTTTAACCTTACTAGTTTGTACGCTTGGGCACGTATGTGTTCTAAAACACATAAACAACTAATTAAACTAGGATGTGTTATTTAGTTAATTAACTGATACATAGCGGTGGATTGCAGAAGTGTATAACAGTGGGTCGGATAACCCAATAACGGCGCTGGGTTCGATCCCGATTGTTGAACTACCTCAATTTTTCGATGATCCTAATGGGGTTTCCAAGTATTACAAAAATTAGGTGTGATTCTGTCAATTCAACCGTATTTCTGCACGAAACATGCATATATAATACGGAAAAAAAACACTCTCGTGTAAATTTTCCGCTTACTTGGAAACCCATAATGGTTTATTAGAAACTATTGGTTATAAAATAAACCTCTATGTTACATATTCAGATGTGCGTACTCAATACTATTTTCTAAAGTGGTATCCTACCGTTCGTCACATTGCATAGATTGCAAGTCTTTGGACAGCTTTTCTTCAGCAATTCGATGTGTTTTGGGGAAGTACACAACGGTGTCCTTCTCTCGCAGTCTCGCGAATAATCTTCACACTTGATGAATTGCGCGTCAAGACGATTTATATATAGAATTGGAATTAGCCATAACGTTAGGTGGAACCACGCCATAAGCTAGAAGCTTTAGAATGACAAGAATAACTTGAATGCTATCTGAAATTAGTAGAAAAGCAATCGGGAGCTCAAAACTTTACTCAAACCTAAACACGTCAATGACAGGATTGTTGAAAAATGGGTCTCACTATGATATTCAAAACAGTCCATGTCGATACCCCCGAATACATATAAGGGCCGCAGGCGACTACCATATTTGCACGCCCTAAAAGGAGCCGAAAAGGGACAATCTGTGTTGTTGGGCGCCGCGTTTTCAACTGGACTCTATTGAACACAAATGCACACATATGGGTTTGTTCCGGCAAGTCCACTGAAAATCGACCATTCAGCCAAAGAATAAATATTTTTTGAGTGTTTCAATCGCTTTCATAAATAAATAGTAAAAGTAAATAGGAGATAAAGCTGCACCTGCAGTAGGGCTGCAGTATAATTTGAAACGTTAGCTAGTTGCGGCCCGCCAACTCACGGTTGGCCACCGGTGCGCGAGAAACGAGCGAACATGGGGAACCAGGGAAAACTGTGTTCGCGCAACTGTGGCGCCACAGCCGCCCCCAGCCGCCGTCACTTTTCGAGCGACAGCCATGTATTCCTTATAGAAAGGCGATGCACGGTCATAACCCACGACTAGCTGCAGATATACGCCAAACATATGCTTGCCACAATAATTTTTTAGCCGTCGATGATAAAAATTCCTTACGATGTTTCAACGGATGAGCGATCACATAACTTTGAAAATACTGTTTTGTCTACGCTGAGACGACTGTCTCGGTTATTTGTTCCAGGAAAATTCGTCGTGCTCGCGTTGCGTTCACACAGATCGGGTTTCATACCATATATTCGTTTACTTACACGGTCTGTTATGCCTTGAGCAATGGTTCGTCCTCTGGACAGTCTTTCTCTCTCGCTATCTCTCCCTCTCTCTCTCCTTCTCTCTCTTTCAGCTACCTATGATCTTTCCCCGGTCTCTCTGTCTAGTTCTCCCAATGTTCGTCACTATCTCTCCCCGAGGTCGACCTTTTTGTACCCTTTCTGATGCATGACCATTGTGGGACAGGCACCTGCCCTCGGCCCGTCCCAATAATGTCTTTCGCGTGCATATTTAAGACTATACTTATTCACTCTATCGATCCGATGTCAAACAAAGTTGAGCGCTTTTTAGATCGTTCTGCCTGAGTTGGCAAATCTTGCACGGCTTCTTTATTTATTTTATGTATTTTGGCCATTCTAAACTTGCCGATTTGGAAGAGAAAATTGTAGTCGCAAGATGATTTTTTTTTCATATCACATTTTCCAAAGCAGTATAGCGGCAGCTTTTAAAATGTATGATGAACAACTGTATTCCTATCTAAGAATTGAGCCCGATTCATTATTCTAATTATACACATTTGCAACTGATGCATGTGAATGCCGTTATCCAAAATCCGCTTCAAAAACCTTCTGTTATGCAGCTTTAACAGCCAGGAGTCAACGATGAACTCAAAGTTCAACTAACTCTCGTGGTTTCCTATCCCTTTTCCTACAAATGATTGCAGAAATACAGGTTATGTGATTGATACTGTTCCATTCGAGCATAGTTTTACCGTGTCCATGTTGTCTAACTCTTTATGCAGGTTAGTATTCTTTCTGTTCCCGGTTTTCTGCAACTAGTTCCTACTCGAGAACTACATCTCGCCTATTTGTTATCAATAATTGATCTTCTCGTAATCTGGTATGCAAATTTCGTGCGCAAATCAATTATCTTTACTCAACTAGGCACGGTTGCGAGAGCAAGTCTGACCAGGATGGCTCAATAAACTATATACGTTAAGATTTCGCATTCATTTATGAAAAATTATGTTTATTGAATCATGCAAACTAAGGAAAGCAACCAGTTGATGCGTTCCAGATGTATCTCGGCAGCTCGCAATAAACGCATCGTATACAACATATCTTAGAATCTATATGATGCATCTAAGCACTTACAATTATGCGCGTCTTATTTGGAAGTTGTGGAACTGTCGACTCAAGTTTTGATGTTATCTACAGTAACCAGTTACCATATGTTGTAAAGTTCTAACCTGTTACCTGGTACTGTACCTGTACGGTTGTGGCGTTTATTTTTTTATATCAATCATATCAATTGTATTTTTCCCATCAAAAGGGAAACTCGATTCAATGATCACAGGTGTTCACTGTAATTTGATATTAGCGTTTGAGAGACGCTCGCATAATTAAACAATTAACACCCGATGCAAGAAATTAGATCAATCATTTTTCATTCTTTAACACCCGATGCAAGAAATTAGATCAATCATTTTTCATTCTTTGATTTGTTCATTTATTCACTTATTTTAACTTACGTTTTATATTTATAGTGGTGTCAGTTACCTTCCCCTCTGTTTAGTTGAATTAGTTAGCTTCCTCTTATGATTAATAAATAATTAATATGATCTGATTGTAAAGTCTAAGCGAAATACCACCCGGTTTGGTGGTTTTTCTCTCAAAAATGGTTCAAAAACTTTAATTAATGAAAAACAACATAAGAAAACGACCAAATATATGTCTATCTAAACTACTGTTGCATTTTTTTTATTCTTAGAAAGCGTTACATCTAGAGATCTGGTCCTGGTGAGAGACTCTCATTTTTTTTGATATTGTGGTAATATATGGAATCCCGCACATATCCATATTTTCTATTTTTAGTGGATACTAGTCAACCCCGAAAAATGACTTCATTTCTATCGAACCACGACGCAATGCTATTTCCATCGACTTCTGCCGAATGTGCCCTCAGAGGATACAGACACAGAGAGGCTTCTGTAGATAACGAACGAGAACGTCCAAAGGTTATTCGGCGAACGGTAATTTCTGAAGTTTAATATTACAGTGGTCTAGCAGAAAGTTTGTGAAAATTACGCTGGACTACCATGTATTATATGCTAGACCAAAAACAATGGACCACAATTAGCATTCAAAGCATGGAAATTCAGTGAGTCTCGGAAACCGGGTAGTACACGGCTCTAATCGCTTTTATAAGGGCGGAACTCTTATTCTGTAAAAACAAAGAAGATCCCAAGAAACATACAGTAATTTTTGAACTTTAGGAGTATACAATTGGAATAAAGTCAAAGTTCGGAAGCGATTTTCGGCGTGTTTCTATGCGGTTCGGCGGCGAAGTGCCAATGATGACAATTGAAGGTTTGTTTAATGATTTATTTGCTTTTTACATTGAGTTTTTTTTCTTTTATAGGGAGAAACTCCATTTATGTATTTTTGGTGCTACATTTTTCAATACATATTACTGAATGTAGAACAGACACTTGTGTACAAGAATGTTGCTATTCGTATAGTATAAACAACCTTTGGAAAATACTAATTATACTACTAAATAGTAAAAAAATAATATATTTTTTTTTAGTCTTTATCAAGCAAATCCTCGACTTGCACTCTCTCAGTGGCCCGCAACGTGAGAACGTAAACGTTGTTTATACAGCAAATGATGGGACAACTCTGCCAATTTCAAATCAACAGGTCTGTTCCAAATCTAAATAAATGCATATTAATTACTATGATTTACTCCTCCACAATCAGTGAATGAAATAGCTATAATATATAGTATGTGTTATCAAAGAGGTTAGTTAAAGGTTAAAGCGGTATGACGCCCGTATTTGAAACTCATTTTGGACGCTGAATTCCCATATAGTGTATGCAAATAACTGCCCGACACTGTGCCATTATTATTCTAATTCTCGTCATTTGCATAAAACATATGGTAATGCAGTTGTACCACGTTTCAAAAGACGATCGTTATATGGCTTTGAACCGAATCCATCAAAGTGTCCTTCAGAAAAATGTGTGTGCTCACTAGAAGATAAGTATATACCTCTATGTGAAACTTCACAAGATCTACGAGTATCCAGTATAGAGAAAAGTCTACTAACTTCTCTTCCTTTATGTATAACCAGACGGCTATCGCCGCCTGAGGCGACTTCCAAAGTCTAAAATGCAGGAACATCAGTGAGCACACTTATGTGAAACGTTTGAAACGTATCTTGAAAAATCATGAAGCAAAATTCGAATTTCGCTTGCTCGAGAAGGGGCTCCGGCTCTCTTTTTATAGCCTTTAGATATTCAAATTTTGTCGTTGCGTTCACAAGCGGCTTCAAACAAAAAAGTAAACTCTTCTCCTTTATATAATAAGATATGACCGTCCACAATGCTAATCAATAGTCTCTTACCGTAGCCACCGTATATATTGAGGGCTTACTAGCCAATATACAATATTTTCAGAATTTCGAAAAAGCTATTGAAGATCATCCAAAGACATTGCATTTATCTGTACAGAACAAGGCAGAGTCACTGGAGGTTGGCAGATTTCTGATTATTTCAAGTTTAAAGCGAAATACCGTCCGGTTTTTGAAACGCATCGTGGACAGGTGAATTCTTACGTATTTATGGTAATTTACTCGAATTTAGCTCGATTTTTCATTATAATTTGTGTTCATTTGCACAAGCTGTATAAGAATACTGGTGTACTCGATGTGTTTCAAAAACCGACAGGTATTTCGCTTTAAAGCCGAACAATGTGCCCGTTTTATAACCATATGTTGGCCTCTACATTCGCATATGTTGTATGCGAATAAACATAATGAGAATGAAAAACCGCGCAAAATCTCGCAGTATTTCTGTACACTACATGCGAATACAGCGTCCGGCACACTTCAAAAACCGGCTGTTATATCGCTTTCGTCCGTTGTTTTTGACACTTTCCGTTTCTGCCTATTACAATTAAGGCTAGAGCTAGAGACAGTTGTAAAAGATAACAACAAACACCGAAGGGTGTAAAATCTCTGTGTCAAAGTCTTTGAAAGTTGGCACTTCGCCAATATACAGTATCCATAAGAAAGAAGTAAAACTATATTTTTTACCTTATAGGAGCGTTATGGATATGGTCTTCCCGCAAAATCTGTGCTTAGGCAAAAGAAGAAAAACCTCACTATCAGTAATCCTCAGGATTTTCGAAAGGTAGGTTTTAATTAAATGTTTTAAGAACTTAGTTGGTGTTTTTTCAGTCTGTTTTGTAATTCTTTTGGGAAAGTTTATTGAAACCTACTATGAGATGCCGACGCATCGTATACCGCTATTTTATGGGGTTTCAAAGTATCCCAAAAAATGTCCGTGATTCTGTCAATACTACCGTATTTCTGCACGAAACCTGCATATTTAATATTAAAAAATAAAAAATATTCTCGTGTAGTTCCAAAATACGGTAAATTTTCAGCATACTTTGGAACCCATTATGCTGGATGATCGTAACGTAGTGGCCGTAGTGGGTGTCTCAATCAATAAACACAATTACGTGGGTTCGGTACCCGCTCGTCTAAAAGCTTATTTTCTATTTATAAAATCAAATTTTAGGTGTCTTCCCTAATCGACACAGACATCCTGCCCCCGCAGATCATTCGAGTGCGCCTCTGCAAGTACTACAGTAACAAGCCACTTGGATTCTACATTCGAGATGGTAAAACCTTATTTTGCATTAAAGCGGTATGGCACGTGGTTTTGGAACGTATGCTAGCAAATTGCCAGTGTTCCAATTTGCACTGGATATGACCAACGAAAGTAAAAATTACATTGTGCAACATTGAAAAAAATGTCAATATTTAAATCCACAATAAAATGTTTTTTTTTAGGTATGGCCGAGCGGTGGACCCATTATGGACCAGTTTTTGTCGAATCGATTTTTATTTCTCGTCTTTTGGAGAATGGACTAGCTGCCAGCACAAATTTGCTGCACGTCAACGACGAAATTCTTGAAGTGAATGGAATCGATGTAAGGTTTACTCGGTTTAATGTACCATAACTCCTTCAAAGCGAAATACCGGCCGGTTTTTGAAACGCATCTCAAATATTTGCATTCTTATGCAGTTATGCTAAGTGGGGGTCGAATTGAGGTCTATTTTTTATTCTGATTTATGCTTATTTGCATATGATGCATAAGAAAGCAGGGTTACGCGATGGCTTTCAAAAACCGGTCGGTATTTCGCTTTAATAAGATGTGAGTGTATTATGTGAGTTGAGTGCGTATGTGTGTGAGGCCTTATATAGTTGTGTATGTGTGTGAATACGCGTGTGTATATGTGCATATCTATGTATGATTCTGTTCGTGCGTGTTCGTCTTTCAAGCCTAGTGCTCATGAAGTGTGCTCCATGTGAACACCTCTAGTGGTAGCTCTTTCCTTGCTCGAATATATCGGTATCCTACAGGTATATTCAACCAACCATTTGGTGATTCACAAAACTGCACTGAGGACAACATAAGTTACGGTTTCGAAAATCGTTTTTTTTTTTTACTTGAATCTTGCAGGTTTCCGACAAGACCCTTGATCAAGTCACTGATATAATGATCGCAAATGCACTATCTCTGATTTTGACTGTGAAACCGGCTCCTGAGAAGCCTCCTGGTGATGATCCTGCATTACCTACTCCTTTGATGCGCCGTCCACTATTCGCCCCGCCACCTTATTATAACACACTATCGACATTTTCTCCAAGAGAAAACTTCAGCATGCCGGTACCGCAAAGTGAGTTTTTCTAAAAGCTTGATGTCGTCGTTTGCGTTTGCAAAATTCATTTGCGTTTTCTAAGGGCTTCATAATCACACTTATGGTAGTCGTGTTTTAGTTTATCTTGTTGCACTCTTTTTATCGGAAGATCGATCAATACTCACCTTTTTTACCTAATATCTTCAATAGGGAATAATCCAAAAAATATTTTTGATGCTCTTTGCTTATGTTTACTTTTGTATAAACAAAATAAAGCATAAAAAAACAAGGTGATTTCCTAATGAACCCATCCCTTTAATATTGTCCTTCTAGTTCCAGTGTTCGCGTCCGGATACCACCAAACACCGAATGATTATCAGTCCGCCAACTATCGATATTCAACCTTCTCTCCTTACGATCAATCGCGCGCCTCCGACAAGTTCACCCGATGCTCAGTGCACACAGCTTCATCAAGTAGTGGTGCCTCATCTCGGGACAGTGGTGTCGCCGTGCCTCCCTCCTATGGGGACTACTTCCCTTTAAATCCTGACGTGGCCAGGCTTCGCCACCCGCGGCGTCAACGTCCTTTGTCAGTTCACTGTACTACTGATGGCAGCTATTCTTATATGCCCCCACCTAGAAATGTGCCTATCCAAGCCTATCGACTTAGTTCTGCGTATGAACATTTTTAATGTACAGGATAATAATAATAAGTCTTTAGTATATTGTTTAAGAAAGAGAAGTACTCACAGCCTAACAATAAGCATGTCCTAGTGGCTCGGCTACTTAGGATATACGTTTTTTGCTCTTTATGTATAGTGATAGATAGATATTCATGCACTAACATTGGATACGCATACAGCCTTATTTAGCTTGTAGCAAGTTGTGTTTATGAACTAACTATAACTAAACCAATAATTGAATCGTTATTACTTATCTCATTCATATCTTACTAATATAACATCGTTCTTCATCATATGTAATTCTAATAAAGCTTGTTTTTTTTTCAGTATGGTTCAATTTTTTAGTATGGTTCAATTGACATGATAAAAATAAATGTGTAAATACAGTGTGGCTCAGTAACAATAAATACGAGAAAAAAATAAAATAAAATAATACATTATTAGTTATTCAAACTGAGTTTTACCCTCTTGTAACGTTCAGTAAAAAAGGCCGCATAAGCGATGAGTCTTCTTCACGTTACTCATTGGGAAACTGTTCAATTCTAATCTTAGGGCGCATTCGAGTCGGGCAAAATGCGCAAATTTCGCGAAATAATCAGTTCGAGTTCATAGGGTGAGAGATTGTTGACAAATAAGAGAGCCCATGAAAAAAACATTTCCAAGACTCTGCGTCTCTCATATGAGCGGGATATTTCGCATCGCGCTAACACTGGCTAGCAGCGAACTCGAACTGATTATTTCGCGAAATTTGCGCATTTTGCCCAACTCGAATGCGCCCTTAATCTAATGACTTTCATCTAAATGATCTAAAGCGTATGTCGCCTGCGTTACATAAAAACATCTTCGCAATCGTACATTGGAACTAGACACACACTGTTTACCATATTAGCCTTTATGCCTTTTGGACAACCACTGTAATTAGCATACTTTGAATTCCAATAAAACGCATGGGATTTGTTCGAAACTTCATAACCAACAGTACAATGGCGCTGAACGTCGAACCTGCCAGTGCCGTCTTTCCTGCTACAGGCGGAAACGCCTCGCACGATATTGTCTCGCTTTCCGACTCTCGTCTCGCTTTCAAGGTAAGTAGGCTATGTGTTAAAGCGATATGGCTAGTGGTTTGTGAGGCGTATGGTATGGTGAACTCTTTCTTATTAGTTTTTAGTGCCCAAAGCTTCGTAAACCGTAAACCACATAACCTCTAGCAGGTTCTCCAAAAATATAAAAAGGTTTATTAATAACTCCTGTATTTAGGTAAAGTCGTCCAACAATGAGCACTACAGGGTGCGGCCCGTGTACGGGTTTATCGCTCCCAAGGAGAAGGCCAAGCTCGAGATTGTGAGACTGGGCGGACCACCCAAGGAGGACAAACTGGTCATTCAGTGGGCTGAGGTTAGCAATTTTCTTTGTACACGAATCGCGCACGTCTGGCGCACGTCTGGCGCGCTCCTCGCGCCCCAGGGGCCCATCAGTGTTCTGTCGTTACCGCCTCTCCAAAGACATTGACGATGCCAGGGACAAAGCTTACTCAACTTTACGCGGTACTTACTAAAAAAATTGAGAAAAATCATCGTCATATTCTATTCCATAGAGATTCTTTGGCTGGTAACAATGTATGGAGAAGAGCCTTGAGAAGACAATCTTAATAGTAAATGGGTCTTCCAATTAAGTTCTAATCATTAATAATTATCTCAGGTTCCCGCCGAGGAGACTGACCCTCAAGCTCCTTTCAAGGCTCAAGCTCAAGCGGGAGAGATCATCTTCCCGCTCAAATCGGAATGAGCACATCATATCGCTGAAGGGACAATTAAGGCGTAACATATCCACAGTCTATCCTCCTGAGTTATATAAATGAGCACAACTAATAAACAATTGATTAAGCCCTGTGCCAAATTGATTTTCGTACCACTCCCTTGATTGCAGTTGCAGATGTTTTGCCGAATAAAATACTTTTATTGTGTGCATGTCTTTTGTGACTTTGAGCACATTGTGCTTGCGATTTGTGTAAAAATTTGAGAGATTGGAGAGTTATTGAATTGGATAGATTGGAGATTTTTTAACCTTTTACAAAAAAACGTCATCTTGTTATTGTGGTCATTGATATTTTTGGTGTTTATACAATATTGAATTAACATATTATTAGCAATTGTTATATTTGTTGATTAAAGTAGCGCTAACAGAAGTGATGGCGGGGCGTTTCTGAAACGTACCTTGGACAACTGCATTCCCATCTCCATGCAAATTGTTGTCTATTGAGGAAAGTTTTGGTCATTGTGTGCATTGAAATAGAATACATTGAAATGCGTTCAAAATACTTTTCACACTGCCTTCAATATGAACGGGAATGGCTTTCTATATCCTATTGTCAAAAATGGTGCAGATATTGGTATTGTAAATTGTAAATGGTTTTTTCTGCGTGAACCACGGTGCAGATATTGGTATTGCAAATTGTAAATTGCTTTTTCTGCGTGAATGTTGTGCATACCATAAGGAAAATGTTGCATCCTACGAAATTTGGCCATTTGGCACTGAGGATCAGATGCAGAAATAAAAAAAATGGGGTTACCTGGAGTGGGCCTGACCCTTGAAACAGAAAAATATCAAAAAAACAACTGGCGAGGATGAGTCATTATCGTCAACATAAACAATTTCCAAAGAATGTCCTTAGTTGCACGTTAGTCTGCGTAATAGCTCTTGCACTTAGCACTGCACTATTTTGTGAACATTCTGTTTTTGTGAGGTGTCTGTTCAAGAAACTGATGCACTTTCTTTCCCGTAATTACATTTTTTTTCTATAGGTCCTCTCCTAGAATCTCTCTCTCTCTCCATCTCTCTCTCTCTCTCTCTCTCTCTTCCTCTCTCTCTCATCTCTCTCCTCTCTTTCTCCCTCTAATGTACTCCTGCTGTACTTTACATGGCTCAACAAAAGGGTTATTTATGGATCTAGTGCAAAATCGCATTCCGCACTTTGGCTTTCCATTTCAGTGCAATATACAGCAGAGCAGTGTTGAAATTTTTGGAATGTGACCCCCCAACAGCGCCTCTGAGGTTCAAAATACAATAGAATACAGTTATTTTTATTATTTTTATGTTGTATCCATTTGCCATTTTTTCTTTTAACTTCACTAACTAATATCCTCGTCCTGTACAACGTTATCCAACATGAGATAGAAGTGGCCAAGTGGTTTTGGGCCAACAGAAGTGGCCATAAGCATAAGCCATATAAAGAACGAGACCCGTTACAGAAGATTATGCGCAATTCTTTCTTTTGTTGATATCATAATTTCTAATTCAATTTTTTTTCACCTCACGTGAATTTTTTTGAAAAACAATATTTCGAATGACTTATTTGAAGTTAGGGATATGGTACTATCGTGGTGAACCATGTTTTGAGCCATGTTTTTAGTTTTGCTTCGCATTGCACTGTGCTGCCTTTCTAAACCCTAGCTTATTATTGTGCATGCTTCATTCTCATGAAAATTATGAAGATATTTTAAAAGGAAACTCTCAAATAGATAAAAAAAAGTTTTTGCGAAGATTGACAATCAAACGTATTGAAAATAATGAGACTAGTATTGAAATGAATACATATCATTCTGTAGTGTATAACATTGAACAATCATAAAAAATCGCACACCTTAGTACGAGCGATGTGTGATATCTTAATTTTAGCGAATCCATTTGTTTATTAGATAGATCTTTTCACCGCGGGAACCTCTGGCAAATTTGATTACAAATGCACTATGCGTTATTTTCGTTGTTGTCGTTGTCAACTAAAAAATTGTTTACGATTTAGGCCCAGGTGACAAATACAAGAAAAATTGGATTTTAAATGTTTATCTCTTTTTAGGGGCATAGCGAAATATGTTCAGCCATCTTAGTCCAAGAAGGTCCACTTTTTCACACGCCTTCCAGGCTTTAGTTTTGAAATTCGCTGCTATAAGATGAATTTCCGTGCATTCTAGACAAATTTTCTACGAATGTTTGAGCCAAAAAAGGGATAGGTTAGACTTATAGACATAAAACACGGGAATAAAGATATAAAGTATAGCCAACTAGTATATAAGACCCTCTCTAATTTTCTTACCCTTTTGATCCGGTTTGTTTATTGCGAAAATATCCACCCTTGAGTTTGAGTTTAATCGGCTCCTAGAATTTCCCAACAGCGAACAATCATATGTTTCTCACATGGTTTTGAAATGTATGGTATGCTGACGTGTCATTTCTATGTATTGCAAACAATCTTCAACACCGAGCTTCCCGGTGCTACAGAAAATGGAAGAACTTCCACAGAATATTGGAATGCGTTTGCGAACTTTTCAAAAATCGCGTGCCCTTTGCTTTAAAGCGAAATACCGGCCGGTTTTGAAACGCATCGTGTTCAACTGAACGTATTTATGCTAATTTGCTCGAATTTTGCTCGATTTTTCATTCAAATTTATGGTCATTTGCATATGCTGCATAAGAATGATGATGTACTCGATGCGTTTCAAAAACCGGCCCGTATTTCGCTCTCAAATATTTTCGTATTGTCAAGACTAGCGTAGTGCACTATTAGTACCATTGTTTACTGGGACGGCTATTTTGTTGTGCCCAGACACCAAAACAACTGTGCTTCGTTTGTCTAGTTAGAGATAACACACGGGACAAATAATAGCAAACTGAAATCGCTTTGGTCATATGTGGACAATGTGATAAAAACTCTGTTTATGTGTCCCCGCAATTTATCACGAGCCATCGAGTTTCGATATTCAACCAGCAAAGATAGTGAACTTTTAGGACTCTGAGAAATTTGCTAAGTACTTCTTGGAAACATTCACTTCAAGAAAACACTTGCTCCGTAAAAGTAGGGAAAAATAATCTTATTGGTTGTATTCGATGGGCAGTTTCTTTCTGCGGACCATTCCGTCTCCCTGGAACCACTCACGACGGAATTGCTTGGCTGCACCGTCAGGGGTGTTGGTCCACTCGATGGTAACACGGTCGTTGTGGTGTCCGCAGTCCGAACTGGTAGGCATCACAAGATATGACAAATTAATGCATTTGTCGGATTGTGGTGATTGTGAGATGATAACATCATTGGGAAATTCATCAAGTAACTGGATGTATTTTTGGAAAATAATAATAATGAGTACACAACTTTTTTTGCGTACAATTCATCATTTCGTTTATTTTTATTATATTTTTATTATTTCTTTATAATCTCGATAATAGTAGTACCTAGTACCTGTGTTTCAAGAAATTCTTCATCAATGCACCCCGTTCCATTCAATGGAAGCTGACCTAACCTAGGTAGAAACATCATTTATTCTTTTATTTCATACATCAGGTGAACCTTGATTACCGATCAGGTTCTGTGTAGATTTCACAGACCACTGGGCGGACCTTGTACCCCAGTCGCCCCGCCCCCATGCACTTCTCCCACGGTGTGGGTATAAAAGCAGCCGTGAAAGTAGGCACTGTTCTTAGAGATATTCCTTTTCTCAACATTGTTCCCATACACTCTAAGCCCCGCCCACCGCCTACGAAACCCAATTACCTCTGTACTATTCACTAGTAATAAGCTTTAAATCGGTTTTGGCGATTTCGCCATTTCCGTGTTTTGGAACTAGGTGCTGAGCTGTAAACAAGTTCACTGTTTATGTGGCGCGGCTTCTCTTGAAGGGCAAAAACCGTGCAAACATTTCGTAATATGTATGGGGACATGGCATGATGTGTAGGGCTTATCACATGACAACGTTTGACTACAACACACAATAGCTAGTCTAGACATCTAGACAATACAGCGGGTAACACGCAAAGTGCTATAAAGAAATGTTGTTATGTATTTTTTGCACTTTACGTATTGCATACATGTTATCGTTTATGCACTAAGGGTGAGGAGTCCGTGCGAGTTGACAAATCGTGGCTAAAAAAACAGTAAACATTTTAGCGAATAACTAGCAGCTAAACAGCTAAATGTAGCTCCTATCCATAGCAACTCGGCTCTACTTAGAAAATAATAATTTAACAATACTTGCAAAAACCACAGCTATTTGTTGACTGACCACATCACAAGCACGGGTCAATTGCGGTCTTTGTGCACTTTTTATTTACCAAATACACACGTTCGCCAGCTCATTCAGTCAACAAAATAGTAATGTGACGCTATTTTTGTTCTCATTCCCTCAATCGTTCCCCAAATAACAACAATTCCCAAAATTTCGTCACCTATTTGCCAAAAGTACCAGTTGGCACCAGAGAGAACGTACCAGTTGGTACCAGAGAAAATTTCGTCACCCATTTGCCAACGTGCCAGTTGGTACCGGAGAGAAGCCTCTCTCTCCCGCTGCAAGGAAAAATTGTAGGCACATTGTCTACATTCTCTATCCCTATCCCGCTAATTCTCCCTCTCTCGATCTTCTCTCTCTCTCACCCTCTCCATCCATTCCTCTCTCTCAATTAAGTTTTAATGTAGTTTTTCATAAAGTTATCTTATGGTACATTATAACTTTGAGCAGCAAATTCCGTAGTGTATTTAATTGCTAGACGTAAGATCACATTTGCTTTAGCTTGTTACCTGTGAGTCATCCATCCCTTTATTTGTTTATTTCTGTTTTTCTTGCAAATCACAATTTGCGAAATTGTTTACGCTGTTCCAGTCTAGCTTGCACTTTGTTTCTCGCTGTGTGACATACGTGAGTATTTTTGATGCCACATTGGCTACACATAACTGGGTGTCCACATCGACATTCTCTTTCACTATGGACACACTCTACGTATGACTCTATTTTTAGTTAATATAAAATCGCTCAATATAAATTCAAAATGGTGACATGATGTTATGCTATGTAATATGTGACACAGAGGGGGTGGGGGGGGGGGGGGGGTTAGGGTGGGGAGAAACCTTTTTGTAGTTCTATAATGATTTTTTTTTTGCATTAACTTCAAATCCGAAGATCAAATCCGAAAACCGTGTTGTGTTGATTCGCTTCCCGCTCTTGCATGCACTCAATTTTTGTTTGAAAATAATAAAGGTCATAAATTATAATTATAAATATTAAACATTTCAGACAACAAATTACGTACAATTGCTTACCTCTTCGAAAGCTGTCACACAAAATGTACCTTGTTGAACACTTTCAACCGACGTATTGTGACAATAAGTATGCCAGTGCTACATGTCAGATGGAGTGTGAGGTATGGTTTTATTTAATTTTTAATTTTAATTGTTTAGCTTTAATAAGTTGCGTACCTTAATATAATAAACCAGCCGGGGCTCTTCTCCGGCTGGAGGAATCGGCCGTCGGCCGATTGTGACCCTATTTAAAACATTCACACGTCTACAAAGTCATTTATGAGTGGGAAAACGTATAATATGCGTCTGGATCTCCATTCGACTAATGGTACCATGCAAATTTGCCACTGAATGTGCTATGTGTTACTCGTATCGTAAGCTAGCATAGCTCAACAGCTAGAGCGTTGGCATTGTGAATCGAGAGATTATGTGCTGCTGAGGTTTCGTATCCCGCCAGCGGCAAAGATTTTTGCACGTTCTCTATCGATAGAGAATGAAATTTTCTTTATGAAAGGATTTCGTTGGGGTTGGGGACATAAAAACAAACAAAATCCATGACAAACTCTTCTCCTTTATATAATAAGATTACATTTTATGCGTTTTCTTGAATCCTACTCGTTTAGAGCGAGTCGCCAACTTCGCTTCGCAAGTTTTCGCATCTTATGCGCGCCAAACTGCGCCGCACGCCGTCCGATCTCTCACGGCGCAGCAAGGCCGAACAGTGCAAGGCACAGGCTAGGCAGGTTCGCAATCAGCAAAAAAATAATACTATGGCCAACACTTAGTCAAATTCAAATGGCAAACGTAGGAGTGCCCAACAGAACACGTAATTTATACAATCAGTCAATTATTTATTACGCATAAAAATTTTCATAGAACAATATGTGGCTTGTAGTTCTGTGGCAGTTTGATGAGGAATTTATATAAGCAAATCAGTGCAAAATAGATTTTCTCTTCAGATCGAACTAGACTTCGCGTCGTCCGTCGATTGCTACGTCCGCGTTGCGGCACCAAATGGAGAGTCAACAAAGTTGTACGTTCCTGCGAGTGAAGTCGAGAATGTTTATTCGCCGAAGGAATCCGGATGCGGACACGGACGTTGGAACATTGAGGTTTATGACTTGAGGTGAGACTTTGTATAGACGTTCAATTATCCATATCACTCTAATGAATACCACAGATGCAATCTCTTCACATTGACCTCAACATAAGGGAACTTGGATCCCGTTTTCGCTTAGGTAAGAGCAGCACCAATCACCAGTAAAGCTTCCATTAAAAGTATGACTCTATGGGAATTTGAACGCAGAATTTGTAGGAGTTGGCGGTGACACACTCTTAAGGTTCACAGTGAACAGTATTTGAATGCTAATAAATCCTTCTCAAATTATTTCTTTTCAGTGAGCATCTCCTCTGCACCGAGGCTCCAGTCTTTGACGGAGTTGGTTCTCTCCATTTCAAGATCAATTCAGAATACGAACTGGATCTGATTGACAAGGAATGGCTCCATCTGCCACCGGCTTCCCTTTGTTGCTATTGAAGAATGCTAAGAACGCTGAAAACGGTCAAGTCATGATACCAGTGGTAATATAGGTTTGTGAAAGGTACACTGAACTACTGCATTCTCATGTAATCGTGCCCTTCCCGGCTAATCGGACACGGAAAATGGCACATGGGAATTTAGTTATGAACAATACTTTTCAAATAAATGAATGCCGCTTCAAGATGTACGTACCTCTCACAAACAGTACCACAGTTGGGCTATAACCAACACCTAGCTCTCTCTTTTTTTTTGCTTCCTAACTTGTTGTCTCGATCTTAAAACATTTCAAACGTGTAATCGACTAACTAAGAATCGTGTAAAAACGCGGGCCTTCCACATATTATACTCTGCTTTTTAAAGCGGTACAATACCCGGGTTCTCAAACGTATGTCGGCTAACAGATACTGTATGGCTATGCTAATACATAAGAAATCGATCACAATAAATCACACTTTGATACAATACCAATACCGGGAGTAAAACATACGTTTCAAAAACCGGAAGTTATACCACTTCAAAAGTATTTCCCAATGCATAAGATTTCGGTGTTCGTTTCGTGGTGGAGTTATAAGATTTTGTTGTTGTTGCATTATCCAGTTTTTCTATTTGTATCCCTTGTATAAGCAGATCATGAGACATTTTACTTTTTTATTTCAGCACATTTCGTGCAGTTAACTTTCTCGATAGTGGAGAGTTCACCTCTTATTATTTTTTGTTTCAGTTAATTGTAATTATTGTACACTTTCGAGAGAGCAAATCTCCAATGAGCTAACTTCCCAATGTTATATACAAAATACCCTTGAAATACCCTTGTACATAGAAAGGCTCTCGTGTGATTTGAATATTTGATCCGAAAGAACCCACTTTATCAAACTTTACCATTAAACTTCTCCTTGCTTTCTCCTACAATAGTGATCGATCTCATTATCTGCCATTAAATGCCTTTATTAACCTAACTTATCCTTGAATGTATATAGTTGTATATAGTGTACAGTATTATTTATTAAGAGTGGCACTTAACTTTGCTTGCTTCACCACAGATCCACAAAAGAACTTGTTCGTGGAAAATGCAACAAAATATATATTTTTGTCTGTGAACTAACTGTTTTCGTTATCCCGTGTTTGACTATGAATTATATTTTTCTGGAGCCCCATTATGAAAAAAATTGTTAATTTTACAAAAAAAAAAATCCCTGCCATATAATTTTCGCAAAACTTTCAACCTTGTACACACAGTACACATATGTTATACGTTCACTTTGTTGAAATTCAATTGTTATCGTAACGCTCAATAAATAAAATATTAAAGAACCAAGCTATGCTTACATGTATAATGTGGCTACATATGTAAAAGTACATGAAAAAAACATTGATATGCTTATGAATACAAATGCACTGTGTTAAGGGAATATGTAGGCACTCAAAATGAGCAAAACAACTGCGAAACTAGAGTTTCCACACCAGACATGAATTTAAGTAGGCGACTGAATATGTAAATTCGAATATTCTCATTTGCATGCAAATATGTCGCTGTTGCATGCTATATGCCGATGTATGCACATATGCTAATTTTTTTGCTCCATCAGCACTGCCGCACTGCCGTGTAAGCCAGGGGGTCAAATAAAGCGTTTACTATGGAAAAGATGAACTTTGAAAATCATTTTCTTTTAAATGGGAAACTTTTAACAATTTTTGTTGTTGTTTCCTTAATGAGGAACACACATTCTATTAATACAGCTTAACTTCAAAAAGGGCATACATATTCCCTTTAATAATTACCACAGAAGAAAAGGATCACGAAAATGTTGGACATATGCGTAAATACTTCATATTTGTTCATGGCTTTTCCATGTTCGCGAATCGCACATGCGAAAATGTCAAATGCCCATCCGTGTTCAAGTCATTTTACATGCATGTCAATTGTCTACCGTAACTCATGCGAATAATGCATCTGACATGGTACCTTGAATAATATCTTTCTTGCTGCGTACCATAACTGGTAAAATTTGCATATTATCTGAATAAGCAAATTTGTTTTTGGTCTTTTTCTATGCTGCTATTATCAACCGAGTCGTTAGCAAGGCAAGGTACTAATTATATTTACGTGTTGCTATCTTTACAAGTAGTGCTGAGACCTGCACCCGGGAATTCCACAGGTTTGTGTGAGTGCCCTTCAATATCTGAGCGGCAGAGCAGAGTTCCATTCAATTTGAACTTGATGAGCTGTGATTTAAATCGGAGGATTGCTAGAAACATAAAAACATTCATCGTTTATCGAACTTTGCATATAATACATGGAAGTACAGTTGTTCGGCTTACATAAACCACGTACCATATACATTAAAATTCTTTTTCATTTAGGTCGATTTTTGACATCGGCACCACGTCCATCCACATGAAATGAGGTCCATTTTCACTGTATTTTTTCTGGCACAAATCTTTGCGGGAGCGTTTTCGTCAGGTTAGTCTATTTCCACAGCTCCTACAAGCAGTATATTTTTTTTCCACAAGCATCAAGGTCCAGTCACGTACAATTTATTTGCATTTTGCCTCAGCCCAGCTTCTCTTCTAATGTATAATTTCCAAAATTAAATAGCTAATACAGACCCAAGCAGGCGTGTTGCAGTATACAAGCCAGATAACATTATAGGTATTCATTGGTTGGAATACTGCAAGGATATCAAAAAATCGGCGGAATGTGATGTTATTCTCAAGGAGGCTTGCAATAGAGCTCCCACGGACTGCATAGAAATGCTCCGAGAGATCCCTGTTGTGAGTTTTTGTTTGTTATATAATAATCCGCACCAGCAACAAACGGAAGGCCCGGACTCCCTTGTACTTGGTCAATCGTTGGTTAACGGGATTTCCAGTACGTTAAAAAACGTGCGTGTTTCTGTCAAATCTACCATGTAACGTGAATATTTAATATGAGCATTTATAAAAATATTCTCGTGTAGTTTTTTTTTAGAATCCACGAGAAAATCTCTGCAACATTTATTGCGTATTCAAAAATGGAGCCACTGCTGCGCTTCTTACTCGGCGCCAAATTTGCTCTTTTTGCTTTGAGGTGAATGATTCGTTCCATGGGTGTTTTACAGTAGGCCAACGTTGAAAACGTTTTTGTGTGCATTCTATGGTGTGGTATATTCGGAGGGGTATGTCATGGTTGTCCGACATACGTTTGAAAAGCGTGCTATACATACCGCGTCAAGGGCACATCTCACAAAAGACAAACTTACACGAGCCGACACGGTAGCTCATCGACATGTCTCGTTCGTGAGTAAAAACTGCTGGTGTATCTATGTTTATTTATTAGTTACGCGTTCCTGTTCCTCCTAGACAACTCAGGAAACTTTTGTGTATCTGTAGTCCCATACAATGAGGTAACACTTCTTTTTTTTGCTCTCAAAATCATCTTTACAGAAAGATATTGACGAACACTGCATGCAGAAGCATCTTCTCGAAGAGTTGTGTTGGTCTAATAATGTAAATGATCAATGTGCGGTAGGTTTTCCCTTTCATTTACGTATAACGTGTAAGTTTTTGTACGTAGAGAGCCTTGCTTATGTATTTTATTTCTCCTGCATCTTCGGTAATCAGAGGCCGGATCCACCAACGAACTCTCACCCAGAGTGAGAGTTAGACATATTTTGGGTGACAGTTTAACTCTCACGCTAGGTGAGAGTTAGAGCTAATTTGAGTGAGAGTTAGAGCTATTCCGGGTGAGAGTTCACGTGGCAACATTTTGCAATCCACCAACATTTTGGGTGAAGGTGACACTTTCACCCGAGATATTTATTTATTTATACAAGAAAATCTTGTTATTCGCAGTTTTATAAATGCAAAATTCATTTATTTATTTTTTATTTTTCTTTGCTTTTTTCCCCCATCACTTTTTTTTTTTTTTTTTTTTTTTTTTTTTTTTTTTTTTTCCCCAAATGTATTTTATTTTTTTGTGTTTATGTTTTCATAATAGAACTTGCTCACTTTTCGATAAGCGAACAATTCGAATCAATGTATAAATATGCATAATAAAATATATCAACGCGGCAAAAGACTGGAGAAGAGCACCCAAAATAATCATCTGCAAAAAGTTCGCAGGGCGCCGTAATAGAACCTCCGTCGCATTGCCCTAAAGACGAGGCACTTGCCACTGCACCTTCCCACCACGTTTGCTAAGCTTGAAAGCCGCTATGTAACCATGTGTTAAACTAAGTGGCGTTTGTTACTTTTTCTCTATCATCATAAAACATAAGCTAGCCGTAATAGAACAAATATATCAATTCGTGATGTTGCCAACTTATTTATTCCTTGTCAAAATCGTATTGCGGATATGCAATAAAACCAAAATGTGAAAGGCAAAAAATATGTTCACATTTTGCTATTTAGTCATTATAAAAGTGTTTTAAATCACTTCCTGACGCATGATAATGCTTGAATGTGAAATAAAACAAAATAAAAGCCATTTTTTCCAAAATTTTGCTAGGGTGAGAGTTAATTTTTTATCTCCCCCCACCTATTTCTTGGGGGGAGATAATGCTCTCACCTCTCACTTTGCGTGAGAGTTAGAGTTGTTGGTGGATTGGAAAATTTGGTGAGAGTGAGAGCTAAAAACGTTGGTGGATCGGCGTTAACTCTCACCCTGCAAATAAGTCCCCCCGGGTGAGAGTTTTAGCTCTCACCCAGACAAAAAAAGTGTTGGTGGATTCGGCCTCTGGTAGTTACTTTATTGGGCTGGGATCGAACTAATAAGGGGCTTTATGCTATCTATGCACCAGACGGCTACCGCCGCCTGAGGCGACTACACTGAGGAAACTTGGCCGGGGGGCGGCGCGCCCCCGGCCCCACGTCACGGGGCCGCGCACCCCCCGCGCGCCCCTCGCCCGTGTCTGGCCCATTGGTCTGGGAAAGTCTCCACCACCGAAAATCGTGGGGCGGCTGGTGCGCCAGAAGCGCGCCACAGGTGCGCGAGGTCACGTACAATGGAAACTGCAAGATACTCAGTGAAGGGGCATTTATTTACTACTACGCAGCGAAACCGCACTTGTTTTTTTCAACACTTGTGCTCCGACAAACTGAGTGTTGTCTTATCCAAAAGTTGTTGTAATTTTATGTTGTTCCACTTCAATTTAAACTATTGTCTTATTTAGTAAGTTTGTTGTCACTATTCTTGTTAATCATGTACTAACTAACGGTTATAGTAAAAATATGTTTATCGGCAGTTTAGTTTGCATAAAGTATTCATATATTCGATTTCTTAATTGTTTGCGGCATAATCTAAAGGCTGCTATCATACCGTAATCGCTTTAGAATAGTGCACAATACGCGCACTTTCGCATTACTTCTCTTTCGTTTTTCTACTCCTTTTATTTTGCTTTGGTCTTCATTTTCTACTATGTTCCTTATTGTAAGACATCTCTTAGCCCTGTTTGTCTCGATAAAGCTCCTTTTGACCTTTTCTTCGATGTAGTTGAAAATAATTTTGAGTTTCTTAACTTAAATGTATCAAATATAAAATGAAACGTCTCTATATTTACAGGGTTAATGGCGGACCCAAAGGCCATCGTGATAGCAACTGTATGGTCAGCTCAGGATGAGGCCAACTGAAAATACATTGTAAATATCGGAGGCGTTGATGTGGAAATATGGAGATTTGGATGTTTATTTGTATTAGTAGGCACATAATGTTGAATCTTAAATGAAACCTTTATTTTGTTTAGACGACAACCGATAGTAATTGTACCTGCGCAAACGCAGACAATGTTCCCGAAGATACGGCACAAGAGTAATAAAAAATAAGGTAAGAACGTATCTTAACTATGAACATTTCCTCTCCAGGGTTTTGTGGTTATCATTGTTTTTGTGTTCTAGTTACTTATATGGGAATTGTTTATCTTATGGATCCTTCGCTCATTGTTTTCGTACGTTATTGCATCTCTTCGATTACGCATCCATGTTGCATTTCTTGCTTGTAAAAAGTTAAAAAGGTATAGGTGATAGTGTACTCATTTCAGGTTTCCTAGTCTTACGGCGGACTTTGGACATCGTGCGGTACTCCACATGTGGGACAAAGAACTATAGGGCAACTCCGGCCACTTGAACACATAATCTAGGCAGGTATGGTTAATATTTTGTTTCCATGTGTTTTGCCTCCAAGTCATTTATAGTTGTGATTGTGTGCACGAAAGTGCCTGCTCCCTACCTCCCGTGGGACGTGAAAGAAAAAGTTACGCGAATCAAGGATGCGAAAAGACAAATTTACCCAACTGGGGTGGCTCCCATTCCATTCAAACGGCATACGACCAGCTCATTACCCATAATTTAGAAAATCGCAGCCGCTTGTTAAAATTTCGCATTTAATTGAATTAGTTTAGTGTTACACTTACGCTATTGATACCTGTGTGTTTTTGTTATCAATGCCATATCTAATTTTTAACTTCTTCTTATTTCAGTTGACCGGTGTATCGATGTGGGTAACGTGTCGGCTTTATTGCTAAGCAGGGAAGGTATCTGCATGGAGGGCGTACGAAACACCGTGAAGATGTTTCTTATCACGGAAGGGAAGATATCAAATGGGTAGATACCCTAAGATGAACCTTAGTCAGCTTAGTGTTACTTTGTGCAATATGTTTCGTGTGTTTATGGCATATTGTATTAAATGTAGCTCGTTACTTTATTAAAAAATTAGCTGTGTAACGCTGCCCATTTCCGTTTATGTTTTAACTGAACGTCAGCATATAGAAGGATTATTTTTTGTACTATATATACCTCTACTCTTATTGTAGTTGTATCTACTTTTTGTTTTGGATTTTTACACCCCCGCAACTCCATTATCATAGCATTATATCGTAATATTTACCAGTAGAATTTTAACTCTCACTAACATTATTTTGTACTTACAGTTGGGTTGCCTATCCACTTTTTGTTGCGTATTCTTAGTTACTAACTTACCAAGATTCCCCCAGATGTATCACTAATATCATTATTAGCGTTTTGTGCTGTGAGCGAAGTAAAGAGTAAAGTTATTCTGTATATTTGTTGTTTGTTGATTACTGTGTGGATTTACCGTTTTAGTGTATTATTTAATATGGAATGGAAAGGGGGCGGGGCATTTCACGCCCATTTTCCCACGGTCCGCGCGCTCCCGGCGCACCTACGGCCCACTTTTTGAAGCGGGGCCGCGCGCTCCGGGCCCCGTTTTGGTGGCGCAGCCCTGCCTGGGCCCCGCACATTTCAGCGCGCCGCCCCGCGACTTTTAGCGCGCCGCCCCGCACCCAAAGTTTCACGTTGTATGCAAGCGATCTGCGATCATAGACATAGTGCATATGTACATGAAACGTCTGAAACGTATCTTCCAAGTTTATGCAATAAAATTCGATTGCGTTTATTTTAAAAAGTTGCGAAAAGGGACTACTTATACCAAACACCTGAAACGTAAAATTCCGTTTCGTTCACACAAACAAAAAAGTAAACTCCTCTCCTTTATATAATAAGATAGTATTCGTTGCACTAAACATGTTTCCTTCCCAGGAGCACATGCACGACTGCAAGGCTAGCTACAAAGACTACTGTAAAAATTTGGACAGCGGATTGTTCTTTTGTAAACAGTTAAACTCGGTGGATGGTTATGCCAGCGCTTTTCAACTTCACTGCACGAAAGCACTCGAGGGAAAACGATGCAAAACGACCCTGGAGAGTATTCGCATGAAAAATTTTGTTAGTTTTGCTGAACTTTTTTTAGAGGGTCACTTCAAATTCGTCACTATTCGTTTAAGATTAAACTTAATAAAGAAACAATATGAACATATGATTCGCAAATCCTATGTATCCTATGCAAAGGTGCGCGTCCTGCAAGCTTCCGGCATCAAATTTACATAGGATACATAGGTTTGCGTCTCATATGCAAATTTCCCAAAGAAGGTGCAATACTGCTTTAATGATAACAGTAACATAATGCCGACAAACTGTCAATAAGTACGTTGTCTTTCAAAAGCGAGTTACTGTATTTTCAGAGAGAAGTCTATCCAATATGTACTGTACTTTGCGCACAAGCACACCGATTATGTAGCGTCTGCATAAATGTAACTCTTTTCTCTTGGTTGTTCGTTGTTCATTGGGTCTTTACGTTCACCTGACTACAAAATCAAAGGTTTATATAAAAACATACAAAAATACTTAACTTGTTATATCTAATAGTGAAAACCCAACGCAAGAACTACATAAACAATCAGTATTTTTCTAGTTAGATGCGCAATTCTTGTCTAAATATTTTTACAAGCATTTTTCTTCAGACTTTCACGCGAGACATGACCAAAGTTGGTTTTGCCAATGAGCTGTTGAAGAAATACTGCGAGCGGCCTTTGGTGAACGTGACTCTGTGTAGTAATGTGATTCACGGAGATGACGTAAGATTATTTAAAGCAAATACCGGCCGGTTTTTGAAACGCATCAAGGCCATCATTCTTATGCGTCATATGCAAATGAGCATAATTGAGCATAAAAATAGACCCCACTTAGACCCCCACTTCGCATAAATACATAAGAATGCCGGTGTCCACGATGCGTTTCAAAAACCGGCCGGTGTTTCGATTTAAAGAATGTAAGCAACATAGTTACCTTTTCCGCACCGGCAACATGCAAAAGGGTTTTTACCGGTTTTACACAAACCTGAAGTGCAGTTGCCTAACTTTAATGTACTTTCGATGCCTGGCAGAATTATACGAAAATCGAAAAGTGAGCGTGAAGTCTGAGCAGTGCAAAATATAGGACACCATTTTCATCTAGAAACCGAACGAATTGACCACACCACCGAGTATGACAACTAAAGCTAAAGCGAATAGGACCACAAAAAAGCGACCACCCATCCCTACCTTACCCAGAGCTACCAAGATTCTCACCACAACAACGGCAGCAAGTACAACAACGGAACCCGATGATGGCGTAAAGTTAACGTGAGCGTTTTTTTCCTATAAAGTTGAACTAAAGCTGACGTATGCAGTCTCGTGAACTTTTAGTTCTTTTTAGAGTTGAGTACCACCGTTAAGTATTAGATTTTTTTCATTCATTTTCAGTATTCTGTACATTGTCGCCGTTGTCCTGCTCATAATCCTATTGGGTGTGTTCGCCCTCGTGTGTGTCAAGCTCACTAAGAAACAACAGAAGATGAAGCGCGGACGGGCTCGCACAGCGTCTACAACACGTTCAAAGGGGACGACGAGTAAAACAAAAACAACGGTGCATTTTGTATTTTTTTTCTGCTACTGCGCAAAGTATCTCAATTATGTGTTGGTAAGGTGCATTAGGGAGTTCTTTTTCCATCATACGTTGCAAACCACATGCCATATCGCTTTAATCTTTTTTGTTTCTTAGACAACGAGCACCTCGTCTGGTGATGGGCCATCGAGTGTAGTCCGGCAATTGGCCACGCACAGCACCGTGGTTCAATGTGCCAATGATAATATTATGACCGAAAAGGCCCCGGAGAAATCAAAATCAAAAAGCAAAAAGAAAAAGGGAAAAGGAAAGGGAAAACGATCGGATAATGCACTTAACGTACGTTTGAATTTTTTTTACGAAGCTGTCAGTTAGAAACATCTACAGACTAAGACATCCCAAGGAAAGCTTAGCAAGACAAGCCCACGACATATGAATCGAAGTCAATGAAAACAGTAATTCGTTTTAACCGCTATGTCTGAAGTTAGCTAGAAATCTAGCAAAGGCCCAGTCACTTTATCGATTACTTCAATCCTTCAACCACACCGCATAATATATTGACAAATAAATAACTTTTCAGAGATTGAGGCAACTCGATACGGCCGGAGTGAAGGAAAACGATGCCTAATTCTAAGCCTTAAAAACATTCATCCATAGTTATGCGCTCAAAAATATGTTTATCACAATCGTTCGATATTAAATGCTTTTTCTTTCATACAACATCTTTTATGAGCACTGTAGGGATTTTGCATCCACTTGCTGTTGGGCGTAGTCGTCTAATAATTGGTTTTGTGTTAAACTTGGAAAATCTTTTGAAGCAGTAAGTCTCATACAACACGAACATTCTGAAATTCTGAGAGCACACCAGTATTTTTGTGTATCCCTCCGGCCAGAGGCCCGACTACTGCTGGAAATATTATGTGCGGCTTACCTATGCTGTCTAAAGGGTGTCTTGATTTTCTGGCCAAAAATGGTATATGAAACTCTAACCGTATAAAATTCACCTGCGTGCGTGGTAAATGTACATCTCTACGAAACAGCCGACGAGCCCAAAAATACAATAGAAAATAATCATCCTCAACAGATTTTGTCATCATCACTGCCTACAAACTAGAACTCACATATAAACCGCCTCTAAGAGCGAAAACTATGACTATCAGTGTGGTCTGCGCGTTCTTTGCACTGTGAATTGACGCCGTGGGAAAGAGTGAGCAGCATCAGAGCGAGGGGGGAGAGGGAGAGAGTGAGAAGCAGATCGAGAGAGAGGGAGAGAGAGAGAGAACAGGAGAGAGATTCTTTTTTTCCTTTTTCTCTCGAGGGGAGGTCTCAGACGAAAATCTGCCCCCACCTCTTCAGTTTTGCACGTAAATTGCGAGTTGAGAAGTAGATTCTGAACTCTTCATCTTTTGGTGTAAGACTTGGTTTGTCATCCCCTAATTCATGTCTGTGGAGTCCAGATAAATAAGATTCTACAGCTTCCCTTTGAATTCTTACACCATCTCTCAGCTGCTTGACTGTTAAAATCAATAACTTATGTTTTACAACTGATCCGACTTACTTTATTATTATTTTTTTATACCAGGAAATTTGCTTGGGTGATATCGTACCTTTTTCTTTCTCATTACCTTCACCCTATGTTATTTCAACACAAATAAACAAAAAACACCGTATCTTTACGAAGAATAACCGTCCACTCATTTAATCCCCAGCTTTTTGTTCAAACCAATCAGTTGATGGATTTTCTTTGCTGTTTGTGCACATTCCTTGTATTTTTCTTGTAATTATTTGTATTATTCGCGTTAAAAGTACACTTTTATAGCCAATAATGAGACAACACATCTAAATTGTAATTAAATACACCTACGCATACAACTCATAAATATCATATGGCCGTTGAAGAAATTTGCTAGGAAAATCTCTCGCTGGGTACTCTGGACTTGTGTTTTGTTTACTATTTTTAACCGAAAATAACACGTTGCGAAAGCGTGTTTTTGCACAGAAAAATAGTGTGCACTGCCAAAATAAAAAATAACAATAAAAGGGTAAATTTACTGGTCGTTATTGTTGTACTTTTTCAATTCATTTTGTTTTCTGTTCAGAAACTCTCAGTTTTTTCCAATATATTTTACTCTTCAAAAGAAAACATATTTGTGGCACAACTTGTTGCGTGTGTGTATACAGCTTTCAAATATCAATTAAAAACATTTCGATTTTAATTAAAGGATAGTTATTTATTTTCTCATTTCGCCCCGATTATTTCCCAAATCCCCATTTCGCCCCGATCACGGCCCGATTTTTTGAGGGACTTGATCGGGGCGAAATCGGGGTTTTTGGTTTCCCATGGTCGTACTTTGAAACTTCCTTATCTCAAGCTGTCTATCAATTTGTATGCTATAAATTAAACGAGCAGATCATCGAGAGCGAATGTTTTCCCCGAAGAACATTCCTATTGTTGTAGAATCTTATAAGCGAATAGGAATAAGTATTTCGTTTCCGCTAACTTCATGTTTTAGGCAAAACGGTGATTTTTGAATGTTCACTTTCAGTTCCGCAAAAACTTTTTTTTTGGAACAAATAATACTTTCTCTCCTTTTCTCTCTTTCCATTTCTCTGTCTTTCTCTCTCTTCATTATATAGTTTCTGCTCCACTTTTTTCGACGACGACGATCGCATCGCGTCTTATGTAATGCTTTTTCATTTTCAAAGTACAAAATGTGCCCTATACACTTATTCTTATTTTCTTTCGACATTATAAAACAGACGATCTGCTTTCCTTCATTTTTCACTTTTGGCACCGAATAGCGTAAAGTTTTACAAAACAAATCTGCAAATTGCTTTTTATCGAACAAAAAGGCTTACGCGTCATCCCGGAACTAATTCTTTTGTCTCGTAAATCGGCCCGGAACTTATTATTGTTATCAATTAGACCGTACTTTTGTAAAGTTGTGATGTTTTACACTTCTTTTTCTCGAAACCCATACTGAGACTTTCCGTTGAATTTGTTGTATACTAGGACGGACATTACGAAATATATTGTATATTAGTATTATGCGTATTCAATTTTTTATGTATGTATTTTTAGGTTAATAGATCCGAACATGCTTTTTGGAAATTTTATTCGCAGAGCACTGATGAATGTGGATGCCTCACATCATGAGGTAAAGTTTGACGTATCCTTATAGAAATCTATACAAAATAATACATACATACATACACTTAATCGTTTGCGTACATTAGATTTCCTCTACTGCCGCCGACAAGCACGCTACAGTATGATGCAATTTTCCATTTTCATTTATAATCTTCGAGAATCGAGAGAGTGCATCACCGCGCAATGTGAAAAAGTATGCGTATGTGAGGACGAATGACGTAAATACGCAACCAGAACAAAATTGTACCTCTGTTGTATCTTGTATCAGTGCCCGACAGACATCAAAGTTTTCAGGAGCACAAAAAGGGTTCGTACGAATGGAAACGGGACCACATGACCCCAGAACAGTTGGCTCGCACCGGTAACAACACGGACAAATACAGCGGAGTTAGTTTTACACATTATCATAAAGAAGAATGTCAGTCCAATTTTCTTAAAGCGAAATACCGGCCGGCTTTTGTTTTTGAAACACATCGAGTACATCAGCAGTCTTATTCTTATGTAGCTTATGCAAATGAACATAAATTAGAATAAAAAATTGAGCTAAATTCGCGTAAGTTTATTTCGCTTTAAAGCGAAATGCTAGCCCCTTTGGAAAATTTGCATATGATAAGCAAATCCTATGTATCCTATGCTAATTTTGTACGATCGTCCACGGCAATCGTACAAAATTAGCATAGGATACATAGGACTGGCTTATCATATGCAAATTTTCCAAAGGGGCTAGCATTTCGCTTTAAATGATGAATAGGAAGTGATTTTACAAGGCACCTGGTTTTCCAGTCAAAGTGACAACAGTTTCTCCGTTTTTCTTAGGATTTACACCAACAATTTAGGTTCCGGCAATCCCTTCTGATATTGGCTTCCAGTCGGGACACGAAATTAAAGGAAAGGTGGGAGTGATTATCTTTTTATTGATATTAACCTCAGAATCAAAGTACATTGGCGGGTCACACCTTGTCAAAGGTTTAAGTTGGTGCCTTGGTAACTATGACGAAGTGGAATCGGCCTTCCGAGTATATTGACCACGTGGAGGCCTCAACCTGGCTATGCATTCTTGCTCTGCAGGACGCGGCGCACCGCTTCCGCTGATTGGGTCGACGTAACGAGGTGCGCTTTATGCTTTATCTTTATCTTTAGAAAAATAGCGGTGTGGCCGCAAAGGCCGTGTCCAATCCAGTGGTCATAATCGGAATGGGTCTCACTACGTTGGCCCTTCTGGGAATGTTCCGCAAGTCAATCAAGGGAGACCGTATGGGAGCTCAGCGTTATATGCAGTTAGTTTTATTTTTAAATGTTTACCATTATACCCTTGTTTTTCAAAAGTGCGTTTATTTTATTTGCCTCACTCACTACACAAAAATACATTTATACCTTGACGTCAACATTATCTCTACTTTACTATCTGCGTAAATATCGTATTATTTCGATGATCATATAATATGATTAGAGCTATACAGAGAAGCGGGCCGCTGCGCAAACATGACGCATAATTTCCTGGTGTTGCAATTTGACGCTTTATGCCCCTAGTAAAATTACGTTATATTCTGTATTTCAGATACCGTATTATGGCCCAGTTCTTTACTGTCACCGCGCTGGTGGCTGGTGTAACTTGGTTCTCCACACAGGACGATTCGGACAGGACGTAAGTCGATCACTATTAATTTTTATTATTAGAAATTATGTATATGTTATTGTTTGTTTAATTACCGAATGTTTTATTAGATTTTTAAAGCGAAATACCGGCCGGTTTTTGAAACACATCGAGTACACCGACATTGTTATGCAGCGTATGCAAATGAACAAAAAATAGATCGAGAAACAACTAAAGCTAAAGCGAGTAGGACTACAAAAAAGCGACCACCCATCCCGACCTTACCCAGAGCTACCAAGATTCTCACCACAACGGCAGCAAGTAGAACACCGGAAACCGATGATGGCGTAAAGTTAACGGAAGCCGAAGGTGGCGTAAAGCATAGACACGTAAGAATTCAGTTGTCCACGTCCACGATGCTTTGCAAAATCCGGCCGGTATTTCGCTTTAAACTGTGATTACTTTCGATTTCAGGGTCCTTAAAGCGAAATGCTAGCCTCTTTGGAAAATTTGCATATGATAAGCAAATCCTATGTATCCTATGCTAATTTTGTACGATCGTCCACGGCAATCGTACAGAATTAGCATATGATACATAGGATTTGCTTATCATATGCAAATTTTCCAAAGGGACTAACATTTCGCTTTAAAGCGAAATGCTAGCCCCTTTGGAAAATTGCATATGATAAGCAAATCCTATGTATCCTATGCGAATTTTGTACGTTCGTCCCGCCAATCGTACAAATTAGCATAGGATACATAGGATTTGCTTATCATATGCAAATTTTCCAAAGGGGCTAGCATTTCGCTTTAAAGAAGTTAACACACCAGTTATGAGTAGCTGATTTCTAAAATATTTATTATCATTTTTTTTCAGTGAGAAGCCTCAACTTCCGAAGGTCATTCCTACCAACGCTGCCATATAAGTAGATTAAAATATTTGTATTAATACGTAACCATATAAGTAGATTAAAATATTTGTATTAATACGTAAGTGACACGCAAATTGTAGGTAGCCAATTAGTATAACGGTAAATTTTGGGCCTAGATTCGTCATACCTACCCTACTTATATCACAAAAAATAGTTAGCTCACTAGGACTAGAGCATTATTAATTGTAGACTAATACATAGATAAGTTTTTCCATTCTTTGATATTTGCTGTATCTGTTTCATTGCGTTTGTTGTTGGTTATTCGTATGTAGCCCATACATTCATTGTATGTGAGCCCATTTTTTAAATAATTTCAAATATTTTTTCTTAGTTTTTCGCGATCTCTCGTTTTTTTCATCTATCCATCTGGTTGAATGTTACGCGCAATAAGTTCACGTTTTTATTTATTGAGAAAGAAATAGCTAAGCTAGGCGGATGGGTGAAAATTTTAACGAACTAAGTCTCTAGTTAAACGAAAGGTAGTTTAACATTTTTTGTGAAGTTGCGAGTTATTTTTTGTATATTTGCTAAAACGCATCGTGTACTCTGGTGTACGGGTATACTTGTACATACACCTGCATTGTGCGTATGTTCTTCTAACTCTGTAGAACTTATGTCTTCGTTAATACTGTCGTTGTGATCAATCTATACTTCAATAAAATACTATTGAATTGAAGACGATTAACAAGTTTCGTAGTATTCAGATTGTGGTTTAAAGTGACATAGCGGCCTGGTTTCATCACATATGTTCCCATATAATAACAACTGCATTCCCATATAATGTTGTATTCAAATATTATTATCATAAAAAAACGCGTAATATATTTCATACACAGCATGGGAATACAACGCCCAGCATAAGTTTCAAAAACCGACTGATATACGGCTTTAATATATGGATTCGAAATATGTGCCTGTTTTCAGTAGCTTTACCGTATGCATGAAGAAGACGGAATCTCCCTGTTGGAGGTTTTTCTGTGTTCCGCTGATTCCCATTGCTGCCCTTTTTTTCTTAGCTTTCTTAGCTCCCGCAGGCGGTTTCGTGTAAACGAGCACTGGTTTTCTGTCCGTTTTCTTAGATTCTCGTGATCTTGCTTTATATAATTCGTTTTCCTTTTAGTAGATTTTACACGATTGCAATTAGAGGAACGCATCAACACATTTTCACATTACTGAAACAAATATACGTATGAATCTTGAAAAGTTAAAATACTTGCTTAAAGGGACAGGCCCACCTATATAAACCTATATTTATTATTTGACCATAATGCATATAAAGTTTATTACAATATATACAAACTAAATATCATACAGCTTCACCCTGGGGACGACCTGTCTACGGTACCTTTCGTAAGGAAAGCTCACCGAAAACACGTCCCATGGGTGAAGCTGTATAATGTTTAGTTTGTATATATTGTTATATTTTTGTATAGTTTGAATAAACACCCTTTATATGCATTATGATCAAATAATAAATATAGGTTTATATCGGTGGGTTTATATCGGCCTGTCCCTTTAATATATACATCAGTAAAAAAAAAGACAAAACGGGACGTTTGAATGAGAAATATGGGAATTGAGGTTCGAGAGGTCAATATATCTTACAATTAGATGAATTGTATGTGTGCGTAATAAATTATTATGAGCAGTAAATACATTCAAAACTGTAAATTAGCTTCGTTGGATCAGAGAAGCTAGAAATCACAGAGGTTAAAATAACTAGACACATCCGAAAGATCAAAATTCTTAGGTGGGCCACTGAGACTGTGAGGCATAGACATCCGAGGCTAAAAAATAATTTAGGTGAAACAGAAAACCTTAGATATCCGTCAGATTAAAATATTTCGGTGAAACAGAGAAGTCTACACATTGGAGAGATAGACTATAAATAACTATGAGAGGTTTGTCCCAGTGGTTGTCTGATCTTTGGTTGCTCCCGGCGAAATAGTGCTTCCAAATCCGGCTCTGATATACGGTAAATTTCGACTTATCGATCTGACCGGGTTGACGTAATGGGCGGGGTCGAAGAAGGCCATTATCCAATGACGAAACGGTGTGATACAGTAGAACGAGACGTATGGGTTCAGGGCGCACGGTAGACAGAAGGTCCAGTAGACGAGGTACCTAGGAAAACGGACTAAACCCGGAGACGACACAGAAAGCGTAAACCAAAAAGGGCTAGACGCTAGCGCGCCTAACCCCAATGTACCCGATCGCAAAGCCGGTTTCACCAAAAAAACTATTTGTTGACTTTTACCACCACTTATTATTATTATGAATGTTTATAAAAAACTAACAATACGACTAAAAAAACTAAAACTAAAAAAGAAAATTATGTGTATACGACTTGCAAGAATTCATTGAAATACATAAAAAGAAACGAACTCGGCAAGTTTTATCTTTGTTCCGGTGTACTGGACAAAACAGTACAATGCGGTGGGAATCGCACACAAACATGGCGGAATCGTCATTTGGAACGTTAAACACTGAAATTGAATTTTATTGCTGGGTTGATAAGGATGAATACATATGCCAGGCGCAATGTTTGTTTATAAGAAATGTTCTTTAGACTCTTAGATAGAGCGCAACGCCATAAGAGACTATGAAAGAATTCAATAATTTTAAAATTCAAAGTAGTAAATCAAAGATAAAATACTAAGATAAATAATAAAATGAAATACAATGAGTAAGCATTCATTTGAATGAGGGAGTGGGGTTGAAGAAGGCACAATTCTAGTGGGCGGTTTGTCGCACGCGTGTGGCGCACCTAACGCGTCACTCAAAATGTGTACCACGCTTGCGGCAGCTGCTTCGTCATTGTCCGCACTCGTGATCTGTGGTTATGGGATGCGGCGCAACACCGTACTTATGCTTAACGCGCTCACATGCCTCCATGTCGTAAACGTAAAACCTATCGTAGCCGAGTCTTAGCATCCACCTTTGGCCTAAGCCCCTTCGGTTGTCAATGTGTCGCAAACTAACCAGTAGAAATCTCTGCAACAGGTATTTTGTTTTTGCACTGAACGAATTCGCTTCAGCAACGATGATCAGAACACGGTTGCGAAAATAGAAAACTGCCATCAGGCTGACCACATTTGGGATGATTACACCTAAATTGAAAGCAATGTGACACATGCTTTGTCAGAACATTCTCCTTGCCGCAACATTTCACCGTATCGCGAGAACGTAAGGCTACAAACCAAGGCCTTTTAGGCTTTTAAAGGTTTAAGCAAGTCAGTAAAAAAAAATCAGTTCAGAACGAATTTGCGTCAAGACAGGAGCCATACGAAGGGCTCAGCAAACTGATTCATTCGTTTCCACTCAATATCAATGTTAGGTATTACGGTATACCTAAGATTTATTTGTAGTTTGTTACTTTGTTACTTATGTTGTTCACGTGTTACTCACTCACATCTGCTCACTGATCTTTTCGTCCTTAGTGATCAGTGGAGCACATTATGTCTTGCCGTTGGCAAATTATCTAATTGCAACTATCCGCAAGTTATTAGTGTTTATATTATTGGTGTTTGATCTGCACGTAGCCATCCGTATATAAGGGCTACGGCCTAAACACTCATCGCTTATCATATTGCTCATTATATCGACTCGCCCGTCTTCATCGCTAATAAACCCGTTATTCGAAGATCGTCTCACTCTCTTGTCGCTCAGTTCTGTTGTATCAGAAGTAATACCTTGATACACAACACTGGCGTTCAGGAGTTCGCTTCTACTTCTTATTCTCTGTTACAAGCATCGGCGCCGCCTTGCTTGTACAGACCAGTGCTACGTTGAAGTTCTAGAGGGGATAGATCGGCGCCGCCTTCTTCCCTTGAACTGATACGTTCTGAACAGAGTCTCGGCGCCGCCTGACTGCTGCAGATTTGGGCACTAAACCGTTCTCACGGTTTGTACTAGCCAGAGTTATCTTCAACTCTGACTGGTGCGAACGTGGGTGGTTTCTCGTTGAGAAATCTACGGTTGTTACTGGCAGTGTTATCTCCAACTCTGACTGGTACAAACGTGATAGATTTTCTCTGAGAAATAAACGGTTGTGACTGGCACTCGCTGTCAGCCCGTGACGCTTGCCAAGGTCATATACGTCGCCGACGTGACCGAGCTCGTCAACATGGCTGCCCAGTCCACTGAGGAAACGCTCCAAGCCATCCTGACTTCTCTGAACGCACTCAAAGAGAGTCAGTCGATTACGGCTGCGAGATTGCAACGTCTGGAAGAGAGGAAGGAAGAAGAATCTCAAGCAAATGTTACTTTCGAACGAATCCGAGAAAGTGAACCTTTGACAGCGGAAGCAAGGGGGAATGCTGGATGTATTATACAAGAACATCCCAATGTTTGAATTCAATGTCGAAGAAGGAGCCAGCTTTGCAGACTGGTACGAAGATCATCAGGATCTTCTGGAAGTTCAAGCCGCTTGTGTTCCGGAGAGCAACAGAATTCGATTCCTGTTGTCTCGTCTCGGTCCTCACCAGGAGAAGCTATTGAAATTAAATTGCGCTGTCTGCCGAAGAAGCCAATGGATATGAGTCTGGAGGAGGTTCTCGAGAAAATGAAAGTTGTCTTCATCACGAAGAAATCGCTGTTCCGGAAACGAATTGAATGCCTACACGTCATCAAGCAGCACGGCGTTGACTACAAGACCCACATCGGTGTCGTCAACAAGGCCTGCGATGATTTTGCATTCAACGAACTATCTGATTCACAGTTCCGCGTGCTCAACTACTTGAATAGCCTGCGCAATCCGGAGGATATGGAGATGCGTGCATGGCTCATCAAAACCCTGGATCGTACTCCAGAGATGACACTCGACGATGTCGCGGAGGCCGTCGACAAGTACCACGAGCACAAGGATGACATTGACCTACCCGTGAACCCCGTTGCTGTTAATCGCGTCAATAAACCCCAACACCGAGAGCACAAGAGAGACGAAAGAAAGCCCACACAAGTAAAGTGCAGGTACTGTGGAAGGGACAGTGGACACCGGTCCTGCCCTGCGAAAGAAGTATCGTGCAACAAGTGCGGAAGAAGAAGAGGGCATTACGCCGTTGTTTGTCAGCAGAAGGACAACAACAAAAGCAACAGAAAAGTCCATGAAGTGTCTTCGCGATCTGTCGGCCGCAGATTCGTTAACATTCTGATGAATGGAAAGAAGGTGCGACTTCAACTGGACACCGGCTCGGATCTAACGTTGATCTCCGAGGCCACATGGAAGATGCTGGGTCGACCAAACTTGAAATCCCCAAGTATAGTCGCGACCGCAGCAAATGGAGAGCAGCTCGAATTGTTTGGTTCGTTCGAGTGCAACGCTTCTTACCAGGATGAGCAGATCGTCGAGGTCGTGCACGTCACCGCTAGGATGAATCTCCTAGGCCTGGACTGGTTGGAACGTCTACCGTCATTCAGATCCGTGTTGGATGCTGTATGTAATCGGGTCTCCGGAAAACCTTCCATATCTACATCATCACCGAAGGATTCTGCTGCGACGTACGTTGCTACGCTCAAGACGCAGTTTTCTGATGTATTCTCCACCGAGCTTGGTCTGTGCAAGAAGACCAAAGCGTGCCTCCAGCTCAAGAGAGGGGCAAAAGCCGTTTTTCGCCCAAAGAGAATGGTACCAATTCACTACAAGGAAAACGTGGAAGCTGAGCTGGACCGGCTAGAGCAACTTGGAGTCATTGAGCGCGTCACATATTCTCCGTGGGCCGCTCCGATTCTCTGTGTTAAAGAAACCGAATGGTAGTGTGAGAGTCTGCGCCGATTTCAGTACGGGACTGAACGATGCACTGGAAGACTTCACACATCCTATTCCAACAGCAGAAGATATAATGACAACACTGAACGGTGGAACCGTCTTCAGTACGCTCGACTTTAAGGACGCCTACCTGCAAGTTGAGCTAGAGGACGACTCCAAGGACTTGCTCGTCATCAATACTCATCGAGGATTGTACCGTTACAACAGACTGTGTTTTGGAGTCAAGACAGCTCCTGGGATCTTCCAAAAGATCATGGACGCTATGATTGCCGGTCTCGAAGGTTGTTGCGCGTACCTTGATGATGTGATCGTTTCTGGTAGAACGCTACAGGAACACAATCGGAACCTAGATGCCTGTATGAAAAGGATCTCGGAGTATGGTTTCCACGTCAACTTCGAGAAGTGATGCACCTTTGCTGCAAGAGAGATAAGGTACCTTGGGATGATTATCTCGGCAGAAGGTCGCAAGTCTGATCCATCCAAGATAGAGCCAATCTTGAGGATGCCCGAACCGAAAGACGTCAGTCAGCTACGCTCTTTCATCGGAAAGATCAACTACTATGGCAGGTTCATAAAGGAATTGCACAAATTGCGTGCACCATTCGACGAACTGTTGAAGAAAGATGTCAAATGGAACTGGAACAAAGAGTGTCAGAATGCCTTTGACGAGGTCAAGAAGATCGTTGCCTCGCCAATGCTGCTCACCCACTACGATCCAAAAAAGGAGTTGGTCCTCGTCACGGACGCATCTCAGAATGGTCTAGGCGCGGTGCTGCTACATCGAATGTCCGATGGCACACAGAAAGCGGTGGAGCATGCTACGAGAACTCTACTCCCGGCAGAAAAGAACTATGGTCAGATTGAGAAAGAAGGTCTCGGGATCTTCTGGGCCATGAAGAAGTTCTACAAATACCTGATGGGACGCAAATTCACTCTCGTGACCGATCACAAACCTCTCGTGTCGATTTTCGGATCGAAAAAGGGTATCCCGGTGACAAGCGCCAACCGTTAAGTATAACTTAAATACTAAGGTTGGAGGTGTTAGGTATTACGGTATACCTAAGATTTATTTGTAGTTTGTTACTTTGTTACTTATGTTGTTCACGTGTTACTCACTCACATCTGCTCACTGATCTTTTCGTCCTTAGTGATCAGTGGAGCACATTATGTCTTGCCGTTGGCAAATTATCTAATTGCAACTATCCGCATGTTATTAGTGTTTATATTATTGGTGTTTGATCTGCACGTAGCCATCCGTATATAAGGGCTACGGCCTAAACACTCATCGCTTATCATATTGCTCATTATATCGACTCGCCCGTCTTCATCGCTAATAAACCCGTTATTCGAAGATCGTCTCACTCTCTTGTCGCTCAGTTCTGTTGTATCAGAAGTAATACCTTGATACACAACAATCAACAAACCGCTGCGCTTTTTTATCTTCTACTGACATCGACATCGCTCTTTACTGATTGAGAGAAAATTCGCCTACTCTGCACATGTACAGTACTCGAGTGTCTATGATAACTAGGGCAGTTGGCCCGCCAAGATCGTTTCAGTAGTTATTATAAATATATAATTATTCAGGGGACTTACAAGCAACAATCCACAAAAACAACGGATCAAGAGTGTCCGGGTAGCCAATGAAGTGCCCATAGCTACTTAGATTGTATTCCGGATCATATTTTTCCACTAATGGAGCAATTTCATGGTAGTCCTGCAGGGTCATCATTGTGCAAACCTGATACTTGGTGAAATTATAGCCTGTGATTAGGGCTTCTAATTTACCTATTTTTATGTTTTTCTGCTTTTTTTTCATCGTCGCAGAGCTAGATATCGAGCGGGCATAGCATAGGTGCGTAGTCCCCGAGTCGGAAACTGTGATGCGCTCCTAAATCGAAAAAGTGCACCTGTCCCTGTCCCTCTTTATAAGGGGTGCCATAGATGCGCCACAAGCGCGCCAGTGATTCGCAAACTGAATTCGCAGTTCCCGTAAAACATAGATGCAAGTCCAGCCGCACTTGCGCCCTCCCCCCTTTTTGCGCGTTGTCCCTCGATGTATAACTACAACTTTCGACCCAACCCATTAAAGTTTAGCTCTTATTTAATAATTATCTCACTGCTACAGACACGGGGATGATTGCGAGTATAAAGCATATTCCTAGCATGGCTCCACCACCAAGTGGCGTATGTTTTAGTGTTGTGTAGCGTAATATCATTGCCATCGATGTAGTTATTAGCGCGTTCTCAATGAATCCCATCATCAGAGCGTTCAATACCTAAATATCTAAATAAATAAAAGGTAAATATTTATGTTTTGTGGTCCTACATTCAATGATAACTAAAAACAGAGTTCTTGTTCTCATGTTGAGTTCGGAGAGGCGTACACGTATACGACGGTTATTGGCGCTCGTCTTGATCCACAATATACGTGCATCACGAACTTGAGATACACATGTAAGTGTCATTCATAGCGTATATAATGTGGAGTAAAATATTAACATAAAATATTACTTTGCACACTTGGGGCGGTAGCGCTTGACACGGGCCAAGGCTGACTATAGCAGCACCGCTACCTGCCGGTATCACCCGAATTTGAAGAAATAGAACGCAGATATTCGCGAACAATTGACTGGCCGTCTTGTCCGTGATCAAACTCTGAATTTGTGTAACAAGGTAAACGGTGGACATTTTATCGCCAAAATGGCTTTACCGCAGATGGCCTTACAACAACATGCTGGATTCGACGAATGCTATGTACTGGATCACAACTTTGAAACTTTGAATCGTGCTGGAAGGAAAACTTATATAGAAGTTTGAAACTGAAATCCAGTAACTCACTGGTGTAAAAATCAGGAAGAGCTACCAAAAACCAAAAATGTTTTACCAAAAATGGGCGCAACTCCTTGGGTAGCTCAGCCAAAATCCACCAAACAAGCAGCGCGTTGCCCAATATTCCCATCCAATTATAAGTGTAATAAAGCATAGAGAATGCCTTATCCAAATCGACCAGTTCGCCCATAGTCCTGTTAAGATAATGAGGTTATATTATTCTGTTGCGTGCCCTTTAGCTGTTTGCTAAATTTACCGCTGCTAACAAAAGCTCAATTAGACATATGAACTTGGTATATTGGAATTCGTAGCAGTCCATAATAATACGCATCATGTCTACAGAAAACCACCGGCGCACATCTCAAAAAACTTGACACAAAGCAAATTACTATATCGTTAGAAACGGATCATGCAAAAGATCTCAACTTCTTTATCGGATATTTAAAAAAAAATACAAAAAGGTCCCAAAACCAATCCTTGACATTTACTTTACTCCGGGAAAATAGATTGCAATCAAGAAAAGATACTGTAAACGCTGATGAGTTGTCATAAAGAAATCTTTACTAGAAGAACAGTAACTTTCGCAAACAGATATATGGAGAAATGCGGCGCTTCGAGCGAAAAAGTGATCTTTGTAGGCTTAAATTCATTTTTATAAGGATAATCGTGGTCCCGTGATGTGCTATGATTCTGCTAAGGAGAAGGCTACTGTAATCATTTGCCAGCGAACACTCATAGGTCCAGCGCTCCTTTTTCTATTATTTTATATGCAAAATTCTTTTTATAGTCTCCGAATCTTGTGGTAAACACTTGTGAAAAATACAAAAAAAATGTACAAGCTTTAAATTCGCAGAAGAGACTAACTCCCCATTAGATTTGCAGAACAGGAAAAGTTCTTGATACATATTAGTATCTTATTATATAAAGGAGGAGTTTACTTGGTCTTTTGTTTGTATGCACGAAACGAAATCCTTTCATAAAGATCTTATTATAATAAAGAAGAAGAGTTTGCTTGGTCTTTTGTTGTATGCACGAAACGAAATCCTTTCATAAAGAAAATTTTCTATTCACAATCGAATGAGAACATACAAAATCTTCGCTGCTGGCGGGATTCGAACCCACAGCAGAGCACAATCTCTCGCTTCACAGTCCAACGCTCTACCTGCTGAGCTATGCTAGCTTATGGGACGAGATCTTATATGAAGAGAATTGCAATAGCAAATTTGCATGATTTGCAAAAACGCTGAAGTCCAGAACCAAACTATACGTTTCCACATAAACGTAAATGAACGTCTTTTTATCTTTGTAGAAATTCCTTTTTTTTAAAACAATGTGTAAAATCGGCCGAAGGCCGATTCCTCCAGTCGGAGAAGAGCCCGTAGGGCTCTTCGAACGGCTGGTATTCGTATAATTCGAATTTTCTAGAAATAATGTATTCTGAGAGTAAAATAATGTGAGTCCCCTTCATGTGCTTCTCAGTGTGCAAATGCAAAGGCTACATACGGTATGCCAACGCAGTGGGTTTGAGAGCGCAGTATAGAAAATGTGCTGTGATGGTCGTGCGTAAAAGGTCTGCTCTCGCATTCCTGCCCTCCTGCCCTGTCCCACATGATAGAGCACACATAAAACTAAGACCTTAGAAAATATGTTTCTATTTATGTTTTACAAGAGAGTTATCGCTTTCCAAGGTCATTGTCACAAGCTTCCAGGAGTGTAAATCCGGTCGTTATCAGAGGCCGCTTCCACCAACATTTACTTCTGTCAAAAAGGTACTTAATCAGACGTACGCCTAATAGTATGGGAGGCGTACTTAGACCAAAAAGGTGGAAGTATCCCGGTACTTCGGTTTTTCTCCCTTACGAGAGCTGATTAACTCAAATTGTTTAATTATTGTATGTTTTTATGGTAAATAAACTTTGTAAGCGTTAGATAACAATGATTTCAGTTTTTGAATCACATTTCACATATTAATAAAGTGATTACACACTTGATTATTTAGCTATTTCTTGTTTACATTTTAAACAACTTTTAGTAATTACTTAGATGTGTATTTTATTCGTTTAAAACGTAATCTAACTGTTATCCAACGTGTTCCTTCGGAAAAAAATAAATTTTGGTGAAATCCATCAAAAAGCGTGTGGCAGCGTACTTCAATACTTCAATCATAAATTTACTTAACCTAAGTACCTTTTTGATGGTCAACAATTTATGACAGAAGTAAATGTTGGTGGAAACGGCCTCTGTAGTGTAGTGGATAGGGTTTGAGACTCACAATCAGGTGCTTTTTGGGTGCTGACTACGGTATCTAGTTGCGGATCTTCTTTATCCAATAACTCGCCCAACTTTGCATATTACGCAAAATAGGGTGTGTTATTAAAGCGAAATACCGGCCGGTTTTTGAAACGCATCTCAAATACTTGCATTCCTATGCATTTATGCAACGTGGGGTCTAATTGGGGTCTAGTTTCTATTCTAATTTTTGCTCATTCGCATATTCTGCATAAGAAAGCAGATCTAGGCAATGCGTTTCAAAAACCGGCCGGTATGTCGCTTTAAGAAATGAAGATCCCCAACTGGATACACCATACCAGGACTACCAGGAGTACCTGTACTTCAAGTAAAATATTGATGGCGTGCGGCCGAAAAGTTGGGCTACCCTGGCCGCGCAACTCGTCAACTTTCGAAAAAAAATATGAATACTACATTCCAGTTAATTATGTACCTTTTCTCTAACAATCTATTCGTAATGGCCGAAGAGCAATTCAATGGCTCAATAACTTACGATGGGGTTTCAAAAAGTATCCCAAAAATGTACATGCTCCTGTCATTACTACCGTTTTTTTGCACGAAACCTTCATTGCTAACACTTCATATTTATATGGAAAATTTAAATAAATTATTCTCGTGTAGTTCCAAAATACGGTAAATTTTCAGCATCTTTGAAACCCTATGACTAACGCATGGACAAATTCCAAATAAGTTGTAGGCACTACTATTGCTTGACGAGTGTAGGTGCATTTGTAACAAAATGTAGGCGCCCCAACTTTCAAGTATTGTACCAACAATTTCTCCAGTGCGCTGCAGCTGCGCCAATTGGAAACTTAGTATATACCGTGAACCCAATTACCGTAGGTTGCTTAGTATATACCGTGAACCCAATTACCGTAGGTTGCTTAGTATATACCGTGAACCCAATTACCGTAGGTTGCTTAGTATATACCGTGAACCCAATTACCGTAGGTTGCTTAGTATATACCGTGAACCCAATTACCGCAGGTTGCTTAGTATATACCGTAGGTTGCTTAGTATATACCGTGAACCCAATTACCGTAGGTTGCTTAGTATATACCGTGAACCCAATTACCGTAGGTTGCTTAGTATATACCGTGAACCCAATTACCGTAGGTTGCTTAGTATATACCGTGAACCCAATTACCGTAGGTTGCTTAGTATATACCGTAGGTTGCTTAGTAGCGATGACTACGACACCGTATTCGCAAAGTGGAATTGGACAATTGAAATCTCAAAGGAATGGTAGACACTAAGCCACTTAAAGCTAATCGATATTCTTTGTTTTACCTTTCCAGCCTTATCGGATCACAACATGAGAATTTATCGTCACTTCTAATTAAATCCACTTGCATGGTTTCTGTTGTTCTCATCCAGATCGGGCTTTGTTTCTTTAAAGCATATTGTATTGGCTAGGTTGCCACCGCGAGTGTGTTACATCAAGGCAAAACTCCTTAACGTTGAACATGTTGGATGATGATCCTGCTCTAAAAGTTTGCTTGATTTGGTTACATTTATTCACTTATTAGCATTTACCTTGCTGCCTATATATTCTCCCGCAATCTCACCGGCTCCTTCTAAGTCTCTCGCTTTTCAGTTTTATTTTATTTTTATTTTCACCCCCATATTCGTCTGTTTCGCATGCTAACCTGCTCTACATTTTCAGTTTGTCCGTTCTTATTGTTCTTATAATTACCTTACCGTGCTCTAGCGATTATTTGACGTGATTAAGAGTTTGTTCATTTCTTGCATCTTTCGCTCACTCCCTAGTAGCTCTGATTGGCTTATGCTTTATGCCTCATAGTTTATATCACTATTCCTTAGTGCATGTGTTATCTTACAGGTTGATTTTGTATCATATACCAATAAAGTAATTTATTTATTTCCAAGGCCGTGAATAAGTGCATACTGTAATAGAACACTCAATAAGTAGTTTACTTTAGCAGAAAGCAATATCAAGCGAATGTTTAGTTCTTGCTCTTATTAGTACGATGTTAATCTTCACCAGCATTTCACAAAAAAGGTGGTTTTCTGCGCATTATATGATATTCATATCAGTGTAACCGTTCGTAGTACGTAAGAATTGTTAAGTGTTAATCAGTATTGTAGAAATATTTATCGATTGCTACATAATTAACACCTTATAGTTTTTCTTTTTCGCTTCAAGAGCGTGCATCTTTATTCAAGGGAGTGCAAGGTTTGCGTATGACATGTTCCGCAGAGGTCCTGAGCACAGGCGACGAGTTCCAGATGACAAATTGCTCGACGTCCTTTCGCGCAACACTGTCCGTGTAGCGTACCAGCGCGCCATAGAATAAGTACGCCGCTTCTACCTTATCGCACGAAAAGCTAAAATTCTAGTTGCACATTCATACCTGTATATTAGTATCTTATTATATAAAGGAGAAGAGTTTGTCACGGGTTTGTTTTTATGTGCACAACGAAATCCCTTCATAAAGAAAATTATTCGATCGAAAGAGCATACAAAATCTTTACCGCTGGCGAGATTCGAACCCACAGCAGCACACAACCTCTCGATTCACAGTCCAACGCCCTACCGGTTGAGCTATGCTAGCTTATCATAGGGGTAGCAATATGCTCTACATAAGCACCGTCAATGGCAAATTTGCATGGTAGCATTAGTCGAGTGGAGATCCAAACTGATTATTATACGTTTCCACAATCAGAGACGTGTGAATGAATGTAAGATGTAAGTGGCACGGAAGAGAAAGAGACGAGACTTAACTTTTTACATTGTAGCAATTCTTTTTTAAATAGGGAAACAATCGGCCGAAGGCCGATTCCTCCAGTCGGAGAAGAGCCCGTAGGGCTCTTCGAACGGCTGGTATTATATAAAGTAAGAAGATATTAGAGAGCTTATTTTTTTTAAATTTAAATCAACAGGCACGTATTTTGTGAGATGACAACTATAGTATCATGTGTTATATGCAAATTTCTGTGACCTACTGTGCCGAGAGGGAACAGAATGTAACTCAGTTTGCATGTAGTCAGTGGAAATCCAGTTGTTCTGCACACGTTTCGGTACCACGGACCCGTCTGCACTAAATACATATTCACACCTCTTCCCCCCCCCCATTTCTCTTGTTTTTATTATTAGGGAAATCAAAGTTTGTTTGCACATGAAGATTCAACCCATTACAAATTCAAAGCAATAGGTGAGTAAAAAATATTTATTCTCGGGGCATGTACTTTACATAGAAAACAGATACTACTAATGCGCAACGTATGGAAGAAACTAATTGTGTCAACGTGCAAACAGCCACTTACTTTTAACACTGCGTGCAAAAAAAACTTTGCAAGCAGTCACCTTGCTTGTTATCATTCTTAGCGCAAATTATTCGAAAAAAACTGTTACATTTATTTATAGAATACAAAAGTAACAGTGTTACGAAACTTTTTAACGTTTCCCATATCAAAAAACTGTTTTGTAGCATAATACCTTATGAACTCATTAACTAAGTAAATTAATTAAAGTACAAATAAATGCGAACAGTGACCGGTCACATGACGTGGAAATTCAACATTGTAAACATAAAATCCAAGAGCTTGATGATGCAGAATGTTTTCTAGTTTAGTGATATTTGTTGGCTTCTTCTTGCCTATTCTATTCCGTGGTGAAGGTTCCCTGAATAACGAAGCACGCAAGAGGCGGTGGTTGCAAGCTGAAATATCTTATTTTATAAATGAGAAGAGTAACGGAGTCCGCAACGAAATTAGAATATTGCAAGTCCGTTTTCGGTTATAAACAAAACGAGGGTATCCATGTGCTCAACTCCATTTGGCGTGCCTGTGGCACACTTTTGGACGGGGTTGCGGACGTCACAAGTGAGCGTTAGTTGCGTCAATGTGGAATCGAACGCAACCCTGAGGCCGCATGACCGGATGGTGCTTCATAAGCATAAGCAAGTACACATAATGTGCTGAATTTCAGCGCATTCACCTTATTTATTTATAATCATTGAGCATGCGGCAGGCCAAAAAAGGAAAACAAACAAGAAACTATGATATTTACCGTGGTATTTTACGATGGAGTAAGTCACCGTTTTTGAGTACTATCTTCAGGCTGTAGAGTTTCTGTAAATAAATTTTCGAGTTTTATTTATTATGTGGGACGCCTTCTTATTATATTTCCAAACATTTTCAGTGAAGAAAAGACTCACCACCATTTACTATTTACATAACATACACTATACACTGAGCAAATACAAATCTGCACAAAGTGCGTAGCCGCGTCCGCGGTAAAAGATTGCAAATTTGCATTGAAAAATTCAATCATAATGATAATCCTCTCTCTCGCACTCATGTCAATTAGTGTAAACAATTAGATTTTAGGACCAAAATAATTTCAGGCCAGTGTCCGGTCTATTAGCCTATCCTATTACCTATTGTACGGTGGTTTGAACTACAATAAGCAAATAAGCTCATTACAGCGGCCACAAGTTAAGCGTTTCCAATTCTAGAATTACGAACTATTATAACTTTAATAAAAAACTACCTTATCTTCCAAAAATGCCACTATATATCCAATGTCGAAGGTGAGTCGAAAATGCCCCACTTCGCCGGCAACAATGGGACATTTTGTCATATGACAAGCATCCAGATTTGAACTAAATGCCGTCTTAATGTTTTCAAATTATTATTGCTCATTATTAGAGAATTGCGTAATTACATGGGGTAAGATATACGTAGACAATCTTTCGTAAACATGAAACATGACCATGCGAATGTATGGTTTATGTTAAGCTAGTTTGTAAAATTTATGTCTAACATAGCCCCTCCCCCAATTTTAATGTTCATAATTGAAAAAAATTACATCATTCCGTAGGTATCTGTAGTTTCCCATTCACATTTTTCAGTATCAGTGTACGAAGGCTCCCATGCTGAAATCTGAAAAACAAGTGAGAATAGAACCATCAAAATTAAACAATAAACACATTATTTAACTTTACCATATAAATACTAATCCCACATAATGCAAAAAAATTTCGCCCTCAGGGTGAGAGTTTCGAAGAGGTATGGGGGGTTTCATCTTGCGATTCAGGATCCAAGGGCTTTGTGAAAGCCATCATCGGCGAAATCGAACCCGCGTCGCACTAGCGAAACACCACCGCGTTTCGCACTGCGCCACTGATCGATTGCTGGGAGAGAGGGACTTTGGCTAGTAATCGCGGCTTAGGAAAAGGGGACGTGGCAAAATAGACAACAAAACAATGTTGCACACACATGCATGTTTCTTAACTTGTTTATTTATAAAAAAAATTTATAAATAAAAGAGTTCTTAAATGTAATCTTCGTGGAATGTTTCGTTCTTTAAGCTTACAGAGTTTACAATTCAGTTTTTGAACATTTCATGAATATTGAACATTAGAACATTTCATGTTAATCGCAAGCACGAAATATATTTACTTGCACATTTTGTGTTTTTATTCTTATTTTTATTTGTGATTTTCCCGGCCTAACCATGATTTGCGCGAAAATTGACAGATAAAGCTGCTATTGATTAAAGCGGTAAAACATCCGGTCTTTAAAACGTACTTGGGCGCCGTATTCTCATGTGGTTAAAAGGTTAAAGCTAAATAAATGCGCGACATTGCGCGGTTTTAATTTTATTCATAATCATTTGCATACAAGATATACTGTACAACGTTTGCTTCAAAAAACGGCCGTTATATGTTATATCTATATGTATCGCTTTAAAGGGATGGGTTCACTACAAAATCACCTTGTTTTTATGCTTTACTTTGATTGTACAAAGGAAAACTTAAACAAAGAGCATAAAAAATATTCCTTGAATTATTCCCTAGGGCAGATATTAGGTAAAAAAGGTGAGTATTGATCTTTTTCCGATAAAGTTGTACTGCAAGATAAACTAAGGAAGCTAAGATATATGGCTGAAACACACTGTTTTTTCATTGTTTTATGTGAAATAAACGATGAAGACTACAGTTTATTTTGCTCAAAACAGTGTGTTTCAGCCATATCTCTTAGCTTCCTTAGTTTATCTTGCAGTACAACTTTATCGGAAAAAGATCAATACTCACCTTTTTTTACCTAATATCTTCCCTAGGGAATAATTCAAGGAATATTTTTTATGCTCTTTGTTTAAGTTTTCCTTTGTACAACCAAAGTAAAGCATAAAAACAAGGTGATTTTGTAGTGAGCCCATCCCTTTAAATGGAATTCTACATGTACACAGAAGCGCTTTAAAGGGTTAGGCCCATTCCAAATGACCCCTATTTTTGATGATTCCATCTGATTCTCCATATCAAATATAGTAGGGTACGATATTTTCCTAATTTTCAAGCGCAAAAATCACGCAGTATTCATCAATTTACTATTGCCAGTCATACCCAACTTTCTATCGCAGTTGTCACGCCCCTTCGCGCTAATTGGGCAATATGCTCTATTGGGCGTGGCTATTGCGATTTTGGCCAATCAGCGCGAATGGGCGTGCCAACTGCGATAGATAGTTGGGTATGACTGCCCACGGTAAATTGCTGAATAGTTTGTGAATTTTGCGCTTGAAAATTATAAAAATATTGCATCCTACTATATTTGGCATGGAGAATCAGATGGAATCATCAGAAATAGGGGTCACTTGAAATGGGCCTGACCCTTTAAAGGGACGGGCCCGTGGAAAATAGCTATTTTTATTGGACCCTTCAAATATTGCTAAAACTTACTTGAAAATCCGCATAAACATGTCGAATCGCTAGTCCAGAATTGAGTAATGAAGCGTACACAGATAGTTCATTTAAAATTGGCAGGGGATAGGGTGTAGTTTCGTCCAATCGCAAGTTTGAGAGTAAAAAGTGAGGACCTAAAAAGTACCGTTGAATAAGCTGCAAGTAAAGAAAGCGTGAACAGTTAATTCGCAGTGCCCTGCACCTGCACATATTGTACTGATATTTTATAGTGATAGAAGCGTATGGTAGTATGCAACGGTAATGAACTGCATTCTTTTCGCGTATGTAAACTTTTATTATATATAAAACTTTCGGAATAGTTTAATCAAACCTTACTTGGCCCATCACAAGAGTAAATATGATACTTATTCAGTGTAGAATTGGGTAGATTTGTCAGGCATGCTTTCACTTTCAAGCGCCCAACCAATGAAGCAATAATAATTAAATAAAATATATCCATTATATTTTATTAATAGTTCGAAATAGCTAGGAATGAATGTTGTTTTGACAGGATGTGATTGGTGTTTCGGCAGCAAAATGACAAAGTTTTCCTAACGCCACGCTGACAAGCACTGGGACCAGAACTTGGGACACAGCATAGGACCCAGACTGGAAACGTGAGGAGAATGATGAGGGAAGAAAGATAGAAAAGAGATGATATATGATCTGTCAAATGAAAATGATTTGCGTGAAAGAGAAAAGAGGAGAGATAGAGAGAAAGAGAAAGAGAAAGAGAGAGAGAAAAGGAGGAGAGAGAGAAGGAGGAGAGTAGAAAATTTAGAATGATAGGATGATTGGTATTGGTAATTGCCGGCTTGCTTTTTTCTTGGCACATGTGTGAAATATCTACGATGTTAAACTTTCGACGTTTGAATCCAAGTGCACTTTAATTTAAGAGAATAGTGCAGTACATTATGACAAACTCAGATTAACAAGTTTTGTGAAGTTCAGTTGTTGCCAAATATAATTAAACAGCCGGCTATCGCCGCCTGAGGGCCTGAGGCGACTACTCATGCGATCCTACTAAAATGTTCATACTGCATACTTATATGAAAAGTCTCAAAGTCTCAAACGCATCTTCCACGTTTATGTAATAAATTCACTTCCGCTTATTTTAAAGGGTTGCGAAAGGGACAACTTATACCCAAAGCCTGAAACGTAGAAAAACGTTTCGTGCACACAAACAAAAAAGTAAACTCTTCTCCTGTATATAATAAGATTTTCAACACAACGGAGAATTTGTCCTTCCAAACAAAACACCGTGTCATATTCCAGATGATGTGATAAAAGAGTGAAACTAGAATCGGTTGCACAATTTAGGCAAGGGACATGTGAAATTTAGTGTTCCTCACCTGAGGACACCACACCCTGCACACCACATTTTCACCACATTTTCTGAAATATCCCGTTGCGATGCGTTGCACACGAGATATACGAAAAGTTTATTCGTAAACTCTAAACACAATTAATACACGACGATGTAGACGGTGGAGTACGGGCACGTGTACTTCTGTAGATCCCCAGAGTAGATCCACAGCACAGCAATAGTCGAGTCGAGTCCTCAGCAGGCTTGGCAGCAGGTCCTAGTGTAGTCGCACTTGTCTTGGGTGACTCTGGTACTATGCTCAACTCGCATCTTTATATTACACTTTTCGTATGCTAATTACTTTCGAAATACTTTCGAAACAGACAATTCTAAATCTTGTTTACACAAATATACGTATGCCCAATAGCATACGTTACACCCTTTCCCTAATTGGAATAAAGGGCATACTTGAAACAAGTACTTACTCAATGCTGCTTGTTCGCAGTCTTCCGCACATTTGGGCTGTATCGCTCCGGTGGACGGCTTCGGCGGGTATTCCTGCGGCACTGCACATCGTCCGGCATCGGGCGATCCAAAGACGTAGATTCCGAGCTTCTCGTATCCAAGTTTCCTTGTGTCTTTGCCGGTTTATTCGATATCTCCCATTCCGATATCACCTCTTCTGTCTTGCCGAAGTCCAGCTCCATAACCACTCTCGGACGTTCTCGCAATTGGTCGGCACGTCGAATCCAATCGCCTTTACTAGTGTGAACACGGTACGTTGTGTCACTCGTCCGTTCCATAATCCTTCCGGGAAACCACTTCACCGGTTCATTGTAACATCGCGCGTAGACTGTCATTCCTTCGACGTAGTCTGGCGAATCCTTCTTTCCGGCCAAGTACTCTCTTGGTATCGAATCCATACCTACATTCCCCCTTTCCAGTTCTTGAGCCAACTGCTTATACTTATTGGGTATCTGCAGCAAACCACACTGCGGAGAGTAGGATAGCTTAATTCCTTTCTTATCACAAAACTGTTCCAACTTTTGGAAATCCTGAACCTTAGAGCTGTACTTTTGCCTGTCGCAGGTCTTATCGCTGCTCTCAGCAGACTTAGTAGCTCTTTCTGAGGTCCTAACTGTATTCACCACGAATACTTTTCTCTGTGCTAAAGATTTCAGATCATTTAATGATAAACCAACCTTGACCTGAAGATCCCGTCCGAAAATTGACGGCGCATTCGTTCCCAGTACATGTAGTTGCACTGCATGTCGGACGTTTCCAACCAGCATTTCCACGGTGCACTTTCCTTTGAATACAATCTTCCCTCCAGTGTAGCTCTCTGCGTCGTAGTTCACCGGTACCAGTCTTGGTTTTCCCACTTTCCTCCAAGTCGCTTCATTGATTATCGACAGTGCTGCACCAGTGTCGAGTTCCATTACAATGTTCTTTCCTTGAATCTTCACGGGCAACATAATCGGTGGTTGAAAATGGTGAATTGACGGGTCTTACTGCGTAAGTTCTAGGATCACTGTAATCAAGGTTAATTGAGCCTAAACGGGGCTCCTCAACTTTATCATGAGTATCAAATGTATGGATCTGATGGTTCCTGCGAACCTTTCTATTCTTACAATCTTTAGCAATGTGACCTAACTTGTCACAATTAAAACACCTTACTGACCTTTCTTTGTCCTGCCATCGCTGTTCCTTGCGATTTCCTGCCTTGTACTGCTGCTGATTTACTTCGCATGCATCGGTAGAGCTTCGTCCTTGGTGCAGCGAACTCCTTTCAGCTGTTTCCACCTTCTGTGCCAACTGTAGAGCCCTGATTGCTTCCAAGTCCTCTTCTAACAGTAGTCTCTCTCGCACAGTATCACTACTCATACCTCTTATAAATTGCATCGATAGTATACAATCTTTAACATTTTTAACCTTGTCAAACTCACATTTACCTGCCAATCGTTCCAATTCCCTGTAGAACTCCTCCTTTGTCTGGCCAGGTCGTTGCTTCTCCATGAGCAACTTGTGACGGTAGGTTATCAGCATCTGTTTCTTGCAGTATCTTTCCTTGAGAATCCTCAGAATCGACTCAAAATCCAACGAGCGCGGTTCCTTTGGCGCTGTCCACGCTGTCATTGCCTCGTACGTCTCCGGTTGCAGCAGCGAAAGAAGTGTGAGCACTTTCTTCTCGTCCTGCGTCACATCTCTCAGGTCCAGCTGTATCTGCAGTCTCGCAATCCAAACATCCAGATTCGAAACTTCCGGGTCGAACATCTCCATTCTCATTCTTCCGTCCATCGTGAGCTCGAATCCCTGAACGCCAATGTTATATCCCGTTGCGATGCGTTGCACGCAATATATACGAAAAGTTTATTCGTAAACTCTAAACACAATTAATACACGACGATGTAGACGGTGGAGTACGGGCACGTGTACTTCTGTAGATCCCCAGAGTAGATCCACAGCACAGCAATAGTCGAGTCGAGTCCTCAGCAGGCTTGGCAGCAGGTCCTAGTGTAGTCGCACTTGTCTTGGGTGACTCTGGTACTATGCTCGACTCGCATCTTTATATTACACTTTTCGTATGCTAATTACTTTCGAAATACTTTCGAAACAGACAATTCTAAATCTTGTTTACACAAATATACGTATGCCCAATAGCATACGTTACACATTTTGTTTGGTTTAAATTGCTATGAACTTCCGGCATATATATTACTGTTAGGGGAATGTCAATCCTTCTCCTGGAGCAGGTTGTACATTGTACATCCCAAAAGGCGCAAAATAGCGGTAGACCCATAAAATCTACCCATAAAATGGAAAAAAATCAAAAGAAATATCGCCCAAAAGGGATTTTTTTTGTTCTCCCCAAACTCAAGCGCACAGCGCACAACGAATGCATTGACATTGAGCGAACGATCAGAATCACATATCGAAGCCTTTTTTTAGGGGGGGGGGGGGGATTTTCTCGTATCTAAGTATTTTTGTTTACTGTTATGTCCACTAAAAATTTGCGAATATAGAGCTGTCGTCTTCCACGCAATTTTTTTTACTAAAATATAAATTCGTGATTGGTTTGTAACAAACGGGGAAAGTGGACGTACCATAGCTTTGTTAAAGTATAATGCATTTAAAGAAGAATGTTGTAGATTGAAAGTGAACACTCCTTCCACACAAAAGACACTATTCATTTGTGAAGACACTATTCATTTTTTGTTCTGAGAGCAACAAGAACACGTTTTACAAATTCAATTTATTTTACATATTCAGTACACATCACGTTGGGCTTATGGATCCGAGCAGAAGTGGGCAGTGCTGCAGGCAGTCGCCTGGCATCCATACAATTCAAGATCATCACAGCTCTCCGCACGCAGAGGAAACAGGAATCCGCCGGGACTTTGAATCACAGAACAGTTGCCATTTGTGTGGTCAAGGACTGGGTCATACTGAAATTGTCAATGGTTTGTCTGTTTGTCATTTCAGTTGTGATATTAAATTTTAAATATTTATTAACACATAAAATGTGTGCATCAATATGATGAAAGGTTGACAAGCATCAATTGAATGGCCATGGTTCATTCCATTCATATCTATTCATGACGTCTACTTGACACTTGACCGAAAGTCAACTGAAATAAACGAATATGCAATGGTCATACACAGCGCACAGTTTATGCTAGTCTTTTCCCTAAAGCTAAACCCCTGACCGGTAATGGCTGGAATACGGTCTTGTCAGCCCAGATCCACTGCCGACTCTCTGCATCATATGTGAGACCGACGAAGAATTTTGACTTGGGACTGCCTAAATTATTTATTTATTTAATCATTCTTTTTCTAAAATATCAACAACAACAAAAAGTCCACATAATGGCGTTATCCCAAAAAATCGCTGTAGTAGAGCATTAGGATAGTGAGGCGCGAATAGATCCCAACTCACAACGTTTGATGCACAAAATTCAGCGGGAAATTGCACAAGGAGAAGCCAAAATTGTGTGTTTAATTTGTTTGGCAGCAGTCCGTTTTTTTAAAGGGCGTGTCAAGGGGGATTCTGCGCAGAAAGGCATCTCCTGGCGCAGACTAAGAAAATCTCGAAAGGCGCCCAATACAGTAAGCCCATAAAAATGGCGCCAGAATGAAATATTTGAGATTTTGTCATAAACGTGAACAAAACCCGCCGCAACGCGCGCAAACGGGTGCGTTGCGGCGAGCCGGTAATTCAGACCGTCCTGTGGACAACGTTTTGGCTTAGCTCTGTCCACACGACACACGACGGAGTTTTTTGGAGGGGTTTGAAATTGTTTTTCTTTTTACGTGAAAGTTTTTGTTTATTTTTATTTTCACTTTCCTTACCTTCAAAACGCAAGCCTATTTTTGAGCCCAACATGCAAAACCGGCTTGACATTCCCTTAAAGGATCGCAGTCACTACAAAATCGTCGTTTTTCTTCGAGTTTACTTGTATTTAGTAAAGAATAGAGACAAATAGTTTACCAAAACCGAATAATTTGAATTCCAACTCAGGGAGTGAACAATTAGAAAAGTAGTTCTACTTAACTACCGCAGGATCACGAAACGTGTTCAAACAGCTACTTCCCGATCGGGAGTATGCAAATTATTTCGGCAAATATCTGCATATTATATCTTTACATATACTGCAAGGGTCTGCAGGCATATCACGACACGTTTCATAATCCCGCGGTGGTTAAAGCGAATATGTAGGCACTCAAAATGAGCAAAAAAAAGCGAAACTAGCGTTTCCATACCAGACGTTAATTTAAATAGGCGACTGAATATGTAAATACGAAATTGGAATGCGCTGCATCTTGAATCTTGCTATTTGCCGATTTAAACTGAAATTTATTCAATCAGACCCAAATTTATGCAAGGGTTCCGAATTAGCGTTTACTATGGAAAAGGCGAGCTTTGTAATTGATTTTCTTTTAAAGGATCGCAGTCACTTCAAAATCGTTGTTTTTCTTCGAGTTTACTTGTGTTTAGTAAAGAATGGAGACAAATACTTTACCAAAACCGAATAATTTTAATTCCCACTCAGGGAGTGAAGAAGTAGAAAAATTGTTCTACTTAACTACCGCAGGATCACGAAACGTGTCCATACAGCTGCTTCCCGATCGGGAGTATGCAAATTAGTTCGGCAAATATCTGCATATTATATCTTTACATATACTGCAAGGGTCTGCAGGCATATCACTACACGTTTCATAATCCCGCGGTAGTTAAGTAGAACTACTTTTCTACTTGTTCACCCCCTGAGTTGGAATTCAAATTATTCGGTTTTGGTAAAGTATTTGTCTCTATTCCTTACTAAGTACAAGTAAACTCGAAGAAAAACGACGATTTTGAAGTGACTGCGATCCTTTAAGTGGGTAATTGTAGACAACTTTTGTTATTGTTTCCTTAATGGGCAACACGCATTCTTTTAATACAGCTTAACTTCAAAAAGGGCCTACATATTCCCTTTAAGTAGAACTACTTTTCTGCTTGTTCACCCCCTGAGTTGGAATTCAAATTATTCGGTTTTGGTAAAGTATTTTTCTTTATTCTTTACTAAATTCAAGTAAACTCGAAGCAAAATGATGATTTTGTAGTGACTGCGATCCTTTAAAGCGAACCGCCAGCTCCTTTGGAAAATTTGCATATGATAAGCAAATCCTATGTATCCTATGCTAATTTTGCGCGATAGCCGTGGACGATCGCGCAAAATTAGCATAGGATACATAGGATTTGCTTATCATATGCAAATTTTCCAAAGAGGCTGGCATTTCGCTTTAAGGTTACAAATCTGAACATGGATCAGCCACCCAAATCACAAGCACTGCATTTTGGACGTGAGAACTCTTATAACGTAACGCGTAACATTTTTTCGGGAGACTGACTGGATGCTTCCTGACACTGTATTGTTCTCCCCACCTTTTACAAGCGCAATTCGTTGTTCTGTAGTTTTCGTGACTGCCACATATCCATTCTGTTGCTTGCACACCAGGTCCAATAGGGTTCCCGTGATGGGTTCGGTCGCACTCTAAATATCTTAATAAAGTAAAGACCAATTTAAAGCAAAATACCGGCGGGTCTTTGAAGCGCATCGTGGACTACTACATTTTTGTGCTAAGTGAGGTGCTTATGCTAAGTGTCCACGATGCGTTTCAAAAACAGGCCTCTATTTCACTTTAAAACGCAGTTAAATTCCAATTAACGTTTGTTGCTCGTTGAGGGTTAAATGGTTCACTTTTGGTGTTCATTCACCAACTCAATGCATATGCTAGTGTCAGTCTCCACTAACCCAGAAGCATCCGTCATTCGGTGGCACTTGATTTTCTTTCTGGTTCCAGTACACACTATTACAGAAGCAGTTGGCTGGAAATATGTGCTTCGGGTATCGATATCGGTGTATAGATTTTGTCCAAAACATGGAGACGAATACATATATGTATTTGTTCCTTTTTGTGGTCAACTACAAAATTTACCTACCATTGCACACGCTTTGTTTAAAAAATTGGACGAGCGCCTTTGAGTCGGGGTTGCTGTCAAGGTCAAAGAAGTATCCAACGGATGCTATTTCCTTCAGAACAGGCACTATATGCCCGTGATCATCACCATGCACTGTAATTTGTGGCGTTGTTGCACCAAACATGGGAAGTCTTTACTCCGAAAATCTCCAAAAAATGTTGAGCAAAAAATGTTTCAGAACACTGTCGTGCGTCTTACTTGCAAAATATGACAATTATGCCGGAAAATGGAAAGAAAAGATACTAATACGAAGTCCATCGATGCTCGAATAGAAACTGCTTACATATGACAATGACGATTCCATTGTTTTCCTTGAATGTCTTCGCGAACTCCACTGTTTTAATGTAGTCGCTATTCTCTCTGAGCATATCAATGTTGCAATTATGGGAAGACTTTACCCGACCGATGGTTAGCTTATTGTTAGTTGAAAAACGCTTTGATTTCAAAGCCCTATCTTGTCACTAAAATAATGTAATTGCTCAGAGTTTAATTTAAAGGGATCGGCTCACCTCAAATCGTGTCTGTTTTTTTTGTTTCTTTATTTTCTATAAGGGATAATAAAAATTTGGAATACAAAAAGTAGTGTTCTATTTCAATACTCACGAAGATATTAGGTGATAAAGTGGAGGATCGATCGGCCCGAAATGAAAAAGTGTAATTGTCCTGCCTTGTTTGTATGGGACAATTAACACTTTTTGCATTTCGGGCCGATCGATCCACCACTTTATCACCTAATATCTTCGTGAGTATTGAAATATAACACTACTTTTTGTATTCCAAATTTTTATTATCCCTTATAGAAAATAAAGAAACAAAAAAAACAGACACGATTTGAGGTGAGCCGATCCCTTTAATGTTCATGTCAATATCAAAGAAACAATAATTGCACACTTACCTGAAAGTACTTGCGTGAATTACAATAACTTTTCGTGCATTCGGTCTATGCTCACTGGGATCTTCGAAGATATCACGAGCGATGGAAGTGCCACTAAGAAAAGTTGCTTCAAACTATCACATAATTTTCCGGAGTTTAGCTTTGGAAACTCATCGCCCTTGTGTTTTGCGTACATTTAAATAATAAAGTTTGTTAGGTTTTTTTACCTCGTACTACATACCTATCAATATTCGTATTTGTTTGATTCGGAAAATTTAGCCCAAGGAAGCTCGTTAGCATATCTTCAGTTGTCTTGAAAGAACTAAGACGGGACACTAGCTGGGCACCGTCGGCGTACACAATGGAAGCAACGCGTGTCTGCTTGGGTCCTTGGCCCACTGATACTGAGCTGAGAACACTTGCCATGAAGCGCTTTGCCTCAAAGTCGTCTTGAAGATGTATCTCCTACTTCGCAAGAATATGAGCCAAGTAAACGCGGGATAAAGACCCGGAAGAAACAATTACACAAAACAAAATAGTTTGTCCCTTTCAGAACGTAACTGAAGTGGTTAAAAAGTAGGAAACACAATAACTGTGCCTATCTTACATTAAAAGGAATAACATAAATCGCGAAATAGCAGCACCTTTTCACACCATGCGTGTGTGTGCATTCATTATCAAGTTACTTCGAAAGTAAGTTGATAATACTCCGTTACCAAATTACTTTATATATCCAGCTTGGTTTAAATCCATATTTGGCGTGAAGGCGGCTTGCAGTATTCATCTTGTGGGTTAGAATTTGGACGGAGCCAATCGTCCAATAACTAATAAATATACACGGAAGGGGGACCGTACCTCATTAAAGCCGTTCGCTTCAATATTTGTTGATCCGTCAATAAATACAAAGATATCCAACCATGCACTTTCATAGACACAAGGACAATTATCTGTTGGCGGCGCGGGCTCATTATTGCAACCGAGAGGCCCTGAATATATTGGTGAAGAATTTGCCATAGAGAAATGATGAATGCAACGTGTTATGGTGTGAGACTATTAGAAACCACTTCTGGTCTACCTATGCTATAAGTGCTTCTCTACCTCGGGTAGCTGATGGCCCTTGAATTATAGATATGTGGCGTCCAAAAGGAGTTAACAGGTTATGAAGACCTACTATTAAATCGGGGTAGTTTCGCCGAAAGAGGTAACCGCTGTATGAACTATGAACCGTGTGTGTGATTCGGTGAATCGGTCCTGTGGTTGCGGGTTGGGTATGTGGTGAGTATAGCCAAGCCGAAGGAGCCTGCTAGCCATGCAGGTGACTATTGTTTGAGTCGACGCCATATCTCGCACAAAACGAGATAAGCTTCGTTACTAAGGGCGCATTCGAAATGGGCATTTCCGCAAAAGAAAAAGAAATGTTTAGATTCGAGATGGACAACCGAAAAAAAATGCAATTGCCATGCCCAAACATGCAAAGAATCGATTGATTTTAGTTTCAGCAACGGTACATCGCAATTTTCGGCAATTATTTTGCATGTATTGTTTTGTTTTCGGCGTCCATCTCGAACCATTCCTTTTTTTTCCGGAAATTCCCCATTTCTAATGCTCACTATACTAGGAACGCAACCGACCAATTGGCTTTCCACAGAATGCATTGAGTAATCCGTCGACGAGGTCTTTCTGGTTTTGCTCGCCCAGTGATTGTTTTGGGCAGATAGATTGTGCTGGGGGGAAGTCCCCGCCTCCAAGGTTAACAACAACAACATCAACACCCTGAGATTTGAAGATGGATAGGGCCGTTTGAATGTCCGTCTGATCTCTGAAAGAAAACTGGGAATGATTGTTTTTTTCACGTGTAACTCGATATTTAGGCATAATAATGATCTTACTAACGTTTTTTTGGAGTTTAAGCTGCGTCCTGATATATTAATACAAACATTAAACACTAAGCTCTACTATCTTAATATTGTAATTTAATTTCTTTCTTTATTTCACATGTTCTGACAGTCTACACTACGAAGTCTCATAATACACTGCTCGCTCCCCTGTTCACCCGCTAAATACGGTAAGACTACAAACTACAAACTATCCCCACACCACTCGTTGTCACATTACCCTCCACGTATCGTCCTAGTATTCATATCTTCTGCTATTGTCTCTACTTAAATTCACATTACAAGGTCAGTTCTATTTATATTTAAAGGGACAGGCCCACCGATATAAACCTACGTTTATTATTTGTTCATAATTCATAAAAAGGGTATTTATTATAATATATACAAACTAAATATTATTCAGATTCACCATGGGGAAGTTTTTCCTGTGAGCTTTCCTTACAGAAGGTACCGTAGACAGGTCATTTGCACAATCATTTGCATACACACCTTTGATGTGGATATGCAAACGACTTAACTTCCCTTTCCGACAAAGGTGTGTATGAAAATGACTATGCAAATAACCTGTCTACGATACCTTCTGTAAGGAAAGCTCATAGGAAAAACTTCCCCATGGTGAATCTGAATAATATTTAGTTTGTATATATTATAATAAATACCCTTTTTATGAATTATAAACAAATAATAATCGTAGGTTTATATCGGTGGGCCTGTCCCTTTAAATAAGCTTTATTTCATCTTTTTTAACGTAAGTTCAGGTTCTACTTCGCAAGCTCCAGACAATGTCAGTTAGTTTCTTATTACCTTTTCCATTATTGCTTCTACGTTATTTATTATACACTATTATACCACCATTTTGTCACTCCCTAGCGTATACCACTTTCGCCTATTTTCTACCCAATTCATTTATAAGCTTGCGGTCATAGTACTTGTGCCCTACCGCAGCAAAACCCTCGTATACTATTGAGGGTCGAAACGGGGTGTCGTGTTATCATAAAGGCACGATCACTTTCTCTATATTTAATATTTCTGTACATTTTTTCATACATTCACTCTCACGTTATTCCACTAGCATTCCTCTTCACATAAGCCTGTGGTCATCGTACTGATGAGGAGACCCTACCCAAGCAAAATCCTCGTATACGATTTGGGTCGAAACGGGTTGTCATGCTTTCTCGTGACTATACACATCTTTGATTCTTTTTCACTCTGCACTTTTCATCTATTATCATTCAATATATGATCCTGATCCTTTTCTTCTCATTAAATTCCTACTGTTAATCATTTTAAATACTATTTGCTTTATTATATTAAATGACTCTTCTTTACGCTGTTCTCCAGTATTCATAATTCCTTTTAATTTCCGCTTTGATATACAATATAGTGGCCAAAAAGATAATACTACTTTAGGATATTACTATGTTGTACATCAAGTGCCAGACATATCAAACACTCACTTGTTTTCCGTTATCAGAAGTAAAATGTTGAACTTGTTCGTTCCCATACATTGATGCATCTTGTTAGCCACTCTGAAGTGAGAATATCGTTTTCACCATAGCGTTTTTCAATAGAAAGCGTGTAAATTTTGGTTGTAACCGAAAAGATCGAACCCGCATCTTCGCGACTATCCGGGCCAATGGTTTACCATTACGCTACCGGCTACCACAACCTACATTCAAAACAAGCTTATATCAAGCTTCGAGCTAAATCGGATTACAGTCACTGTTCATTTATTCAAACTTTACATACGTCGTCAGATTCATTGCCGCAAAAACATCTTTGGATAAGAGCTCGGCGTGAACATCGTCCAGCGAAGCACAAATATCAGACGGACTTGAAGTGGGCGGAGTTACGAATACGGGGCAATCATTGTTTAGCCGATCTTGGTCGCCTAAATGTTCGTACTTTAGAGAATCACATGATTGTTCAGAACCAAAGGTAAGAATTCTCGCAGTGAATTGAATTTCTAATGGAACTAGGGAGAAGCTAGATAGTAATAGGAGTATACGATTATAACTGCTTACCATAGGCAGCAAAGGACCATGCCGCCTTGTTGTCCATTGCAGGCATCAGCTGGTTGGCCACGAAGTCCCATGACTGAAAAGAAAAGAAATGCACTGAATAAGAAGTTGTGAATATAAGCTCGAGAAAACTACCTATAGTTCCAAATACACAAATTCAACTGCTCACGTTTTGCAATTTCAAGCTTCCTCCTGTTACATCATTTGTTGCATCAAAGAGAACCAACACTCCAGAATGACAAGCGGACGCAGTGCCCGTTGCTGCAGCGCATGAAGCACTTTCAAGCGGAGACGCTAAAAGAGATCGTCATACAGAACTAAATCTACTATTCGCATTTACCCAAGCCAAGGAAAACCGGTAGGTAACGACCACCAATTCGTAGGCTTCATGCTATAAAAGCAAGTATTGTGAGAGATTATCAAGATACTTACCGTAACCATAGGACAACACAGCGAGACAGATAAGTGAAGTAGGGAGTCGCATCTTTGCTGAGGATGAGGCTCAACGTACAACAAGCATCTGTTGGCTGGCTTTTATACAAAACGCTTTAGGTAGCCAAACATCCGTAATTAATTTTCCATAACATTCCACACGCGAATATGAATGTGGCGGTATGTTATCAGAAGTTAATTACTGGTTATTGTTGCTGATTCATTCGACCACTAATTACTAAACTAATTTGTTTAAAATGGTATTCGTAATATGCAGACTAATGACATTTGATAAGAAGCAGTTCCTCCTCGTTTTTTGTTATTAGCCAATGTTGTAAAAAAGGAGATAAAGATTCAGCTGAATATTTGCCACTCACTTCAGCGGGTCCCTTCATGTATTTTAAAATGCACATCAAAACGATCTCTTTTTGTTATTTATATAGACTATCTCGACTATGTACAGTCCACGGGAATCATTTATGGCTATAACTATGATGAGACCCAAATGAACGCTACCGTCAAAAGTTCAAAAGTACAGCTCGCCAATGGATAATTCATGTTGAGATGTATACCCGCCAAGTTCTAGTGGTCAGCGGTCCTAGGCGCTAGATACTATGCATTTTTGGCACTGAGAACGGATCTCGATGAGGATATTCAGATATTCTTATTCGAATAATTCACACAACACAACATATTATGCTGTCAAGGGTGCCGAATCTTTTTTTCTCATGTGAAAATTGGGGGCTCCGAGCCCAACCATACACCCACACCCACCCTTCACATATTCTTCCAACAAAATCTCTCATGACAATTGCTTGCAAAGCAGTGGCGCGTGAAGATGAATATGGTGACATTTTAATCAGAAGTTAACTTCTGGTTATTCTGAGTTAGTTTCTAGTTAGCTGTCTTCGTGTACAAATTCATTCCATAGATAAGATACTTTCAGTTTCCTGATAACATCCCGGGAAAGAGACCTTACGAAGTAATTATAGATAGATTAGCTCATATTTCGTTTCATTAGACAGATTTAAACAAAGGAAAACGTCATATATGGCGATAATTGCGTTCCGGTTTTACGATCTACTTTCGTCACAGCAAACTAACTATATAGTTTGAAGGAATAGGCGAATAGGCCGATGCAAAAAAGGTCCGCTGCCGCAGGTGGCAGGTACTACCAATTGCTGAAATCTCTACTCTAATTGGAAAATTACTTTTTTCACTGAATTAGTAATAATAATGTTATGTGGTTTCTTTAACGTACGTGAACCAGGGATATGAGTGAGAAAAAAAGGATTTTCTCTCCATATTACTAACAATGAGGGATAACCTTCATGTATCATTGTAAAATCGACATAAAGAGAATTTTTGAGGTATGTTCATATCACGTCATCCATGTGCGAGTGTTGCTACACAACTCTAAAACGATGTAGAAGTACCGTAAAGAGTTTAATATATAGTCCTGAGGCGCCCGTCTTACAACCTGCACATCAATAACTGGGAAGTGTGAGGAGAGAGAGAAAATCTTGGGTATGAGGGTGTATTCGAGATGGACATTTTCCGGAAAAGAAAATAAAAAAGTGGTTCGATGTTGGCACCGAGAAAAAAATAGTACTTGCAAAATAATTGTCGAAAATGCAAATGTACCGTAATTGAAACTAAAATCAATCGATCATTTGCATATGGTTGCATTCTTTTCTGGTGAAATTCATCTCGAACCAAAAGTTTTCTTTTTATTTTCCGGAAATGTCCATCTCGAATGCGCCCTTACTGATGAATTTACGTGGAGTCGGTGGCTAATATATTCGTTGCTGGAGCGCTGTACCTGACACGAGGGATCCACTTCCCGTACTCGGTGTATGCTCTATCACTTCTCATCTCGCTGTGTATTTACTCAGGTAACTTGATTTGATTGTTATCATCCTTGAACTTGCCCTTTGAGGTTATCATTATAATGTGATTCATTGGTATCTGATATATTTCTTAAGTTATAATTACAATCTGTTTAATTATTATCTTCAGTTTCAACACCAGTCTCGGAGTTCTGGTGTACTCAACACTTACTCGAACAGCGTGCCCGGTTCATTAATCACCTTGCTCTCGTTTGATAAAATTATGTTGTTTGTATGGTCTTGTTTGTGAAATTATGTTGATGGTTGCTTTTACATTGGTTTGACATATGTTTCTTGGGTGGTGGCAATTGGTAATCGTTGGCTCCACAGAACAGCGAGCCTCCAAGCCTCCAGCCGTATCGCAAACTCTATTTCTGAGGTTCGCCCCCCTGCTCCGGAAAGGAACATAATATATACATATAACTACCCAAAGAGAAACAATTTCTTATCAAACTTCTTGGTCTACACATTATGAATACCAGTTCCAATTAATTACTTTAGTAATAGCCTTAATTACTATACAATACGATTACGAATACCAGGAATCTACTTTTGATAAAATATTTGATAAGCGTGAGGCATGTACTCAAAAAAAATCAGGCTTTTTTTGTCACAATGTCGGAAACGAAGTCTTTTCATCAAGTTTTCGGCAATACACAATAGTCCGTATTCTCGCGTCACTGGTAGGCCTCCCAAGTGGGAATGACCTACCAGTGGGAAAAAAGCGCTAATTCTGGTGTACTGGTAGGAGGCGCGTCGCGTATCGCGGTTTCCCAATTGGTAGCGGATTGGGAGGGCTGTTGCATGCATAAGGCCTACCAGAGGAGATTACCACTACCAGAGCCTACCACTGGTAGGGCTCTCCCATTTCCAATCTGGTAGACATACCAGAGGAGATTGGGAATGGCCTACCAAAATGCCTTTCCCAAAGTGGCGCGAGAATACGGGCTAATGGGAATGAAGCATACAAAAATCATTGCCTCGCGTTTCTTTGTAGTTGCTTTCTTTCTTTTTTTAAATAATTTTTTATTGCATAAAAATGAATAACGATAATTCGATAAATTTCCCACTTATAACATAAGATAAGAAGGAAACAGGAGCACAGCGATCCTGAGTTGTATAACCCGTATGCAGCATGAAAAATTGAAATATATACGACATGAATAAATTATATTTGTTACTTTAGACTAGGGATCATAAGTGATACTTATTGCAAAATTTTGTCGAACCAAATACTCATATCGAAAACTTTGCAAACCACGTGTCATATCGCTTTATGTTAAGAGTCTACAGTATACTAAAGTAACTGTCTCTAATCCAACAATAGTTCATTAACAGGGGCAGCGAGATTATCGGTATAACACATTTCACATATTTGGTCTGCGAAAGAAGCATGACATGGGACGGAACGTTCTATAACACGTGGACTTGCACAAAGCTCCATTTCTCCAGTTCTTTTGTAGTGTTTCAGACGTCCCATCGACCCAAAGCTAAACATTTTATTTATTAAAAGTATTCAAGTAGAGTATACATGTAGGATAGGTAGCGTAGTAGGTAGATGATCCTAGAAAGATGAGAGAAATAGAGAACATAACATAAAGGAAAGTGCTGTCATAAGCAAACTTCTGTTATAAAAAAGGTTGCTCACTTGAAGACAGCTCCGTCCCGACCTCTCGGGGGAGAAAATGCTCTCATTTTGAACTCGAGGAATTCAACATCTGCCTCAACGGTCGTGTTGATCAGCTCGGCGTATCTAAATTGAAGAAGTTTAATGCGTCACTTGTTAGGTAAGTACCGCTCGCAATTGGAACAATTTGAAAACTACATACTCTCCCTTTGAAGCCATTGTTCAACTACTGGAGACTACCATAATCTTATATACCTTGAAATTAAATAGATAAGGAAACAACGAGTTTTGTACGGAAGAACACTTTTACTTAACACAATTCTAAAACTATCTAAAATGTTTCTTTTCATTATTTACCTTCCCTGATCCCGTAGACCTTGCAGCACCATCTGATTGAGACTATAGATCTTCAGGTGATCAAAGTCATCGTGCATCTCGAGCTTTGTAACGCAGGGAAGCTCACTTAGGTAATTTTGCATAATTTCCGACGCGGCATCGAAAGTGTCGGTTTCGCTGGAAGACATTTATTGAATAAATTATAATATACTTATGAGATGGTACATTTTTGTTGTCAGCCTACATTACAGGCACATAGACATCGCCCAAACTACCCAGCAAAACTGGTCATTCCAAATCACTCAAGAACACTCACTTAGTCGTGGTATTGGATCGTTCTTCATAGTATTCCATGCATAGACAATTGTTGGTGGGGATATGTGCCATTTCACAAGTACGGTTCCATTGTACTTGTTCACTAAGAAGGGGTACACCCCACTCGGCTGCAAAGCTTCACATAAAAGTTCCTAGTATTTAATTCTTTAATTTATTTTATACTCTGAATACTCTCTACTCTGAATAATCTGAATACTCTGAATATACTCTGAAATTTGAGCTTGATCACCAACAAATTAGATCACACCAACACGGCACCAACACGAGTAATGGAGTAATAAAGATCACACAAAAAGTTCAAGAAATACACAGGTAATAACTCACGCGGATCATTGTCATCATTAGGTCCGAAGGCGATTTCCCTCAACAATTTATGAATGTCGTAATTGCTTATCAGTCTGAAAATTATTCAATCAAATACCTTATTTTGCCCCATTAGATGCTTTTTTATCCCACTTCTCTGCGGCTCAATGGGGAGTTAGTAGCTCTTGTGCTTGAAAATCTTCATTTCCTGTAGGGATTTATAAGGACTTTCTTCCCCGTGGAAAACGACCCATGGCCGTTCTTGAACACTTTCACTTTCTATAGAGGAAATGAGGTACCATGTACCATATGCTCTGTTTCTACCTTTCAGACAGATGGCTAGTAAGTATTATACATGGAAAGCTTTGCCTCCTATCTACACGAAAAGATATTCTAATTTTCTTGCTAATTTGTATGCATTATTTGAATTTTTTGGAAAGTTTCGTGTTACGATACGTATATTGGTATATTCCTCCTACAGAAAGTGAAAGTGTTTACGAACGCCACGGAAGAAAGTGCTTATAAATCCTCTATTAGTTGCCAGCATATGTATGTACCTATTTCCCTTCTCGAAGTTTCAAAGACTAAAATGAAATAAAATAATTGGAATTAATCTATTCAAAAAAATACAATGGGATAGTCTTCACACACGTTTTCCCACCTGTTGGCGTTTAGCCGTAGATTGTAGAATTTCTCAACATTTGTCTTACGATATTTCTCCGGTAAATGAATTGCGAAAAACGGATTGCGCTCCTCCACTCGACCAGTAAAAGTACCCTGAAATTACTAGTTACGAGCAAGTAAAAAAACCTGGTAGCTGTACACACGCATGGAGTAACGCTATCTTATTACATAAAGGAGAAGAGTGTTTATGACTTTGTCACAGACTTTGTTTATGATTTTGTTTTTATGTGCACAACTAAATCTCTTCATAAAGAAAATTTCCTATTCACAATCGAAAAAGAAGATACAAAATCTTTGCCGCTGGCGAGAATCGAACACGTAGCAGCACAGAACCACTCGATTAACAGTCCAACGCTCTACCCGTTGAGCTATGCTAGCTTATGATGCGGGCAATCCGTTGCTCTACATAAGAACACCTTCAATGGCAAAATTTGCATAGTACCTGTACCATTAGTCTAATGGGATTCCAGACTCATATTATAGGTTTCCACAATCATGCATGACTTTGTAGACGTCTGAATGCGAGGGGCGCAAGTTTCACAAAGAAGAGAGAAAGAAGAGAGAAAGAGGAGAGAGAGAGAGAAAGAGAGAGAGAGAAGGTAGACATACAGAAGAGGAATGAACGACATCGAAAGAGACGGAGAGAAGAGCGAACGAGATAGTGTACCAGGGGAGAGTTATAGAGCGAGAGAGTGAAAGAACAGAATATGCACAGGGAGAGAGAGGCATACAATTAGAACAATAGTAGGGAAATTCCTTTTTTTAACTAGGGTAACAATCGGCGGAAGGCCGATTCCGCCAGTCGGAGAAGAGCCCGTAGGGTTCGAACGGCTCGTATTCATATACTTGACTGACCACAGAAAGCTTCCCGTATATCTAGCCCTGTTTCCACTTCGGTGTGTGTTTTGAGTAATATTATGTGACCGAAATTATGTGGTTCAATTTTGTACAAATACCTTCAGGTCGTTTATTCGATTCCCATGATCGCTCATGATGACCAGAGCAGTATTATCCGCTATTCCATTGTCGAAGAAGCGTTCCAAAGTTACCCTCAAATAATTTAGATCGATAAAAACTTCAGGTCCAAGAAAAAAAAGTAAGTCGGAAGATAATGGGGTTTCAAAGAATTCAAAATTCAAAGTATGCTAAATGATGCTCATTTGAACCAACTTTCACAGCGGCCTAGTGATGGGGTTTCAAAGTATTCTGTCAAATACTACCGTATGTTTGCACGATACCTGCATATATAATATGAAAAATAAAAAAATATTCTCGTGCAGTTCCAAAATAAGGTAAATTTTCAGCAGACTTTGAAACCCCATTATCTTCATGTGGACTTATGAATTTTTACTTTTTCGTCGTCCCAGGGCCCAGAATAATTATAAACCCAGAAACATTGTAAAATAACCTTCGCATTCGAAAGTCACCTCAAATGATGATCGACGCTTCCAGTATTACTGTGTTCCTCATGCTTGTCAGCTAGAAAATTGAACGAAAAGTGGCAGTAATCCTTGAAAACTTTGGAGAATTCGAACATATTTGAGAGATATTCGACGGAGGTGATCTAAAATACATGTTTTTCCGTATATATATAAGCCTAAGCCTAAGCCTAAGCCTAAATAATATACTCAAATACAAAATTACTTCTCAACGTATATCAGAACTGCGCTGAACTATCGTATACCGTATGTAAGCACAAGATTAGGAAGATGTAGTGTAATTTACCAGTTGCAAGGCAAAGTGAAGTAGAAATATTAAGTGTTCGCCTGTCAACTGTCATCTATCTGTGTGAACAAACTTATGTAATTAAAATCTTTGCACTACAAATCTCCCCACCGTTCCATCTTTCAAGCACTGTCCATTTGTATCCGGAGAAATTCCATGTTTACTATTATACGCGTGATATGGCTTCAGGTAGAAATCGGTTGGTTTGGAGAAATCCTAAATACATTAGTATTATGTTGTTTTAAATGTCACGTGTATGAAATAAATGACGATTGTGTAGCCATTTAAAGTGAATTTCTAACCGTATTCAGAGAAACTCTTTCTTGTTTCTTTGATGATTTTGTCTACGATTTTGCTAATAAAAATACTATTCCACCTGAAAAGTGTGATTTTTGTAGTTCAACAATCCAAGCGAAGAATCCATTGTATCATCGTTTAGCATTGTGACGCAACCGCGATCTGAATAACGTAATAAATACAGTTGTCTAGCTTCTAAATTTAAAATGCCAAGCAGGCGCTTAAGGTACGAGCACATTTTCTCTGGCAATCTTTGAATGATTGCAGAACCAAAGTGTATTTGTACATGCGTGAGGTGATTCAAAATATGTGAACTGAGTGTAGCATCGACCTTATTCAGTTTATATACTTATTGTATTTCTTACTGGTTGTAGAATACTTAGCTCCGCAAATAGAAACTCTTACACGATGTCAGAGCAGGAAAAAAAACAATTCCCATGAATCATGAATATGAACTGATCATCCTAAAATTAGAAACCTACCCTTCATGATGTCCCAGATGAATTCCACATCTTCCAAAATAACGTATTCATCTGCGGGATTGTTTAGATGAATTGGCATTGGCCGCCCGGCTAGTACGGGAAGGAGGTTTGAAGCCGTATCGTAGCCACCCTCAAAAGTTAGAGTGAGGCCTTATCGTTGAAAGGGAACTGCATAATGATAATGGACTATTGCCGCCTATTACTTGCACTAACACTACACATCATGGAACACAATTTGCATATAGGGGATGTATTTGTCCCTCTTGTTACATACCTTATTATACATGTTCATCGTGACAAAATGCTTCTTCTGCATGTATTCGAACGTTTCTGGCATCTGACGTAGGAATTGATTTAGTGAAGTTGAATCGAGCGCCAGAATTGCGAGCGATGGATACATCTAAAAATAATAATACTTCTTATCTCATTAGTAAAACCATTATTTTCAAACACTGTTGCAGCCGGTCATACTGCTTTCTTTTGCAGCCGGTCAAACTCAAATCGTGCACAAAGAACCCAATGTTGTCTAAATGTATACCCAGTTCCCAGGGCGTCCGTGGGTAAAGATAGGCATGAAGGTACCCATAGGACCATGGGTAGCTATGCCCCCAAGGGAACCAAGTAGTTGTATTCAATAAATCGTTTACCGGATCGGCAACCACAATTCTCTTTTCTTCCTCATCTTGTTCTTTTTGTTCCTCAACAATAACTTCCTCGGCTTCCAGTTCAGTATTATCGACTTCAGTTTTGGTTGTCGACCGCTCTGAAGAAATTGCAAATTAAAGGGATAGGTTCATCTCGAATTGCACCATTTTTTATAATTTATATTGGTAGTATGGTCTATGACGTATGACGGTCAAAATGCGAAACTTGCAGTAAATTTCCTTTGCTCCTCGAGCCAGGATCAAGCTCAAAAGCTAAGCTACCTCGAATCTAGGAAACAACTGGCATACCGCAGCCGTAGTTAAACGGTACGCCAAACTGTCAATAGAAATCACAAGTCGCAATAGCGTTACAGGGCTAGAGGTGCAGAGAGTGTTGTGATAGACAGATGGTGAATATAAGGGCCCTGCATCTTCTAGCGGTTCCAGCCCTATCACCCTATTTCCAGCCCTAGCACTTGTAACACCGTTTGGCTTACTGTTTAACTATGGCTGCGGTATGCCAGTTGTTTTAAAAAGTCGAGGTACCTTAGCTTTTGAGCTTGAACCTGGCTCGAGGAGCAAAGGAAATTTACTGCAATTTTCGCATTTTGTCCCTCATAAGTCATACTAGCAATAGAAATTATAAAAAAGGTGCAATTCGAGGTGAACCTATCCCTTTAACTCTGTATTATAGACAATATTAATTACCTGCTGATTACCAGCAAGTGTAAATAATAAAACCGTGACATAAGATGGTCATACTAAATCGGATAATATGTACCTTTTGATAGACGGCGTAATTAACGAACGCTCTCTCGTAGATTTTAGCATTCGGTTCTTCCTTTGTGGCCTTATTGAAACATTGAACCACGAATTGATCATATGGAATAGATGTGAGCACGTTATATGGTACCTAAAGTAATGATCGTAAGATACGCCTTCCATGATACTGATTGTGAGTACCGTAGCCTAAACGAGTTCCTTTATCGCCTAGGGGAGCTATGGAAGCATTGGCGTGTTCGCTTTAAATAACGCGACCTTGATTTTAACTTTAAAGCGAAATACCGGCAGGTTTTTTAAACATATCGCGTTCGCCAACTTTCTCATGCAGCTTATGTAGATTAGAATAAAAAATCGTATTAAATTCGAGCAAATTATAATAAATAAATGATACTTCAGTTGTCCACGATGCTTTTCATAAACCGGCCGGCCGGTAAAAAAGAACCTCTAACTCGTCTCCGAGCAAAAATCCCGTACTGTTCCGTTGTACTGCACCATACAGTGACCGCACTGAGCACCTGCAAATAAGGTAAATGAGGACGAGCGTAAAAGTAAGTTTAGAAGTTTAGACATTTAGACCCATATTGACGCTCAGCAGAGAATTTAACTCTGCGAAGTCAAAGGCTCGTATGACATTCATGATCCGAGCAGCTAACGACATTTTTTTAGTTGCTTCGCTTCCTGGCCAATGTTAACGATCATTGGGATCATTTTCCTCCGCAACTAGAGTTTTTGCTTAAAGCTTTCAAAATGCAACCTACGTGAACTCGGGCACTAGTTTTCTCCTCCATATTCCCCTTTCTGCCGTTATTAATAAACGACCATCGTCTAGAAGACTGGCCAACTTTGGCATTGAAGAGTTGCAGTGAATAGGTCTAAAAGACTGACTTTATCAACAAACAATATACTGTACGTGTACCCTGTACCACTTCTTCAGTTACTTTCTCTATTCTGAATCTTTTTGTCAGATCCTTTACATTCTGCATCCTTCTCTTCTTCTAGAACACGACATATTGCGAAAGTGTCGGACGGCGAGATTTTGTCGAGATAGGCATTTTTCTCGACTACGCTTCTTTTGCGGTGTGGAACTCTGATACCCACCTTTGATAAGAAATAAGTGGCAGTATTTCTTTTTCGTTTGGTGACAATAATGGCCAAACACATCCATTCCGAGTGATTTCCAGAAAGTTTACTGAAAAGATCATAAGAATATAAGCCAAGGGATTCTTGTGTATGTATTGTAATAGTACCACTCAAAAATACCCTAATGCTAAAGCAAGTTAAACCCGAGCCCGCGAGGCGCGAGTATATGAGGTGCGTCGGACTACAGGCGTATAAGTTGTCCAACTACAGTACTCGATCCAAATAACGTTGTAACGTAACATCAAACTTTGGTGCGCAATGTAAAGTTTAAAAAAAAAACACCTGCAGGATGTTGAAAAACTTCCGAATAATCCTCCAAATGGTCTGCAGTTTTAAAATAAGTCAGCTCGTTGTGATAGTTATACATAAAAATTGTGAGCACGAAAATCAGTATGACAATGAGCCATGCCTAAACCAAAAATTGAACATTTCTAGGACTAGGTCCTTATTTAACTAATTATTCTTATTTTGATTTTAGTTAACTTATTATTGACTGTTTGCCTTTCAGTTACTTTATTATTATTTTTATTACATGGACATGATGGCTTGATGTGCTTCTATGTTTTCTGTTATAGTAATGTTATCATCATCATGATGAGTCTCTTTCAATAGCCATTTCCTCTAATTTGATTTTGCCCAGATCCTGTTTTTAAAGGAGAGGAGTTCATGGATCAGGAGCGTTTTATAGCTCTATTTTATAGCGCTAGAAAGCCACCAGTTGAGCGCAAAGATCGGAAATTTCAACCGCAGAATAAGCCGGTTCCGCTTAGCTAGAGAGAGAGGGGTGAGTGAGAGAGTGAGGGAGAGAGTGAGTGTGTGAGAGAAAGGGAGAGATAGAGGAGAGAGAGAGAAATGGAGAGAGAGAGAGAGGAGAGAAGGCGAGTGCGAGAGAGAGTATGGAAGGAATAAGGATAAAAGAAAAAAGAATACAGGGAGCGAAATACAGAGAGAATTAAAAGATCAAGGATTTCTGTGAATTTTAACGGCAGACAGATAGCCGGTTTACCGTAGGAGAGCGAGAGATGGTAGGGCGAAATAGAGGAAAGCAAGAGCAAGAGGTTAAAAGTTTCCACCTGGTACCGTTCAGGTAAACTTGGAGAAAGAAACAGGGGTCACGTGTTTTTTTTTGTTCATGTGTATTTTTTTATTATATAATATGAGTATATGTAAGCGCGTATGCTAGTACAGCCGCGCGCCAATAACATGTTAGCATTTGAGAAACATTTATGTGAAATGACAGAAGTACGCAACCCGGGTACAGAAAGTACGCAGTAAGGAAAACGTACCGAGTACATTCTGTGTACTCTGACTCTTTGATCAACTTAGACCTTTGCGCCACACAAAATTCTACAAAATAATCCTCCTGGCACTAGCCCAAGGAAGTCGGTCGCCTAACGCTCAGGACCTCAGAATATGACGATATGACGTCATATGACGATATGACGACCCCATAAGTCAAGCGTCATAAGCTTTGCACAATATATTGAACTAATAAAGAGGCAAAGCTTGTGGCGAAAAGATTATTAATTCTTTATTTTATTTTTTAAAAAAAAAAAAAAAAAAAAAAAAAAAAAAAAAAAAAAAAAAAAAAAAAAAAAAAAAACCGGCAACGCCTTGAGTTGCATAAGTCCGTGCATTTTCATGCGTTCCTGCGTAGATTCCCCGGCCGAATCCACCTTTATGACAGTAGGGTAGGCCAAGATCGTGTTTTAGTTGGTTGGTAGTAGTTTTGAAATTGAACAATCTTTTCTGAATGAAGTCGCGTCTACACACCCAAATATGATATTGGTAGCTTGGCACTTCGGAGCACTTTAAAGGGAGAGGCCCATGAGAATAAAGTTTTCCTCAATTTATTTGTAAAGAATGTCCGGAATTTCAGAAATATTACTGTGAAAACGGCATTGCTTGAAGCCTAGAACTCACAGAGTTATTCCCCGGCAAAGAGTTCGGCCAGGTACCGTAGTCAGAATCAATTCTCTCGCTTTTAGGGCATTCTTGTATTACAAACGCCTCTTTATAGTCGTACGAATGATCTTTATTCGTTTGACCATTCTTATATAGAGAAAAAATGCAAATGAACGGATATAAAGATAAAAACGAATTTTGACGTTGCTGACTACGGTACCTAGCCGAACTGTTTGCCGGGGAATAACCCTGCGAGTTCGAGGCTTCACGCAATGCGGTTTTCACAGTAATATTTCTGAAATTCCGGACATTATGTGCAAGTAAATTAAGGAGAACTTTTTTCTCATGGGCCTCTCCCTTTAACTCCAGTTACGGCAAAAAATTGAGTAAGTTTCACGAAAAATCGGGTAGCATGGGTACCATAAATATATTGATAAAACACCGAGTGCACATTATAAGCTAAAATGTCAGCGCGAAAGTAAATCCTCTAACAATAATGAATAGAGTTAAACATAGACAAAGAAAAACAGCATGTCTCAGAGTATACGTTCATACGTTTTTTACAATTTTTCAACATGAATAATTGCGCATAGTGTAATAGTTCAAATGTACAAATCAAGGGTGCAAGCACATGTTCCAGGAAGGAAATTATGCAAAAAGAATCTCCGATATGCCGCAGAGCGCGCAAAATTTTGATGTCTCCTTCTTTTGGAAACAGGTTCAATAATAATGCACTTGAATATTGCTAGCCGCCAAGTGACATTTCTCGTCAAAAATTTGATCGCTCTCCCAATTCGCGCCTGATCTTTAGGCTATATGGGAAGGGAAATTATAATATAGTGCAAAGGTCTATCCTTTCCCAAATTTTAGCCAGATCAAGCTAGATTTTCCCAAAATGTATTTAATACAAGGTGAACATCAATGTTAAATAATTGAGTCTCAGCCTCAAGTGAAATTGATAGCCAATCTTTAGCTCATAATTTGGCTGTTCTGATTTAGAAAACCGTTTAGCTGAAAAGTCTAGCCCGAGGCAAAACCGAAATTGCCTAGCTAGACCCCCATCTGGCGGGACATGTTATGCCACAAAGTGAGCAAGATCACCGGTAATGTTAAGCACCGACTAGCCGTTGTGTGTTTTGTATGGCAGCAAACCAAACAGACCACCTACTACATTACAAGCACATTTTATACAAAATCAGAACATTTTCAATAAAATGTTGACATATTATTAGTTCTTCGTAGTTTGAAGTTTAATCGAAGAGGTTGTAGTTTGCAATTTGGTCGGATTCCCAACTCGTGGCAAATGGGGTGACCGAGGTCCACCACTGGTATGAGGTCGAGATGGCGAGCGGGAGGATTCAATGCCTGCAAGCAGTCAGACTATAAACTTTGACTACGAACTACAAAAAAAATCAATACCATAAATATTGATTTCGTTTTCCTTTAGCACATCACGGTCAATAATAATAGAGATCAAAGTAAAAAAAAAGTGCACTCCGTTTATCAACCGAAATTCGCGAAAACCGTGCCGGGTGCGCTTTCAGGGCAAGAGAGCGTACTGGTGGCCAAAACAAAGTTGTAAAACACATATCATATAAATAATAATTATCTCCCCACCTCCACTATTTAAAATCCAAAATTATGTCCGAAACTTACCCGGAACACTGGTAATCCGAAGCGGTGGTTGTTTAGCAGGGGCAATAACTGGCGTACTGGGTGTTGTTCTACTGCCGCTGGAGGTAGCCGCACGAGCGCCTTGTGTGGGCCGTGGTGCCGCGGGCTTGCTCGCGCTGGATGTTTTCAGTGGCGCAATCGGCTTGGGCGGTGAGGTTTGTCGCAATGCTGTAATGCGCGATACATTTTGGTTTCGTAATAAATGTTATAATTTGACTGATATTGATTTTATAAGAAAATTATGTCGTGTTATATCGACATGCACGCAACAGAAACAGAAGAACCGCATGAGAATCCAAACAAAAGCAGAAGATCGTTCACTATAACAGGAGTATACGTTTACGTTTAAGGGTTACGTTGAGCAGTCTGTCATTTGGATCTCGTCGCCTAATACTACTTGATCAAATAAAGAGTTATTATAGAAACCTGTCAAACCTGTCATATTTTTCACCGGGGCTCCGGTAGGTGCCTTGGAAGTGGAATTACCCGTTCTGGTCGCAGTTTTCGTTCTTTCCACTGAGTTCTTGGCGTCTTTCGATAAGTAATCTGAAAGCATGGTTAATATGTAAAGGTTTTTAATCTGCATTACCTTAAACCTTTTGAAGACCGTTATAGCTGATATTGGCTCGCCCATGTCGGAAACACAAAATCTGCATTTTTTGCGTGCGACTCGGCAGCAAAGTAACATGACAAACATCCGATAATTGAGGAGTTCAATGGAAATTGCAATTTGACCAAACCATGACATCTGCATGAGGAAAAAAGCACATCATGGTCTCATTTCCATTGGAACGAGGAAAAAAAACATGAAATTAAGTAGACTTGAACGGTTGTGCTCGCATAAGAAATACTTTAGGTTTGTTTTAACTTATTTTGTCAAAAGCTCAATTAATATTTGACCATAAATTATATGTTGAGATACGATCCATTATGGGAGAAGATTATAGATAGTAAGGGTAGATCTTCGAGCATTTACGGCTCCCGGAATAAACATCAAAGACACAGATGTAAATTGTCTTTATTGCCAACGTTTCGTCATTACGACATCATCAGGGCGGATTGATTACCTACAAACAAGGACATACATACATCACACTGGAATACAAGACAAAACATGACAAAATCGAATACATGACACATAATTCACAGAAACACACAGTTCACAATTTGTATGTTGTAGTCTGATCAACCCTTGTATTGTTTCTAAGGTTTTTGCGGAAGTAGTTATTTGCACTCTCTCAATTTGTGTTCAGTTATTATGTGTTTCTGTGAATTATGTGTCATGTATTCGATTTTGTCACGTTTTGTCTTGTATTCCAGTGTGATGTATGTATGTCCTTGTTTGTAGGTAATCAATCCGCCCTGATGATGTCGTAATGACGAAACGTTGGCAATAAAGACAATTTACATCTGTGTCTTTGATGTTTATTCCGGGAGTCGTAAATGCTCGAAGATCTACCCTTACTATAAATTATATGGATATTAAATTACGTATGCTAAAAACTGAAAAAATCTGCCCGAGAAACATATTAGATTTAACTTCCATTTTTTTTAGTATGAGGCAAGTAAGTTGGTATATAGATTTGGCATCTTGAAAAAAAGTTGGGATCACGCTATCTTCCGGAAGTGTGGATTACTTCTCCATTAGTTGAGATAGTGGTAGGATGAGATTCTCTTTCGCGAAACTTTCAAATCCTATCAAATCTTTTATTTTTCAATTCCAAAAAAAGTCGCGCCCCGCAATGAATTAGGTTAGTACTAATAACAGTGGTAAAAAGGACGTACGGCTTGTCACCACAAATTCAAATTTATAACACAATATTCTTAATTTCCAAATTTAATAAACAATTAAAATGCCTAACAAAACAGAATCTTACTGTTAGAAGTTAGAAGACCAATGACAAGTGGTGAACTCTTTAAAATAAATTGTCCTCCTGTCATGGCGACGTATGGAAAGTGCCCAAATATGAACAAGAGCTTCAGAATGAATTATTGAGGTAAACGGGCGTCGGGTTGCCGCGCTTTCCTTCCTTCTTCCAAAAAAGGGAAGCATCATCATTTTTTTTGGGGCCATAGTCTTTGCCTCTCGGTTTTGGTCGTTCTGGGACCAACTCTTACATCTCTGGGTCCACTATTCTAGGTGTCCAAGGTCCAAGCAAGAAAGAAGAAAATTTGGCGTCTAAGTTTCTTAGTTTCTTACAATGTGTCCCTCTCTCTCTTATCTCTCTCTCTCTCTCTTCTTTTCTCGTCATCGCCCTATATTTCTCTCTCTTTATCTCTTTTCTCACAGTCGAAGAGAGAGAGAGAGAGAGAGATTCCACTCACTTGGTTATTCATATGAAATCTATATGCGTAGAGTTATTAACTTGAAGCGACATGGAAAATGAGAGGTTCTTCGTTTTCTTTACGTTTTCCAAATTTCATCTACCATTTGAAATGCACTAGTAGGCCTTAGCTAGGGAATAAGCTTGAAGTGAATGATGATAAGAGTTACTAGTTATCAGACCAATACTTGCTTGTCATATTTCCTAAATATATAAATACGACTAAAATACATTAATGTTGACAAAGCATTGACGTTCTGTCAATACTGATCAAATATGAAGCCAGGGAACAATTCATTTGAGTGCATTCTCATTGGATTGTTTTATATAAAAAGAAAACGACGTGAAACACATAATAAAGCATTGTTGAGACGTATCCATTTCAGTGAGCACTTATTGCGGTTCAATGGCCGTTGGACGCACAATACTCTTATGCGTTTTGACAGAAAGGAGGGATTTCAGATCTAATCGTCATTACCTTGCACAGGAAAAAACAGAACAATAAAAACTGAGGTCTTTTCTCAAATCGAGTCATACGTTGGCGGCACAATTATACAAAAAATTATGCACGGTACCCGTTTGCAAATACATCGCTCGCTTGTCGGGAAAATGCCTTCTGCCTACATTTTTGAACAAAGCTACGCTGTCAACATGCTGGATTACACACATATTTTCATGCATATTACTCAACACGACACTGAAGCGATTTGGCATGTGGATTTGAAACGTATGCTTTATAACTATAACTGCATTCCCAAGTATTTTATGCAAGAGCGCAAGTTACACATAATATATGTTGGGGTAGGGAATGTAGTAATGTGTCTCACAAACCACGTGCAATACCGCTTTAAACATTGTTCAACCGACCTTCCCTTTTGGCGCTGTTATTCTGAATACGCAGCACGGTCTTTTTAGTAGGCGATGGCGGGGTTAACGTCTTCTGTTCGCAGTCATCGCTATTTGTATGCGGCTTGGTGTAGCGGGGCGTATGTCCAGGAGAACCAGACCTGAGAAAATTAGTATTATCCTAGATTTTGAATGAACTCTTATTTATCCCACATGGTTGTAACCACCTAACATACTGTGTTTAATTAAGAGGTTGATCGTTGATCAGTCCCCTAGATACTGTGTTTAATTAAGAGGTTGATCAGTGCCCTAGATGTCTTGCGCCTGGGAACTATTTCGAGATATTGTAATATCTGTTCATAATATCAGTTGCTATGTATATCTCAAGCATATAAAAAACAAGTAAGGAGTGCACCTGATCTACTAGAAGAAAGATGGGCACCATCGTGGGTCATAGCATAATTGGGTTATTACTGAAGGAGAACACAGGCGCACGCGGCCCAATAATTGAAAACAACAAAATATAAGATTTTCAATAAGTGTCATCACCAACTTGTTAACTACTTCTTCCTCATCCTCGTCAGCGTCCTCTTCAACGTCGGTCGGTTCACCTTTATTTAGCACGAATTGGGTGACGCGGCGCTGAATTCGCGATCGCCGCTTGATCCGCTCCTTTATCGGGACCTGAACGAACCGCATGAGGTATGTGAACTAGAACCCTTTACCTTATGTAAATGACCTCATGCCGTTGCTAAATTACAAAAGAGAGCCGTAGTGATGGACAAGTCTGCGGCAAATGTTTCGTCTTGACTTTTCCAGCTATCACTGTCGGGCTGAGAAATCTTCAAGAGTTGTAAAGACAAATGCAATTGATATATTCTGCTAATGGATGGCGGTCAGAATATAATTGCGCACTAATACATATAAAATTCTGTTGAGTATTATGTTCAGTGCGGTCGCTGAAGATCAACTGTTTTCTCATTCAACGGCAATGGTTTATGAGAGCGATCTCTATCTATCTCTATTGATACAATATACAAGGCAATCGAACACTGAACAGTTCGGCCGGCTCGCTTCTAGTGCAACCACTGCTGAAATCGGCGCGGTAGTTGTGGGCTGCATTGTGTCGCGTCGCGCAGTTGTGTCGCGGATGCGTCGCGGAAGCGTCGCAACGTACCAGTGGCAGCAATGGTACGAGTGACTGCTAGGGGTTCTCCACCCCCATTGTGTTGGACCATTTTTTTGCGAGTACGCAAAGTTTCGAGTTGATGGTCTGTGACGCAGAGTATCTTTTGAGCAAGTCACATTTATGCGGTACCACTTTTTATGTAATTTATATTCTCGCGCATCGCACAGTGCACCATAGAATACTCACTCACTTGAAAAGTTACGTGGTTTTCCTCTCCATTTTTCTGTGCCATTTTTTCCTCCTCATCTTCTCGTTCTAAAATAGTTCAATGAAAAATTATATGAAATTAAATAATTGCAATAATTAGTCAGTTAAGTACCGTCGTACAAACAAATACTGTTGTCTGAATTAATTAATTTCATCAAAAATAAACAAATGTAATTCAAAACCCACGTTGTTCACGCCGTTCCGCGGCCAATTTCTTCATTTTCTGCATTGTGCCCTGCACTATAATAAATGTCCGAAATTATATGAATACCAATCTAATGCAAGAAAATAATTAAATGTCAATGCGATTATGGGTACAATAGCTTAGCAAGAAGGAAACTAATAAGCAACAAAATTAATATGTCTAATCTTGTTTTTAAATTTAAATGTGCAAGCTCAAAACATAATTTGAAAAATATCTAGTCAGATGATCAATGTCGTATGTTATCACGGGGCACGTATTGTAGTTGGAAAAATGTAAAAAGTAAAGGCGCGTATCTCTAAAAAAATATATTCATAACTACAAAGCCTGAGAATGAGAATATCGAAAACATGCACTACAATCTTTAGCATTACAGTTTTCTTTTTTGAGAAAATAAGCGGAAATATAGGCTTTCTACAAAAATTAGGCTTTGTATCATAATGTTTTGGAATGACTGGCATTCGTTCCTTTAATTTTATTTAAAAAATGGGAGATTTACATTTCCAGTTTTTTTTTAAGAATTTTTCCAACAAGCAATTGTAAAGATAACTTTAAGCCGCTAGCGCTGCTTCGTGATGGTAACGCTTTCTCTATATAAGTTTTATGTAGAAGAAGTAGTTGAAAATCAAATCATGAATAGTTTCCTATACTGATCAATAAAGCAAAAAAGAAGTGCTGTAAGATCAAGAAGAGCAGTCAATAATGCAATTTTATTTATATTGAATCGTCTGATTCGTCTCTCTCGTCCAATGTGTCGCGGTGAGAAATTCAAAAACAATTTGAAATGACACAGAAACTCCGCCGACATTTGACTTTATTGGTCTATCAGTGAGGAGGTAGAAGAGGTGGACGTAACTTTAAAGCGAAATACCGGCCGGTTTCTGAAACACATCGAGTACACCAGCATTCTTAGGCAGCTTATGCAAATGAACATAAATTAGAATAAAAAATCGAGCTAAATTCGATCAACCTTGCATAAATACATAAGAATTCAGCTGTCCACGATCCGTTTCAAAAACATGCGAGCATTTCGCATTAAAATTAAAGTCTCATCACATTGATCCTATTCTAAAAGTCGATTGACATTGACAGCATACGCTAAATGTGCGACTCACGTAAACTAAACATAATTGAACCACCACTAACACTAAGCAACGTCGTAAGAAATAAAACATCAAGGAGATTTAGGAGTATTTTCGATATAGGGGAGCAGCATATCTATGCATATCTTATTATATAAAGGAGAATAGTTTACTTGGTCTTTTGTTTGTATGAACGAAACTAAATGTTTTCATAAAGAAAATTTTCTGGTGTGAGAATAATGTAACACTGCGGAAGCCTATTATATGATGTGTTATTTTATTACCCTGCCCACATTTTAGCGTCTCTTTTTCCACTTATATCTAATTGTTATTTCATGAAAAAACTGTACTGGAAGGAGATTTTGATTGTTATGATGGTAAATGGTAAATCCTCCATTAATTTTCCTTTTAATATTTTGTAATCCTAGTTTAATTCAAACAAAAGCTTTGCAAATCAAATTCTTAGTAAAACGCTAATTGAAAGTTAAGTGTGTTGGTGCTTGCATTGTAGTCTACACAGACAAATCCGAGACAAAAAATATTCTCTGAAAATTACATGTGTCTCTTTCTTGCAAGACATTTAATTTATTTGCCTTCAAGGTCTAAAGCTAATCACTCATTATAATAAAAACAATCATAAATTTTTTTTAGAACTTTAATATATGAAAAGACTACAGAGCATTCATTTTAACAAATCGGTATTTAAAACTTGAATATATAAGTTACACGTCATAATAGAAATGAAAGAAGCAACACAAGAAGGTCATACATGATATGTAAAGATTCCGTGTTTCTTATTTTAACAGAAAAAATTAAAATGAATAAACTCTATAATAAACTATATTCTATGTAAAGTAAAGATTCAGTGTTTCTTATTTTAACAAAAAAATTAAGAATAAACTCTATAATAAACTCTATTTCTATGTAAAGATTCAATGGTTTTATTTTAACAAAAAAATTAAAATGAATAAACTCTATAATAAACTCTATTTCTATGTAAAGATTCAATGGTTCTTATTTTAACAAAAAAATTAAGAATAAACTCTATAATAAACTCTATTTCTATGTAAAGATTCAATGGTTCTTATTTTAAAGGATCGCAGTCACTACAAAACCGTCGTTTTTCTTCGAGTTTACTTGTATTTAGTAAAGAATAGAGACAAATACTTTACCAAAACCGAATAATTTGAATTCTAACTCAGGGAGTGAACAAGTAGAAAAGTAGTTCTACTTAACTACCGCAGGATCACGAAACGTGTTCATACAGCTGCTTCCCGATCGGGAGTATGCAAATTATTTCGGTAAATATCTGCATATTATATCTTTACATATATACTGCAAGGGTCTGCAGGCATATCACTACACGTTTCATAATCCCGCGGTAGTTAAGTAGAACTACTTTTTTACTTCTTCACTCCCTGAGTTGGAATTCAAATTATTCGGTTTTGGTAAAGTATTTTTCTTTATTCTTTACTAAATTCAAATAAACTCGAAGCAAAATGATGATTTTGGAGTGACTGCAATCCTTTAACAAAAAAATTCAAATGAATAAACTCTATAATAAACTCTATTTCTATGTAAAGATTCAATGGTTCTTATTTTAACAAAAAAATTAAGAATAAACTCTATAATAAACTCTATTTCTATGTAAAGATTCAATGGTTCTTATTTTAACAAAAAAATTAAGAATAAACTCTATAATAAACTCTATTTCTATGTAAATATTCAATGGTTCTTATTTTAACAAAAAAATTAAGAATAAACTCTATAATAAACTCTATTTCTATGTAAAGATTCAATGGTTCTTATTTTAACAAAAAAATTAAAATGAATAAACTCTATAGTAAACTCTATTTCTAAGTAAAGATTCAATGGTTCTTATTTTAACAAAAAAATTAAAATGAATAAACTCTATAATAAAATTCTGTATTCAATAAAAAAAAAAAATTAAAATGAATAAACTCTATAATAAACTCTATTTCTATGTAAAGATTCAATGGTTCTTATTTTAACAAAAAAAAAAATGAATAAACTCTATAATAAACTCTATTTCTATGTAAAGATTCAGTGTTTCTTATTTTAACAAAAAAATTAAAATGAATAAACTCTACACATCATATGACTACCCGCGAAGACAATTAAATGAGGAAGTGTGATTCACTTTACTGCAATATTTTTTACCGGAAGACACATTGTGCGTCATTGACAGCCCGTTTTTGAAAAGTATGTTGAGTAACTGCAGTTCTATGCATCATATGCAACTGAACATGATTAGATAAAACATCGACCCCAATTCGACCCCCACTTAGCGTAAATCCAGAAGAATGCATTTGCTCAACATACGTTTCAAAAACCCGCCCGTAATATCGCTTTAAACTTGCCAACATAATCTCTTTTTCTTTATGAGTCAGTATTGAACTATTTTAAAATTGATTGAACATTACACCCTGTTTTGACATGTTTTTCTGTCTCTTCTTATAATATAAAGTCATGTGAAAAGACATTTTAGTTAGGATGACTTTTCGGACAGTATAAGTATGTGTATGACAATGTTTTTTATATAGAGAAGACTACATGCAATGCTAGCCTTGTTCAAGGCTTTGGCTTCAAAAAAAAATGCAATTTCTAAACCAAATAACATGTAGACAAAAGGCTCCTTGAATATCTTATTGCTCACTTTAAAACGTATGTTTTTCGTTGTTCGCAAGAAACAAAGTGACGCAAAAAAATGACATCTGAAAAAAATACAAGGAACGCTCAATTTAGAAATTATTACTTCTACATATAACTAAGTATACATGCAATTACAGTCACCTTGTTTTTTTCCATCATTAGTGCGAAGAGGAACAAAGTAGAAGAAGGTGATATTTAGATTTTTATAAGAAAAAACCAGGAAGCTTAAAATTGCACTAACAAACATATAGCGTTGCTAGGGGGGCAATGGCATTTTGCGTTTTGATCTTCGGCTTTAGCCATTATTTTTAATAAATTCAAAAATAAAACTCTGCAAAGTATACAGTATAACGAGTTTACTTTTCCCTGCACAATAAATTTGATGACTGTAATTAAATGAATTGAACTGTATTATGAACTGTATTATGAACTGTATTATGTACTGTATTATTAGCAGGATAGGATAGGGAGGGCAACAAAAACAATATTTTAGAGGTTTGTGCTTTGGCTCAAGAACCGCTCCCTAATTAAGTTATTGGTATTGTCAGCAAGATATTTAAATAGGCTTATAAGTTTGCAGCGCGATTCATGCAGAATCACGAAGTGAACATGCAAAAAATGTGGCAAAGACAGTTAGTAAAAAAATGTTGAATCTTCAGCTTGTATTACGGCTAGCGTGTTGATTAAATCGTGGAGCAAGTAAAAGAGAAATAGTTGGGAATAGTATTGAAAACAAGAGTAAGATTTGATTTGCAGTACCATTTCCGTATAAATGCCGGTTTTTGAAACGTACGATGGAGATGGACGCATACCCATATATTTTATGCAAATGAATATAATTAGACTATAAAAATTCGCGCAGCCATTTGCATACGTTACAAGAGATTACAGCGTTCAACATACGTTTGAAAAACCGGCTGTTACACCGTTTTAATGCTCATCATCAACCAAATTGGTCTTGGAAATAAATCCTTTAAATGTCTACGTGATGATGACGTGAACAACATTTTCTTGTCTTTTCAAGCGCAAATTGTTCTTTTTTCTTTTCCTCATACTAAGGAACATTTTTTTGGGGAATTTCCCATGGGGCCACCTGTTGATGGAGTATGCGTATGCGTGTATGTGTATTATATGTTTGCACACTGATTGTGTCAGATAGGCTTTAATATGCTAACAAATTTTTATTTAATGAAATGAGCTAAGATTATATTATAACAGATTATCACGAAAGGGAGTTATTATGATTATGCAATAAAAAATGACTAAACTTGAATTCTCAAAAATTATAGAAAACTGAGCACCCGCTAACTAAATTAACATTGAAAGAGCAAAAAAAATCTTAAAAAAATAAGTCCGCGTTAAATTAAATGTATATAATAATATAATAGGTAGTAATTAATTGGATAGAAGGTATATACACAGTACCAGTCGGCTTCCGCCGCCTGAAGCGTCTTTCCAATATTCGCTGATGGTCGCTATGTTTCACTGGGCTATATCTATAAGTAGAAGCAACTATTTCTCGCAAGAATAGTTTCCTGGGGATAGGTTTGCCCATTTTAGGACGTTGACTATATTCCTCCTAAATTGTCTGCAACTTGCTGGACTCTATAATATCGAAAAAATTCCAAATCCTAAAAAAAAGGAATAAGCGCGTTGCTGATACGCAGCAATATTTCGCTGGGCTATATAAGTTAGAAGCAAACATTTACACAAAGGAAATGGTTTCAGTTTTGTTATTTTTCCTTTTGAAACCTACACTGACATCAAACACGCAGATATAACTTATTAGTTTCGATTGACTGTATACTGTATACCTCCTAAATTGTATGATACTTGCTCTAATCTAGGATATCGAAAAAATTGCCAAAGCCTAAAAGCAGCTTATTAATATCGCGTGGCTGATACACCGCAATGTTTCGCTAGGCTATATAAGTTAGGAGGAAACATTTCTATGCAAAGAGCCTCCTGTCCCTCACTTTTCTTTTTGAAACCCATACTAATATTAAACACGGGTGAGAACTTATTAGTTTCTGTTGACTATATTCCTCCTAAATTATCTGCAACTTGCTGGACTCTATAATATCGAAAAAATTCCAAATCATAAAAAAATGAATAAGTGCCTGGCTGATACGTCGCAACGTTTCGGTGGGCTATATAAGTTAGAAGCAAACATTCACAAAAGAAATGGTTTCAGCTTTATTTTTCCTTTTGGAACCTACACCGATATCAAACACGGGGAGAGAACTTATTAGTTTCTGTTGACTGTTTTCCTCCTAAATTGCCTGCAACTTGCTCTACTCTAGGACATCGAAAAAATTGCGAAAGCCTAAAAGCAGCTTAATATCGCGTGGCTGATACGCCGCAATGTTTCGCTGGGCTATATATAAGTTAGGAGGAAACATTTCCATGCGAAGAGTCTACAGTCTCTCATTTTTTCCTTTTGAAACCCATACCAATATTAAACACGGGTTAGAACTTAAATTCTGTTGACAATATTTCTCCTAAATTGTCTGCAACTTGCTGGACTCTATAAAGCAGAAAAAATCCCAAATCCTAAAAAAATTCTCACAGATGTTTTCCTTAAAGGGATAGCTTCACCTCGAATTGCACCCTTTTTTATTATTTCTATTGACTAGAGCTCGGCGCGCGCTGCGCGCGCGCCTCGCTCTAGCGATATGGCTTTAGCTGAAGCTTACGATCATCTGCCGATGTCTGTTTTGGAAGATTATGCTCATTTTTTTCGTTTGAGCGCCGGTCTTGATCACATACGAAATCGACGTCGTTTGTTGTCTAAATTGATTTACTTGTATTCGACTTCATAGCATCATCTTCAAAAATTATCGATTTCTTTATCAAACAAAGTTTTTAAGTTGTTCTTTATTATATCTTTTTCATCTTCGGTTGTCGGTTCGAGTAACACACGAAACAAGACGATGGCGTCATCTTTGAGAATTATGGATTTCTTATATCGATCGCGTTCAAATTTTGAAGACTTTCATTGAGATTTGTTTTAAGCGTTAGCTCGGTTATACGGACTTTCGTCTGCCTTGCTCGCCGCAACGATGTTATAGCTTTGGCTTTGAAGATTATCGATTTTCAGATTAACTCATGTTTAAGCTTTATCATCTTCGGCTGTTGTTTCCATTGACACTGATCGAGAATCTGTCTGTGACGCGAGCTTCACTTGAGCACTGAAGTCCATTTCCATTGTTATCTTTCAGCTACGGCGAACTTTGCACGTCGACCTACTTTGGACGTCATAGATTCTGAAGAAAAGCGTGATCGAGAATCTGTCTCTTAAGCGAGCTTCACTTGAGCACTGAAGTCCATTTCCATTGTTATCTTTCAGCTACGGCGAACTTTGCACGTCGACTTACTTTGGACGTCATAGATTCTGAAGCAGAAGCGTGATCGAGAATTGTCTCTGAAGCGAGCTTCACTTGAGCACTGAAGTCCATTTCCATTGTTATCTTTCAGCTACGGCGAACTTTGCACGTCGACTTACTTTGGACGTCATAGATTCTGAAGCAGAAGCGTGATCGAGAATCTGTCTCTTAAGCGAGCTTCACTTACGCACTGAAGTCCATTTCCATTGTTATCTTTCAGCTACGGCGAACTTTGCACGTTGACTTACTTTGGACGTCATAGATTCTGAAGCAGAAGCGTAATCGAGAATCTGTCTGTGACGCGAGCTTCACTTGAGCACTGAAGTCCATTTCCATTGTTATCTTTCAGCTACGGCGAACTTTGCACGTCGACTTACTTTGGACGTCATAGCTTCTGAAGCACAAGCGTGATCGAGAATCTGTCTCTGACACGAGCTTCACTTGAGCACTGAAGTCCATTTCCATTGTTATCTTTCAGCTACGGCGAACTTTGCACGTCGACTTACTTTGGACGTCATAGATTCTGAAGCAGAAGCGTGATCGAGAATCTGTCTCTTAAGCGAGCTTCACTTACGCACTGAAGTCCATTTCCATTGTTATCTTTCACCTACGGCGAACTTTGCACGTCGACTTACTTTGGACGTCATAGATTCCGAAGCAGAAGCGTGATCGAGAATCTGTCTCTGAAGCGAGCTTCACTTGAGCACTGAAGTCCATTTCCATTGTTATCTTTCAGCTACGGCGAACTTTGCACGTCGACTTACTTTGGACGTCATAGCTTCTGAAGCACAAGCGTGATCGAGAATCTGTCTCTGATGCGAGCTTCACTTGAGCACTGAAGTCCATTTCCATTGTTATCTTTCAGCTACGGCGAACTTTGCACGTTGACTTACATTGGACGTCATAGATTCTGAAGCAGAAGCGTAATCGAGAATCTGTCTGTGACGCGAGCTTCACTTGAGCACGGAAGTCCATTTCCATTGTTATCTTTCAGCTACGGCGAACTTTGCACGTCGGCTTAGTTTTATCTTTCAGCTACGGCGAACTTTGCACGTCGACTTAGTTTTGACGTCATAGATTCTGAAGCAGAAGCGTGATCGAGAATCTGTCTCTGAAGCGAGCTTCACTTGAGCACTGAAGTCCATTTCCATTGTCATCTTTCAGCTACGGCGAACTTTGCACGTCGACTTAGTTTTGACGTCATGAAGCAGAAACGTGATCGATAATCTGTTTCTGACGCGAGCTTTACTTGAGCACTGAAGTCCATTTCCATTGTTATCTTTCAGCTACGGCGAACTTTGCACGTCGAATTAGTTTTGACGTCACAGATTCTGAAGCAGAAGCATGATCGAGAATCTGTTTCTGACGCAAGCTTCACTTGAGCACTGAAGTCCATTCCCATTGTTATTTTTCAGCTACGGCGAAATTTGTACGACGACTTAGTTTTGACGTCACAGATTCTGAATCCGAAGCACAGTCGACAATTTGTCTCTGATGCGTGATTCGCTTCAGAATTGGATTCGACTTGCATCGTACTTTTGAGCTACGGTGAAATTGACGTCACAGATTCTGAAGCAGAAGCGTGATCGAGAATCTGTCTCTGAAGCGAGCTTCACTTGAGCACTGAAGTCCATTTCCATTGTTATCTTTCTTTCAGCTACGGCGAACTTTGCACGTCGACTTACTTTGGACGTCATAGCTTCTGAAGCACAAGTGTGATCGAGAATCTGTCTCTGACGCGAGCTTCACTTGAGCACTGAAGTCCATTTCCATTGTTATCTTTCACTTTCAGCTACGGCGAACTTTGCACGTCGACTTAGTTTTGACGTCATAGATTCTGAAGCAGAAGCGTGATCGAGAATCTGTCTCTGAAGCGAGCTTCACTTGAGCACTGAAGTCCATTTCCATTGTTATCTTTCAGCTACGGCGAACTTTGCACGTCGACTTAGTTTTGACGTCACAGATTCTGAAGCAGAAGCATGATCGAGAATCTGTTTCTGACGCGAGCTTCACTTGAGCACTGAAGTCCATTTCCATTGTTATTTTTCAGCTACGGCGAAATTTGTACGACGACTTAGTTTTGACGTCACAGATTCTGAATCCGAAGCACAGTCGACAATTTGTCTCTGATGCGTGCTTCGCTTCAGAATTGGATTCGACTTGCATCGTACTTTTGAGCTACGGTGAAATTGGCACCCCTTTATTGCTATTTCTATGTATTATCGATCGATATCGATTTCTTGAATTTCATTATTCTACTTATCTTTCGAAGCTGAGCAATATCGATCAGAGGGCTCGAGTCTCTATCTCGACTCCTAAGCCGAATTTTGGCTCTCTTTTTGCGATTTCTATGGATTATCGATCGATATTGATTTTTTCAACCTGATCATTTAACTTCTCTTTCGAAGTTGAGCAATATTGATCTGAGGGACCGAGTCTCTATCTCTGTTCCTAAGCCGGTTCTGGATCTGTTTTTACGATTTCTATGGATTATCGATCGATATTGATATTTTCAATTTTTTCATTAAACTTATCTTTGAGAGTTGAGCAATATTGATCAGAGGGCTCGAGTCTCTATCTCTGTTCCTAAGCCGATTCGGGATCTGTTTTTGCTGTTTCTATGGATTATCGATCGATATTGATTTTTTCAATTTCACAATTCAACTTATCTTTGAGAGTTCAGCAATATTGATCAGAGGGCTCGAGTCTCTATCTCTGTTCCTAAGCCGATTCTGGCTCTGTTTTTACGATTTGTATGGATTATCGATCGATATTGATTTTTTCAACCTGACCATTCAACTTAGTTTTCGAAGTTGAGCAATGTTAATCAGAGGGCCCGAGTCTCTATCTCGACTCCTAAGCCGATTTTTGGCTCTCGGAAAAATTATCGATTGATTATTGATTTTTTTTTGTGCCAACATTCTTTGTTCTCCAGCTGGAGTACGTTAGCCAGGGTCCCAGGTCAGAAGCTCTCCATGAATTTTTCGATGTCTGTTGACGATTTCACTATGTTCTGAGAGGGCCCTTAAGTTCAGTTGGCAATTTGCCAAAATTTAGATTATCGATTTATCGATTTTTGATTTGATCAAAATTCGATTCACATAAAGTTATTACGTTTAGGGGTCTAAGCTTCAACTTTTATTTTTTAATCATCATATATCGATTATCTGATAAGCAATCGATAATCGGAAAAAAGCTAATTCTTAATTTTCGCTAAGGACCCTAAGGCCGAAGACCCAAGTCCTTAGCTCTACTGCTAACCAACGATCTGAAACGTGACAGACAGAACTGCTCTATATTACTACACAATGCAGACTAGAGCTCGGCGCGCGCTGCGCGCGCGCCTCGCTCTAGCGATATGGTTTTAGCTTGAGCTTGAGATTTTGATAAGATATCGATTTCAATTTTTGAAGTTTAGGTTCAGAATTGGCACTACACAGAATTAGCTTCATCTTCATTTTGAAGATTTTTTTAGGGATTCGGTGTTTATTTTTTAAGAGATTCGGAGTTTAGTCGTTAGCTCGCTCGGCGGGCCTTCGGCCCGCCTTCGCTCGCCCGACGTTCACTGTGTATTAAATTTGAGCTGCGTTTGCAATCTTACTTTTGAGCTACGGCGAAATTTTGCACGTCGAGTCTTTTTTGACGTCATGGATTCTGAAGCAGAAGCGTGATCGAGAATCTGGATGCGAGCCTCACTTGAGCACCGAAGTTCATTTCCATCGTAATCTTTAAACTATTGTATTAATATGGCTCAATTTTGAAGATTTTGATTAAGATTCGGGATTATAGTCGTTAGCTCACTCGGCGGGCCTTCGGCCCGCCTCGCTCGCATCAACGTTCGATGTGGTTTACTTTGGAGGATGTTATTTCAATTGACCGAATCTCAGCTCTCTATCTCTACTCCTAAGACCCTTTTTTGCGATTTATATGGATTATCGATCGATATTTCTTTTTTTTTGAATTTCAACATTCAACATCTTTTAAATTTTAGAGGTGTTGATCGAGGGATTCGGATTTATAGTCGTTAGCTCACTCGGCGGGCCTTCGGCCCGCCTCGCTCGCATCAACGTTCGTTATCGTTTACTTTGGAGGATGTTATTTCACCTTCAGAAGCTGTGCAATGTGGACCGGAGAGCTCAGCTTTCTATCCTTACTCATAAGACCATTTTCGCGATTTCTATGGATTATCGATCGATATTGATTTTTGAATTTTACCATTGAACTTATCTTTCGAATTTGATCAATATTGATCAGAGGGTCCAAGTCTCTATCTCTGTTCCTGTGCCGGTTCTGGATCTGTATTTGCGATTTCTGTGGATTATCGATCGATATTGATTTTTTCAATTTCACAATTCAACTTATCTTTGAGAGTTCAGCAATATTGATCAGTGTGTTCGAGTCTCTATCTCTGTTCCTAAGCCGATTCTGGATCTATTTTTGCGTTTTCTATGGATTATCGATCGATATCGATTTTTTCAACTTGACCATTCAACTTAGTTTTCGAAGTTGAGCAACATTGATCAGAGGGCTCGAGTCTCTCTCTGTTCCTAAGCCGATTCTGGATCTGTTTTTGCGGTTTCTATGGATTATCGATCGATATTGATTTTTTCAATTTCACAATTCAACTTATCTTTGAGAGTTCAGCAACATTGATCAGAGGGCTCGAGTCTCTATCTCTGTTCCTAAGCCGATTCTGGATCTGTTTTTGCGGTTTCTATGGATTATCGATGGATATCGATTTTTTCAACCTGACCATTCAACTTAGTTTTCGAAGTTGAGCAACATTGATCAGAGGGCTGGAGTCTCTATCTCTGTTCCTAAGCCGATTCTGGATCTTTTTTTGCGGTTTCTATGGATTATCGATCGATATTGATTTTTTTTTATTTCACTATTCAACTTATCTTTGAGATTTGAGCCATATTGATCAGAGGGCTCGAGTCTCTCTCTGTTCCTAATCCGATTCTGGATCTGTTTTTGCGGTTTCTATGGATTATCGATCGATATTGATTTTTTTCAATTTCACAATTCAACTTATCTTTGAGAGTTCAGCAACAATGATCAGAGGGCTCGAGTCTCTATCTCTGTTCCTAAGCCGATTCTGGATCTGTTTTTGCGGTTTCTATGGATTATCGATCGATATTGATTTTTTGAATTTCAACATACAACATCTTTTAAATTTGAGCAATGTTGATCGAAGGATTCGGATTTATAGTCGTTAGCTCACTCGGCGGGCCTTCGGCCCGCCTCGCTCGCATCAACGTTCGTTGTGGTTTACTTTAGAGGATGTTATTTCACCTTCAGAAGCTGTGCAATATTGACCGGAGAGCTGAGCTCTTATCTTTACTCCTAAGACCATTTTTGCGATTTTTGTGAATCCGATCGATATTCGCTTTCACAATTCAGCTTATCTTTGACGATTGAGCAATATTGATCAGAGGGCTCGTCTCTATTCTGTTCCTAAGCCGGTTCTGGATCTGTTTTTGCAATTTCTATGGATTATCGATCGATATCGATTTTTTTCAGTTTCAGCATTCAACTTAGTTTTCGAAGTTGAACAATGTTGATCAGAGGGCTCGAGTCTCTATCTCTACTCCTAAGCCCAGTTTTGGCACTTTATTTGCGATTTCTATGGATTATCGATCGATATTGATTTTCCAATTACACTATTCAACTTATATTTCGAAGTTGAGCAATATTGATCAGAAGGCTCGAGTCTCTATCTCTGTTCCTAAGCCGATTCTGGATCTGTTTTTGCGATTTCTATGGATTATCGATCGATATTGATTTTTTCAATTTCACAATTCAAATTATCTTTGAGAGTTGAGCAATATTGATCAAAGGGCTCGAGTCTCTATCTCTGTTCCTAAGCCGATTCTGGATCTGTTTTTGCGGTTTCTTCTATGGATTATCGATCGATATTGATTTTTTCAATTGCACAATTCAAATTATCTTTGAGAGTTGAGCAATATTGATCAGAGGGCTCGAGTCTCTATCTATGTTCCTGAGCCGGTTCTGGATCTGTTTTTGCGGTTTCTATGGATTATCGATCGATATTGATTTTTTCAATTTCACAATTCAAATTATCTTTGAGAGTTGAGCAATATTGATCAGAGGGCTCGAGTCTCTATCTCTGTTCCTAGGCCGATTCTGGATCTGTTTTTGCAATTTCTATGGATTATCGATCGATATCGATTTTTCAATTTCATCATTCAACTTAGTTTTCGAAGTTGAACAATGTTGATCAGAGGGCTCGAGTCTCTATCTCTACTCCTAAGCCCAGTTTTGGCACTTTATTTGCGATTTCTATGGATTATCGATCGATATTGATTTTCCAATTACACTATTCAACTTATATTTCGAAGTTGAGCAATATTGATCAAAGGGCTCGAGTCTCTATCTCTGTTCCTAAGCCGATTCTGGATCTGTTTTTGCGATTTCTATGGATTATCGATCGATATTGATTTTTTCAATTTCACAATTCAAATTATCTTTGAGAGTTGAGCAATATTGATCAAAGGGCTCGAGTCTCTATCTCTGTTCCTAAGCCGATTCTGGATCTGTTTTTGCGGTTTCTATGGATTATCGATCGATATTGATTTTTTTCAATTGCACAATTCAAATTATCTTTGAGAGTTGAGCAATATTGATCAGAGGGCTCGAGTCTCTATCTATGTTCCTGAGCCGGTTCTGGATCTGTTTTTGCGGTTTCTATGGATTATCGATCGATATTGATTTTTTCAATTTCACAATTCAAATTATCTTTGAGAGTTGAGCAATATTGATCAGAGGGCTCGAGTCTCTATCTCTGTTCCTAGGCCGATTCTGGATCTGTTTTTGCAATTTCTATGGATTATCGATCGATATTGATTTTTTCAATTTCACTATTCAACTTATCTTTCGAAGCTGAACAATATTGATCAGAGGGCTCGAGTCTCTATCTATGTTCCTGAGCCGATTCTGGATCTGTTTTTGCAATTTCTATGGATTATCGATCGATATTGATTTTTTCAACCTGACCATTCAACTTATTTTTCGAAGTTGAGCAATATTGATCAGAGGGCTCGAGTCTCTATCTCGTTCCTAAGCCGATTATGGATCTTTTTTGCAATTTCTATGGATTATCGATCGATATTGATTTTTTTCAATTCACTATTCAACTTATCTTTCGAAGCTGAACAATATTGATCAGAGGGCCCGAGTCTCTATCTCTACTCCTAAGGCGTTTTTTGGCTCTCGGAAAAATTATCGATTGATTATTGATTTTTTTCTGTGCCAACATTCTTCGTTCTCCAGCCTGACCACGTTAGCCAGGGTCCCAGGTCTGAAGCTCTCGATAAATTTTTCACCGTTTTATGTCATTTCACTATGTTCTGGGAGGTGCTTAAGTTCAGTTGGCAACTTGCCAAAATTTAGATTATCGATTTATCGATTTTTGATTGGATCATTTTTCATCACGTCGATAGTGGATGCGTTTAGGATAGGTTTCATTTTTTCGGTTATCAGATATCGATTATCTGATAAGCAATCGATAATCGGAAAAAAGCTAATTCTTAATTTTCGCTAAGGACCCTAAGGCCGAAGACCCAAGTCCTTAGCTCTACTGCTAACCAACGATCTGAAACGTGACAGACAGACAGAACTGCTCTATATTACTACCATGTAGATAGTATGACCTATGACGGTCAAAATGCGAAAATTGCAATAAATTTCCTTTGGTCCTCGAGCCAAGATCAAGCTCAAAAGCTAAACTACCTCGAATTTATAAAACAACTGGCGTACCACAGCCGAGGTCGGACGGTAGGCGAAATGTGTTACAAGTGCGAAATAGCGTGACAAGCTAGTGGTGCAGAGATTGTTGTGATAGGCAGAGGGTGAATATAAGACAGAGGGTGAGGGTTTTACGGTCGAGGTCGCTTAGCTTTTGAGTTTGCTCCTGGTTCGAGGAGCAAAGGAAATTTACTGCAATTTTCGCATTTTGACCGTCATAGGTCATACTATCAATAGAAATTATAAAAAAGGGTGCAATTCGAGGTGAACCTATCCCTTTAACTGTATTAAACTAAAGAATGTCGTAGAACGTTACAGGTGATACCGTATATTATCCATAATATAGCAAAAACTACGCGAAATTAAGAAATTCTGTTGAATGTTCTTTCGTTCGACCGAAACATCGCTCAAGATTGGACGCTCGTTTCATGGGAAATAAGGGAAATGTGCAGAGAATTACTCAATGCTTTATTGCAAAATAGCAAAAACTACGCGAAATTAAGAAATTCTGTTGAATGTTCTTTCGTTCGACCGAAACATCGCTCAAGATTGGACGCTCGTTTCATGGGAAATAAGGGAAATGTGAAGAGAATTACTCAATGCTTTATTGCAAAATATGTCGACTAAATCTTTGTAAAAATGAGTAAATGAAAAATTAGGCTACGGAGTGATTACAAAAAAGTATTTCCTAAAAAGTTGTCAAGGATTGTGATTTGGAAGTTCTTTGAGTTGTGAGTGTTCGTTGTTTCCTAAAATGAGCTGCGCGCCACCGCGCCCGAACGATACACCACACACATTCTGTATATGCAGCCTTTTTTGGACTATTGTGAGGCGGCGCTCGGGATGTGAGATGGCTCAGTGCATGGGAACATGAACTACTGAACCAATCCTACTTCCTGAGCGTAACGCACATCATCCAAACACACAATCAAACAAACAAACAAACAAACAAAGCTCCCAACTTTATATAATAAGATATTTTAACTTCCCCTGGTAATAAGTAAAGTCCTTGTAGCTGTAACAGCGAGTCCACTCAAGCACCTTTCTATCTATCTATTCATCGGAGCTCTGAAACCTAAGAATTTTAGCCAGTCACCTCTCATGAGTAACAGTACTTGTACAGTCCGTAATTTGTCATTTTGTTATAGATGTTCAACTAGAATTATTCGTCTTGCGGAAAGTTTATATAGATCTTATACGAAGCTTTATACTTCCACAGAGATCGATTCTGCGACTTTCAACGGATAAACTTTGGCTGTTTCCCGACGAAAAACGCTGGAGATTGGAGTTTTTGTCCTCTTCTGGTAATGACTTTTCCTTCTATTTTGTCGTCTCTGGAATGTTTTAAGTAAGCTTTTTCGGAGCTAGCATCTTTTTTTTCAATAAGCTTTTTTCACAAATACTATTTTCAATAAGCTGGCCTCTTTTTCTATGATAGCAATCCTGGAGGAATCCGCCTTTGGCCGATTGCTGCGTTGTCTCCAAAACTTTTACGCTAAACGAAAGACCAAATTTTCTCAAAGAAAAGTGTAAACTCACGCTTTCAATCCTTTCATATGATGGATGCGTCTTTTGCACGTAGAACATTTTGGCAAATGGCTAAAATAAAATAAAAATATATGTTTCTAGATAATCAGCAAATTAGTGTTTCTTCGAAATACCGGCCGGTTTTCGGAACGCATCGTGGACAACTGAATTCTTACGTATTTATGCTAAGTTACTCGAATTTAGCTCGATTTTTTATTCTAATTTACGTTCATTTGCATAAGCTGCATAAGAATGCTGGTGTACTCGATGCGTTTCCAAAACCGGCCGGTATTTCGCTTTAAATAGTTATTATTCCCTTATTTTTGTTGTGAAATATGTGCAAAACTTGAGAAATGATACTACCTGGAACATAATCGACTTTGTCTGAACATAAATGAAAAACAAACACTGACCAACTTCTCCCGTCGGTTTTTAGTGTAATTTGCACAGAAGAACAATGGGATCATTAACGAAGGTGAGATTCCAATTATCCACCCAATTATTCGCGACCAGTACGGGAAAATGTGAATAAATGCACCTGAATGAGGTTTTTAGTTTTACAGTGAGAAGTAGTGCCTTGCTCAGGATCAGGAGAGCCTTATGAATGAAATTAGGTTCAAAAATATATAAGTTCTCTTTTGCAACATTTCGTTTTACAACATAATCAGCGCGTGGCAATGTACTTCAAAATTGGGTAAGTAAACCAAAGGAAACTGAAAATAGTCATAATTAAATAACTAAAAGGTCACCTTTTCCATAAGTATCCGCTTCCACAACCATGGACTTGATAATTGCAATTGATACAGCCTTAAACAGCAACAGCCTATTTAAAACTAGTTCATTGTGAAAAAAACGTAGGTTGGACGTTGGACCAACATAGCTTAGTTGGACGCATGTAGGTTGCTCTAGGAGATAGCCTACCAAGTCCTCACTTTACTAATATATTTTTTATACACTTTAGTACTATTATTCATTTTATACTGACATCTTTTGTTGTTGTTTGTTAAAAAAGATTTGCAAAAAAAAATAGCACTAATGATCGTAACTGCAAGCAATTTGTTCCATTTATGTTCCTGCGTTATTCACGAATAAATCTTCTCTTCGAAAAAAAATGATTCAGCTTGCTGGGTCGAAAAAAAGCTATACTGGAGAACCATGCAACAGACTCCACAAGTTTTTTGTAGCTTATGATACAGCCTTTATCGTGAGTCTTTTCGAACACTCAGTTTTCCTGAAGAAGAAACCTGAAATAATCTAAACCAACCAGAATTAGTAGTGGCGAGATAAACATCCAGTTGATACATACAATGTAGCCACTCGGTCCCAACCATTTACCAACTAACCGACGGGGTACGCCGAACATACCACGGAGGTCTTCACGCCATCGCTTTATTCCTAAATGCACATTTTTCAACTGAAGATGATATGGCAGATAGGAATGTGTTGTTAACAATAAACAAGAAATCGATCAGTGGCGCAGTGCGAAACGCGGTGGTGTTTCGTTAGTACGACGAGGGTTCGATTTCGCCCATGATGGCCAAGCCCTCGAATCCTGAATCGCAAGATGAAAACCCAAATTATGAGGTTGGGGAGGGGTTTAAAATAGTATTATTATTATTATTATTAAAATCAATATATTCAAAGTAGTGTACGGGATCTGCTATCTACTAAAAGTAAGTATTTTACCATATAAAGTGGTAATGCAAGTTATTTCCAAGAAGATGGTCACACATAATGCGAATGATGCCGTATAATTGTTGAACAATGTGAACCAATAGATACCGGACTGAAATGGATAAAAAACGATTAAGTCTTCCGACGAAGGGTGCGTAAAATATAGTTCCTTTGTTCAATAATAAACAGAATATCCATGAGCAAAGAACTCACCCCAGTGCACATCAGCACTCCAACAATGCAGTTGAAAAGACATACGACAATTACGGTCAATTGCCTTTGAGCCTCCAGTCGAGGAAATTGGTCGATCAAAGAAGTGGCAACGCCCTCACACAAACCTAGAATATCGTAATTATAGTAATTAGTGTACTGGATAATTATTGTAATTGACTTCATTAACCAATGGATTTTTATCAGTCAGTAGGTGAAGGCAACTCACCAAATTGGCTACTGATTCCGAGAAGGAAAAGCATGACGAAGAAAGCGAATGACCATAACCAAGCAGCTGGAAGTTGTCCCATTGCTTCTGGGTAGGCGATGAATGCAAGACCCGTTCCTGTGATGAATTTACATGTAAGCAATTCGAAAAACCCTCAAAGTAAGAAAAACAAAGCAATAAATTAAGATAGCTTAAATCCGCATCCTGTCTACAGTCCGAAAATCGAGAGGTATCTTCAACTGTGAGAATTTGTTGCACTTTTAGTGGGACCAGAAGCAACGAGCGGTGTCGAGTGTCGACGCCCAGCTCCTAACTCATATTCCCTTTAAACAAAAATATTCTCCAATTCACAACGACAAACCTTCCTGCACAACTTCACTGAGCTCCTTTCCCTGGTGTTTGGCCATAAATCCAAGAATGGAAAAGACGGCCGTCCCGCCAATTACAGACATCAACGAATCAGACACACAAACTATGATGGCGTCCTAAAAGTAAATATGTTAACAATGATATGCCAAACTAGCCAAACTATTTTATTCAACTTTCACATGCCTGACGCCCGCCATTAGCCAAAACTAAAGGAAATGAAATTGTTTGTTTTTCTAAAACTAGAGCATAATGGCCAGCGTCGAACATAAATATATGAATTGTTTCAAGGGAGTACCATATGCTTGCTGATAAACTCTAGGTAATTCTGGTGCACGAACAGCAAAGTTTTATTGGTTATAGTACTATTTTTTCAACAGTTTTTGTCATAATATCAGTAATTTATAGCAGTTTCTACTGTGCATTTTTCAGTAATTTTTTTTATATAAGGGCACCTTAAAACAATTGTGACTCTTTTCATTGTGTGATGCGAGTGATAACAATCCACCAAATCCAATTGCAAGTGAAAAGCAAATTTGAGTTAGAGCGTTCTTCCATGTCTAAATGGAATTATAATACAGCCTCTCTCTCTCGCTACACATTTCTTTCTGATGCTGTCTAGCTCTCTCTTTCTCTGTGACCCTCATTCACTCTATATTTCTCTTTCTCTCCCTCTCTCTCTCCATGTCCCTGTCTCTCTGTGTCTCTTTCCAGAAACTCAAGCTTCAAAACTCACTGCAATTTTAAATACATACTCCCATTTTGGTTGGGTGAGATAAAAGTCGATTCCAATTTTCGCTCCGGGAAGTGTGACCGCCCGTAAGAACAGGGCGATAATGATAAAATACGGTAGCGTTGACGTGACATAGGAAATCTTCCCAATCCATTTCACACCGTACATGACACATATTGCAGTGACAATCCAGACGACGACCAACGCGATCAGCAACTAAAGTTTGAAGAGATATAACAGCCGTTTTTTGAAACTTTGAAGGGATATAACTGCCGGTTTTTGAAAGTATGTAAAACAACTGCATTACCATATGTTGTATGCACATGAATATAATTAGGCTAAAAAAATCGTGCAATATGGCTTACAAGGTAGGGAATCAAATTAAGTTAAAAAAAAAAGACCGGCTGTATAAGTTATAAGGTCGGGCACACGTGAAAATCAAAACAATTTCGGAGTCAATATTAAGATTGTGCTCGACGTATTCTTAGGGTTAGGGAAGCGAGCATTAGACTTTCGTTTTAGCGAGTAACTTCCTGACTTTATAAATGCCCGATTGCCATTTTGCTAGTTGCAATAATCCATTAATTGCTAGTTTATTCCTTTTGGCACTCTGGCAATCGATACCCGGAATGGAGGTTTATATCAGAATTCGAATTAATTTTATCGTTATCAAAAACGTACCCTCCAATTAAATAATCCAAAATCATCGATGCCATTTGATCGCTGTAGAACGAGATTTCTGAAAATATTTAAAATATTTGGGCATGCAAAACATAATGATCCTGAACAATATCTGGAATAAAATGAACTTGTTGCTTGATTTTTTTTGTAAATGTCCACAGAACAAAATAACCCGATTACTGCACATGCTATCTCACTGTCTCTCATCGTTTTCTTACCTATTTATCTCTCATCTGTGTAACTCTCTCTCTCTCTCGCTCTCTCTCTATCTCTCTCTCACTCTTTCCCTTTCAATTTATATGAATGTTGCAATGTTTTAAAGAATCAAGCTCACTCGAAAAACTGTTCAGTGGCTCCCATCGTTCGTGCTTGTAATTCGGTTTTGTTGGCCACTATATCTCGCATCCAACTTGGGTGACATGTCCCATTGAAGAAATAGGCAAGACCATCGCCCAGTCGTCGACATGTTTCGTCTTCTGTAGATGATACACAAACTAGAAAAGAGGCTTCGTGTATAAAAGACATGTTTATTGATCCAATGAGTTAACTTTCACAGTGACAAAGTCCTATAAAAAGGCTAACCAGTGAACAACCTAGCATGACTTATATGAAGCTTACATACGACTCCAGTTACACAGAAACTTTGAGCCTCATGGAGTACACCTATAATTCAATTCAACCTAGCAAGTCAGAGGAAAATATTATATAATAATACTAAATATTATAAGAAACAAACTCTAACATTGTCCTTCAACTTTGTTCCACCAGTGCTGACAGCTGGAAAAGTACCACGTCTTTCCAGTGATAACAAAGAATAAATAAATCAACACCCAAGCGACTATAACATTGTAGTAAATTGCAGTATATGCGGAGATAACAGTCATCGACCAGCCGATGCCTAAATTATGGTAGTAATTCTTTATTTGGACTGTCACTTGGGTATCCTCCATTTTGTGTTATTCACTACCCAGGTCTACAACCATCAAAATCATCATGTGCCTTGCAAATCGGTCCAGGATGCCTAGGAACACGAAATAATCGTATCTCCAACCGCTATGATGGGCTGGGCGTCTCTGACGTTGACGGAGAAGAACTAAATAGTTGTTGTGGTTTATTCCGGCGATGAGTACAGCAAAAATTGTCTGCAATACGTTTTGATGTTCACTTTACTTCCGTGGAGCCGTTATCATTGCAGTGGAACAGATCGGACCTTCCAGCGAGACTCAGAATCCGTTTCTAAGGCGAAGATCGTGTGGGGCTGTTCCATGTTCCATGTTTTCGGGTTTTTAGCACCGAAGTGTGGCCTCCGTATTCGTCCGTGCTGGACCTTCTCGACTTTCCCAACTGGTAACACTTGGACGTGAAGGCCTGCACCAAATCTCACACAAATTTGGTCGCGCTCTGTCGTGCCCTTCGGAAGGTGTGGGATGAAGTGTCGCCAACTACCTGCGTTCCACGGAGTTTAAAGCAAAATACCGACCGGTTTTTGAAACGCATTGTGCACAACTCAATTCTTACGTATTTATGCTGAGTTGCTCGAAGTTAGCTCGATTTTTTAATCTAATTTATGTTCATTAACATAAGTTGCATAAGAATGCTGGTGTAGTCGATGTGTTTCAAAAACCGACCCGTATTTCGCTATAAGAAGCGTCTAGATCTAGAGGTCTGTGCGAGGGAAAATGGTGGATACTTTAAAATCTGAATGTGTTTTATCTTGCGAAACATAATAAATTGTCGATCAAAACTAGTTGCGTACTAAGTGCCTCAATGTTAATGAACTGGCGGTTAAAATACCCGGGTTTAAAACGTTTGGACGACGCAGTTCGCAAAGTGTGGGGGTCTTGTCGTCTTTGCATATTACACATGGGAATCCCGTGGTTCAAAATATGTTCACACACCACAACTTAAACACCGCTTTAGGAAACTAACCTTGAAATGCGGGAGCAAATTCGCCAAATGCTTTGGAAGGTCCCTTCTGTATCAACTGTCCAATGCATAATTCCAAGTATAAAACTGGCAGCCCGAAAATAATCGAACAAATAACGTACGGAACAAGGAACGCGCCTGAAATGATTATGGATTACGGTAGTTTAACTGAAAACAATCTGCATCTATGAAATAGACTGCTATAACAGAACGATAAAAAGAAAACTCTTATATGTATCAGTAGGAAATACTCATTTCAATTAATACTGTCGATGGCACACACATTACTGTTTGATTTTCAGGTCATGAGACTGACAATACCTTACCTCCTCCATTCTGGTACGCTAGCGAGGGAAATCGCCATATGTTACCCAAACCAACAGCAAATCCGATACAAGTCAGCGTAAATTGTACAGAATTTCCCCACTGAGCTCGTTCTCCGGAAGCTTTAGCCATCTGCGAAATGCGTATTTAAATATTCAGTCAGTTGTACTCAAAAATCCAATGATTAGTTCCAGTGTAATGAAATTAAAATCAAAAACTATATATTTCTGAATATTTCTCTAGTGAAAATATTAAAATAATGTATGAAAAAACACGCGAAATAAAGTGATAGAGAATTAAGTTCGACCACTAAATAAATGAATATAAAAATGTATGATCAGGCCCATTTATATGGTAAACGCAGGTTCAGTCCGTATATACCAAACTCCAGGCCCAACCCCATAACCGTAAGCATATTGCGTGGTACCGTTTGATATTTGCATAGAACACATAACAGCGAAACCACTCACCAGGTATACCAAACATCTTTAGGTATGCGAATGGAAACCTGAGAATTTGTATAACTTTTGGTGGGGTGCCCAAAACCTGAAAAAAGAAGAAACAACGCTAATAAATCATCATTAATTTTGAAAACGAAGCAGGGGTTTTCGGTATGCACGACATCTGTGCAATTACTAGAGGCTCGTCAATGTTGCAACTGTAGTTTCAGTTTCAACTGTAACTGTAATGTGCTACACATTTCAGAAATGTCCACAATTGGTAGATCACAACGGCGATAGAAATAAAATGTAAATCTGAAATGTCAAAAAAAAAAGTAAATTTTTAAAGAAAACCGATCAGCAATGCGAAAATAATTCACAAAAAATCTAAAAGCATTATTTAATGATTTTTTCTACAATAAGTGCGTAAAAAAGGCACAGGCCCATGTAAAAAAAAGTTTTCCCCAATTGTTTCCCAAAAAAGTTTTCGTTTTGCTTAGTGTGCAATGCAAAATGGGGGGAAGAAAACCAGAAATCACAAAATGCGTTCACGCCAACTGTTTCGTAGTATTATTTATAAGTATATTCGTTCCCGATTGTGCCATTAGTTCCTACTAAGGGCATGATAGTATTAGGCACTTTTCTCCCAAAATAACTCGTTATTTCGATTTTTGGTCGTTTGGAACAGACATTTTTTATCTTCATTTCGTTAAGATAAGACACAGGTGTCGCTGTTAAATTCAGCATTTACAACTGGTTTCTAAAGATTCAATCGATACATTGTTTAATGTTAGCCTACCCTCGTGTCTTCATTTGCTGGTTAGGGTTAGCACTAGGACCCTTTTTTGTAGTCTGCGTTCTGAATCGCTCCTTGAACCAAACTGATGTGCATCTACCTGTATGTGTGTATTTTTTTTATACGGTCAATGTTTGTGATTCATTTTTTTTTCGGGACGTCACCGTAAAATTGGCGCATTTGAATTTTACGTGCTGAAATTAATTTGAAAAAAAAATTGCTAAAATCAAACGTGAAGACATATTCATTTTTGTTTTCATTTGATTGGAACACGTTCCAAAACACAATATGAAAATCTGTTCGCTTCTCTATAATTTGCATTTTAATTTATTTTTTGAAGCGAAGTACCTGCCGGGTTTTGAAACGCATCGTGGAATTCTTTTGTATTTATTCGAATTTAGCTCGATTTTTTATTCTAATTTATGTTCATTTGAATAAACTTCATAAGAATGCTCGTTGTGTTTCAAAAACGGCCGGTATTTCGCTTTAAAGATATTGAAAAAGATAAAAAAAATATTTTCATAAGCTGGCTTTGAAATATGTTTCGTTAAACTTCATCCTAAGATGTGTACCATAAATAGCACCACATTAAAACGTTTCTGATCTCGAGAACAATCGTAATGGTATCGAGTTTTCTTATATTTTCAGAATTCAGAATGCCTTCGAACAGTGTTTTTCGTGCCCGAATGGGTCTTAGTTCCAGTGTGAGTGCAATTCCGCGATCGCAAAGTTTCTGTACGAGTTCGATGGGTGATCCGCAATCTGCATACGTAAGCGTATCAGAAATTTATTCCATTTTTCTTTATTTCCAGCTCGTGACAACTTATCAGAGTTCGCGCTCTCGTAACGCGAAAAAGGACTCAGTGCGAGGCCAAGCGCCATACATGCGCCAATCGTAACTGTACATCTTTGCAATACTGCTGCCTGTTTTGCTCTGATTAAAGGAGGCGTCTCACGAGATCTAAGTGTAGGATTTCTTTCTTCTTATCGGTAGATGGAGATTTGCTTCCAAGAAACATGCCTTATGAAGCAAAAGCGTTTAATTAGAACGAATAAATCAATATGATGCTTTGAATTCTATCAAACTTTGTTACCATAGCCTTTGTAATTGTGTGTGTCCCGAGAGTTTCTGGGGACTCAAAATAAGAAAATAAGGGTGCAACTATAGCTAGATACCCTCGGGACACATACAATAAGACATATACCCTCGGGACACAAAGGCTACGGTAAAGAATTTTGATAAAATTCTAAATATTATATTGATTTATTCCTTCTAATTAAACGCTTTTCTTTCATAAGGCATGTTTCTTGGAAGCAAATACCAACATCTATCGATAAGAAGCAAGAAACCGCACACTTAAATCTCGTGAGCCTCCTCCTTTAAAGGGAGAGGCTCATGAGAAAAATGTTTTCGTCAATTTACTTGTCCGGAAGAATGTCCGCAATTTCAGGAATATTACTATGAATACTGCATTGTTTGAAGCCTAGAACCCACAGAGTTATTCTCCGGCAAACAGTTCAGCCAGGTACCGTTGTCAGGATCAATTTTTGCTCTTTTAGGTTAGGGCATTCCTGTGTTGGAAACGCCTCTTTATAATTGTAGGAACGATCCCTATTCGTTTGAACATTATTACGTTGAAAAAGAATGCAAGTGAACGGATATAAACCGTAAAAAAACTAATTTTTGCGTTGCTGACTACGGTGCCTGGCCGAACTGTTTAGCAGAGAATATCTCTGCGAGTTCTAGATGCAAATAAATGCGGCTTTCACAGTAATATTTCTGAGATACCGGACATTCTGCGCAAGTAATTTGAAGAAAACTTTTTTCTCGTGAGCCGCTCCCTTTAAAGTTTTTAGGTGTATTCCGCTGGACAGACAGGTCGTTTTTACTACACGCGGCGGCGCATTACAAGCCAGTGTTTCAGTCTTCCACCGATCACAGAACACCCAAAGGAGGAGAAAGCTGTATGTTATAAAAACAATTATGTAGTCAATAGCCCGTATTCTCGGGCGCACGGAAATTTTCCGTCGCGGAACATGTTCCGTTCCGCGAAAAGAATGGTATTCTCGGAAAAACGGAGCGTGTAGTTTGTAGTCTGCAAATTTCCGTTCGGCAAAACGGAAATTTTTTTCCATACAAAAATTTCCCCGATGGTTTTGGGTGGGAAATCACGACGGAAATTTTCCGTTGCTTTATTTTTACTTTATTTCTTTTCTTTTGTAAATTTTTGTTATTTGTTTTTCTTTCACCTTTTTTATTTTTAAAGAATAATTTTCGTTAAATTTACAGTTCGTTAGTGAAAAATTAAGCCCATTAATGTTAGAAATTTACTATAAACAAAGAGCAGATGTGTTAAATTATATATAAAAAATAAACTATTATAATATAAACTCAAGATATGAAAGAAAACTAATGGTAAAGCCAAGGTTTTAAACTACGCGGAATATGTTCCGTTCGATTCGAATTCTGGCGCCCTTCCAGAGCGGAACCAGTTCCGCAGCGGAAGATTTCCGTGCGGATATTTTCCCGGAACATGTTCCCATTTTTGAAGTTCCGTGCAGCCCGAGAATACGGGCTATTGTGTAAAACAAGTCATTGGATAAATTTATACGTGGTAACTTGGGAACTATGACATTGGGGTGAAGACTAAGAACTAACGGGACTTACAACGAAATTCTTCTATTGCCAAATTAAGGACGCCTTGTTGTATCCGAATTTTGGGGACTGCGGCTCATCATAGACGTTCAGCCAAGGAATTGCTCCGCAAATGTGTCGAGCCCAATTATGCTTTTCTTTATAGCGAGTAAAAAAAAAATACCGAGTGCGCGACGGGATCTGAGTTTGATCAGCCGTGTGAAAATTAGTCTTCCGATCCCATCCACAAGGAAATTAGGCACACTTTCTGGAAACGGTTAATCAATTGAAACGTGAGATATAAAAACCACTCCGGTATATCCTGACGGCTACGGTACGCAAGTCTCGCAAGTTGTTGTATAAAGGTGGGGTCTTGATATAAATGCCCAACAGGAGCAAAATACATACTCGAGAAGTGCCGATCTTGAATTTTTTGTCCTAATTGTTATCATTAATAAAATTAAAGAAATATAGAAAATGATGATTCAAAGGGACATAATCCCTTTGCAGTCAGGATGAAGAGAAAGAACGTTGTTTGTTTTAGCCTTATGAGGTCAGAGCAAACTGTTCTTTGGAGTTCTTATCTTTTTTTTTGTCTATATTAAGCTACATGTACACTACACTTACGTACTTCCGATTCATTTTTTTATATTAAAGTTCACTTTTCTTCTACGAGAAGAAGGCGAGTTGTGACGCAAAACGTATGTCTCTGTGTGACTCTGCGTGTGATAGGTATGTGTATAATTATGCATGTGAGCAGGGATGCGCATGTGACGGCATTTATTTCTTCACTGCATAATTTATGCACCATCGCAACATGTTCGTTACAAGCTTCAGCTCAACTAATAAAATTGTAGATGCCAAAAGTAAACACCTTTGGGAGTCCGCTGGGTTCAAAAAGAGCACACTTTGATAAGGATTATTTGCGGTGCCGGGCATGATAATACTGTCGGGATTAATTCATGAGAGAGCAAATTAACATTTCCGGACAGGAACCGTACTCTTTTTTGTACATTATCAGTTCTTCCATATCTAGTATTTATATAAATCGACGTTGCCTTTAAAAAGTATGCGTTCTAGCTGCTAGACTGGTTTAGTGTGCCTAGAAATGCATCCGATATTGTTTTAGTATGTGCTTGATGTATATCAACTACTGAAAATCTTATTACGGTCAACTGTTCATGTTCTGTCTGTTGTATATCATTAGCACTCTTTCTTATTGTTGTATTTGATTTCAGTAACTTGCTCAGTAACTTGCTCAATTTTCTAAGCTCCACTGACACCTCTTTTTTTTTCAGGATCATAATTTGATTTCAGTAATTTGCTCAATTTCGAAGTTCCTCTGAAAATCACAAATTTACTGTAGACGCCGCATGTACGTTATTTGACCCGAAAAGCTAATTTTTTACCCTGAAGTCTTGTTCACAAAACGTCACAATTTTCGGTCCCTTTTACGATTGTCCAGGACATTTTGCTCTGTGTCACTGGGAAAATACACGGGTTTTATCGCAATGCTCCCGAGCTAACCTTTCGATAAAAAGTAGATAAATTATACTATTTTGACATTTTTAGAGGATCTTGAACTAACTTTCTTGCGCACTTTTCGCCTCCGGGAATCCCACTCATTTATTTTTATCCATGACTTATTTATTATTACCTCATAATTCATAATCTTTAACGATTACTCGTTGGCAAAAAAAGGCAAATCACATGTATAGGTAGGTGTTTTCCATGCGTAGGTATCTCTCCAAACATTTTCCCAATTATTATCAATGGTTATACAAATTTAGTTATTTCTCTCATCCCGAAACTAAATCCGACAAACCGAAACCCTCTGGGTGTGGGCTTCGCCGTGTTCTTATCAAGATGAATAAAATTAGCCAATTTGCATGCTCAAAATTCCTGCGTGAAAGCTTGGCCAATGTGGCAAGGTTCATATAAAGACACCGCTTCCTTTGTATAATATGGACTGTTTACCGCAAAACAAACCAAGCATTGTTTCAAAATTACGGTACCTACGGTACCTGGCCGAGCACTTTGCATGTGAATAACTCTGCGAGTGCTAGGTGTGAAGAAATTATGTTTTCACAGTAATTGAATATGGAAATAAATGAACAAAATATTGTAATATTCTAATGAGTGAACTAGCGAAGTATAATGAAAGCAATATATAGAGAAACAAGAGTGAGTTGAAAGATATATAAAGATAAGCAAAAGGTCATGTATTTATTACGTGACACCCCGTTTCGACCTTTAATCGTTTACGAAGATTTTGCCTGGGCAGGGCCTCATCAGTACGATGACCTCATCCCTGAAATTCCGGACATTCTGTGCAAGTAAATTGAGGAAAAACTTTTTTCTGGTGGGCCTGTCCCTTTAAGCGTGTTCATTGTTCCTCAATCTAACAAATTGTACCTCACTGAATTTTGCTCTTGCCATTCTGTATTCAGAAAATAGAAAGAGGAATCTGCCCGTTATTTACAACCCGAAACGACCAAAACTAGTGACAAAGAGCCGGAAAAATGCCCATGACGTTTGTGTAATCAACGATTAAAGTTGATTTTCTGAACTTGTTCAACAAATATATTCATATGAATTTCTAATTTATTAGTTTTCTCACTCTTTTCCGAAAAAAGTGAGTAATTTTCCGAAGCATCCCGATTTTGCAGGTTTTCGAAAGGGCAAACTCGTACATCTGCCGTTCCAAATATGTTTTTTTTTTATTTCATCTGTCACTGTCGCCATTTAGTCATGTCAAGCTTCAGCTTTTCGTCCTTCACATTATTTTTCCTTCCAAGGTTTCCACTTTACACAGTAAAGTGGAAGCCCCGCTATGGCCCCGATTATTTTCTAGAAAACCGCGATAAAGGCCCGATTTTTCGAGGGACTTGATATCGGGGCCATATCGGGGTTTTTGGTTCCCCACCGTATGTAATTAAAGGGTCAGGCCCATTTCAAATGACCTCTATTTTTGAGTTGTCACGCCCCTTCGCTCTAATTGGGCAATATGTTCTATTGGGCGTGGCAATTGCGATATTGGCCAATTAGAGCGAAGGGGCGTGACAACTGCGATAAATAGTTGGGTATGACTGGCAATGGTAATCTGCTGAATACTGCGTGATTTTTGCGCTTGAAAATTAGAAAAATATCGTATCCTACTATATTTGACATAAAGAATAGGATGGAATCATCAAAAATAGGGGTCATTTGAAATGGGCCTGACCCTTTAAAGCATCCAGAAACGAGCACAGTGATATTAGGTTTGTGGAATAATGGCAAACCAAAGTGCATCATTCTTCACGCGGCTGACCCTTTAAATGTTTGTGAAATCAACTATATGAGATCATAACAGAGTATAGCTATTGCAAAGATCAGAAGCACGCCTTTCGGTGGAAGAAACCGAATTTTGATAACAAAAAGGCAGTTGGTCGGACACTCGGACCCGTGTTTTCAAGAATTTTCCCAGGCTCTTTTCGGGGTACTGTAGGTGCCTACCGTATCTTGAATCGAATAACGCAGTATTTATTTAGTACGGTATTGGCATCAATCCACGCAAACATCCTCGAATGTTTCTTCTATCCATATGAGGATACTCGGAGTTACACTAATATCTTTCTCTTCTCCTTTTCATTCATTGTGAATTATTCCTTTGGCAATAACCTCTTAACCTAGCAAGGCACGGGCAACAAGCAACGACAAAATAAGCAATACTACCAGTAACTGTTTGTGAGGGCTTGAAAATAAACTATCGGCATACGCCGTCGTCTATTTAGGCTAACGGAAGCATTGACCTACATCATTATCTACTGTAGACATTAACACCGGAACAAATAAACCCATTTTTTTTGGGTAGCCGAAACACAAGTACGGATCAGCTCATTGAGCCGCTCTGAATGTGAGCCGCAGGCACAGGCGACGATATGCGTTGCCATTTAAAGCGAACTACCGGCCGGTTTTTGAAACGCATCGTGGACAGCCGAATTCTTACGTATATATGCAAAGTTCCTCGAATTTAGCTCGATTTTTTATTCTAATTTATGTTCATTTGCATATGCTGAATACGAATGTTGGTGTACTCGATGTGTTTCAAAAACTGTCCAGTATTTCTCTTTAACGCGCTGTGGCATATGGTTTTGAAATGGACAACTGCGCTCCCTTGAATTATATGTAAATGATGTTCCATTCTATTCCGGCAATGTCCACAAAAGCGCAGAACATTAAACAAACGGTATTTCATAGCATGGCAACGCGCGGTTTCGACGACGCGCTAATTAGGCAGGCTCCTGCGAAAGTGGTGTTTCATCCGAGACCAAAACTTGGCCACTTTGAATCACATTTCTAAATGAACCTTTTACAGAGATTTGATTAAATAGCTCTTAAATTTGTAACTGATATATCTTGCTTTCAGGCAAAACTCGAGTTTGCTGAACTTTCGAAAAACTCGGAAAACGAGCGTAAAATGAGTATTGAGGCAGTTGAGGACAGAATGGCACAAGTTAACGCTTCTTCGCAAACCTCGGTTGGTTGCTACAAGGATTTTAATTATTTTTGCATTTTAACATTACTAGCCAGAATGTTACTAGCTTCTTACTAGCAGAAGTCAGATTTACTATTAGCCAGAATCACCAACTGCATGAAATACAGACCAGAATAATATGTGCAATAATTAACAAAATTTGACCAATGTGAAAAAGTCGTCGACGTGTTTTGAGAAAAAAACCTATTAAAAAGATTGATGATGCTAAACGGCTAAATATAGGAAGAGGAAGTTCAACCTTCGAACACAACTACACGTTCCGACACACTCACCTCCGAAGCGGGTAGCTTTACAGAGTTACAAGAGCGATTGAGCCCCCATGTAAATTTTTCTTCTAAAATTATCCTCTCTGCCTTTACGTGTGTTTGTCGTCGTGAAGTCTTCTAATAAGACCAATTCAAAGTTTACTTGTTTTTGCGTCTTTTTAAATGATATTAATATATATATTATATACAACGCTGCGCTTTGTGCTATTTCTAACGCAGCCCTTATCGCACTACGCGTGATTTATGTTTTTTTGTGAAAATAGGCACGTGTGATTTACGGAGTTGCTCCCAAAGGACCACAAATCTAAATAGCATATAATTATTTAAAGTCGGGACAATTGGAAGAGTCTTTTGTTGATGTACTTGTGCACAACGTGGAGAATTTCAAAAATATTGCCATGAAACCGCATTTCCACAGAAACTGTGCTTCCGAAGGGATCCCCGGCGAGATACAGCAGTTTTTTTGAAACACCTGAGTAAATATATATTGTTCACATATTATGAATACATATTAAAGTTAGATCAATTTCAGGTACATCGCAATCCGATGACAAATAAGAGACCCGAGTATCTGGACCATGCTCACAATGGTGCGTTTCATTTAGAATTTACAAAAAAAATTGGACATGTTATCAATGTAAATCTGAACCAAAACATAAATACGTTGTGAGTTTTTGTATTCATGCGATGAACAACGTGACCGTGCATATAAAATAAATTGCGCGATATTTAGTCTCTGCATATTTATTCTTGGTTAAAATAGTTGCTGTAAAATTTGCCGAAATAATTCACGTTGCGTAACTCCCGCAAAACCATCCTCTTCAATACCTTTCTCTCCCGTAAAATCAGCAAATATTCTTCTAAAAACTGAAAGCGCAATATTTCTGGCGATACCGAAGAAATTCAAAAGATCGCCAGCATTTTTGTCATTTTCCGGATTTGGGCGATAAGCTGGGAAGAAAATAGAAAAATGCAGCTTTTGCAAAGAATTATTTGTGCTTTTCCTGGAAAAAAATACATCTTATCAGAAGTTTGGCGGCCTGGGTACGTTTCGAGCACGAACAAGACCAATGACAGACAGACTCATAAGGGCCGAAGAAAGGAGGCACAAAAATAGAATTTATTTTCAATATAGGAAGGACATGGCTTATTTGCCTGTTTGTTGATAGGACTTAATAGAGCCAAATTTTTTTAGAATTTGAAAAGGTTCAATTCTGATGCCTGTAAGTGCTCTAAACGTACTCTGATAAGAAAATGTATGTTTCCTGGAAAAGCACGCGAAAATCTTTGCAAATGGAGATTTTCTATTTCCTTCTTCCCTATCGCCAATCCGGAAAATGACAACAATTCTGACGATTTTTTGAATTTCATCAAATATTTGCAAAAATTACACTTACTCTTCGGGGGGAGGGGGGCAATATCATAGTATTATTTTTGAGTAAAAATTAGCATGGAAATAATGATAATTATGTTATGAAAATGTGAAATTTCCATTTACTCGGTTTCGAACGGGCACGCCCTTTTAGACTCTGATTATTGTGCTTTACAGAAAGAAGGCGTGAGATAGCCCTATCGATCGACTCGCTCGACGATCCCTACCGAGAGTACAGCGGCTCCAACGACGAAAAGCTTGCACCGATTGTGGAATACGGTGCGTTGACATAGAAACCGTCTCGAAATGGTTTCCGTTTATTTTGTGTATGTCACATTTTCTTTAAAACGAAATACCGGTAGCACATCGAGTACACCAGCATACTTATGCAGCCTATGCAAATGAACACAAATTAGAATAAAAAATCGTGCTAAATTCGATAAAATTAGCATAAATGCGTAAAAATTCAGTTGTTCACGCCGCGTTTCAGATACCGGCCGTCGCTTTGATTGTAAGAGACTTCTATGATTGTTCGTCAAGTTCACCAAAAGTATACTTACAATATGTAGTCCCTGTTCAGGTAAAAACTATCAATTTTCTTGTCAAATATAGATTTCTCTAATTTTAGAAGTACCGGAACCCCGATCCTCCCTCATCAAGAACTACGTGATCACACACAAATACAAACTTCTAATCTCCGCCGTCTGCCTTTGCATTTTTATTTTTATTATGTACTTTATCGTAAGTGAGCTGGTGAAAACGTTAGCTAAGAAGAATTAATCAGTAAGAGAGGAGTACCATCTTCGTAAAGTTTTTTAATGATTTTTTAAATTTAAAGCGAAATAACGTCCGGTTTTTGAAACGCATGGTGTACACCTGCTTTCTTATGCAGCATATGCAAATGAGCAAAAATTAGAATAAAAGCTAGTCCCCAGTTAGACCCCACGTTGCATAAATGCATAGGAATGCAAGTACTACTTGAAATGCGTTTCAAAAACCGGCCGGCATTTCGCTTTAAATTAGTAATTAAGCTTTCGCTAAATTCAACAAAAAAAAGTTGACAATGTTTCTACTAGTTTTCCTGAAGGTATTGGCCATCTGCCATCTCCACCCACATTTGGCAATAAAATGAATAAAAACAAATAAATATGTGAATTGCTCTGCGGGGCACTATTCCCTATTCATATACGTGCATAACAATTACGGGTTTTCAGCTTTCTTTATTTTTATTACGGAATATAAATTTCCACTTTTTAAATGTTTTCCTATTATCCTATTGTATATCATGTAATATGATTCAATAAATTTTTATGTTTAATTTGTATTCCTGTTTGGCTATGTGCACTTTTGAACATGATGTTTAGGCAAAAAGGGAGGAAATTCAAGTTTCTACAGAAAAAAATCCTGATTCTTATTATTTACAGAGTTTATGTATACTTAAAGGGAATATGTAGGCCCTTTTTGAAGTTAAGCTGTATTAATAGAATGAGTGTTCCCCATTAAGGAAACAATAACAAAAGTTGTCAAAAGTTCCCCAATTACTTTACAAGTGAATGAATAACAAAGTTCGCCTTTTACATAGTAAACTCGTCGATCGCACCCGTGGCAAATCTCAGGCTCAATGGAGCAAATTTCAATTTATGTATGCAGATATCGGCAAATAGCAAGATTCAAGATGCAGGGCATGCAAATTCCAATTTACATATTCATTCGCCTATTTGATGCATGTCTTTTATATGGAAATGATAGTTTCGTGGTTTTTTTTGCGCATTTTGACTGCATACATATTCGCTTTAAATGTACTTGCACATATGAACACAAACACGCTTCAGTGATAATTCTACAGATTTACGTAAAAAGTCTTTGGTCTGTATTGAATAGAATGACCCTTAATTTGGGTTACTTTTCACAAGAAAAAAAAGTAGCGCACCTCTAAAAGCAACATTTGGATGTTGAACTATAAAATATTTAGTTTCTTATTTTTTTTCCCTATTGCTTTGAAGACGTGAAAAAAATGAAAGTCTGATCGTCTTGCTTTACTTTCTTCAATGTTTTAAGTTTATATAAGATTATGTGTATTGTAAGCTTCCTGCATTGTCTTATTTACCCCACATAACTGGCGCATACATATGAATATTCCACTGTGCATAAGACAATTCAAAAACGACTATTCTTGTGTAAATTGATATTTTATTAGCAAATTTGCAAAAAAAAATTATATTTCAATCAAAATTTCTGTGACGACGCAAAGATGAATTGGGCCGTTTTATTTGATGAAATTTCTGTCGCTCAAATACTGAAAGCAATTGCGGCCAAAAATAGGCGTAATAAAAATTTGCATAAATGGATCGAATATAATATCAGAATATGGTGCAGGAGTGTCCAAAAGAGATACGCTTGCTATATAAATCTAAATCTTACACTTAGCTCTAATCTCAGCTTTCACCAATTTTGGTTTGCTATGGACTGTTTGCACACTATTCTGAAGCAAATGTCAAATTGGCTAATATTTCCACGCATCACCATAGGACTTCCGAACTGGGAGTTTACTCCGTTGCAGTACATCGGCATCTTAAAGCGAAATACCGGCCGGTTTTTGAAACACACCGACTAGACCAGCATTCTTATGCAGCGTATGCAAATGAACATAAATTAGAATAAAAAATCGAGCTAAATTCGAGCAAATTAGCATAAATATGTAAGAATTCAGTTGTCCACGATCCGTTTCAAAAACCGGGCGGTATTTTGCTTTAACGCAATAGACCGCCAAAACTTGTTGTTGTTGCTGTTAGCCTAGTTTTTCCTTTTTTTACCTTTCCTCTTTGTTTTAGCATAGTATTAGCACGAAATTATGGTATTCGCGTCACTTTACTCTTCAGGAAAAGACTCTGTCTACTTTTTCTGTCAAGCCTTTCAAAAAACCTTCACCAAACCTAAAACCTAAAATCTACAAAATTCAAATTTCAGAGAATGTCATCGGGAGGAACGACTCCTCCGGTGAATTTAAGTAATCACAATCGATCGGAGGAAGATTTCCAATTCGAGGAGTTTATCGATCCATTTGAGATCACATCATCCTGCGTCTCTATCATTTTATTCATCCCTACAACTGTAATCGTATCGCTATTGATTCGCTATCATTCTAAAATGGGCTTCCGATCACCGTTTCAGAAAATTTTCCTGATCTGCACGATTAATGTTGGTTTTTTGGTGTTTTTCCTTGTATATTAATATGACTGAGCAACATTACATTAAAGCGAAATAACGGCCGTTTTTTGAAACGTATCGTGGCCAGCTGAATTCTTACGTATTTATGCAAATTTGCCCGAATTTAACTCGATTTTTTATTCTAATTTATTTGCATAAGCTGCATAAGAATGCTAGAGTATTCGATGCGTTTCAAAAACCGACCGGTATTTCGCATTAAAGGGACAGGCCCATCAAAGTAAACCTATATTTACGACGTATTCATAATGTGTATAGAGCATTTTTATTACAATATATACAAACCCAATTTCACCTACTTTCGCCCTCGAGGACTTTTTCCGATGTGCTCATCAGCAGATGTATACCGTAAAACTGCAGAGATCGAAGCTGTCTACGCAAATTTATCAAGAAATTAAAATGCGAGCTAGATTTGCATATACACCTTGGAAGTCTGCAGCTTTATGGTATACATATGATGATGAGCACATCGGAAAAAGTCCTCGAGGGCGAAAGTAGGTGAAATTTGGTTTGTATATATTGTAATAAAAATGCTTTATATACATTATGAACGTTTCGTAAATATAGGTTTATTTTGATGGGCCTGTCCCTTTAATGCATGATGTGGCGTTCAGGTGGGCAATGGTCTATGCCCTGGCTTGAGTGGAGTTGCTATTGCTATGCATGCGGCTCGCCGGTTCTTCCTAACCCGTGTAGACAAACCTTCTTTTCTTACTAGTATTCGTTGCAATTTTACTTTGTCCCCACTAACTGAAACAACTATTTAATTCCACGTTCGAGTTCGAAAGAAGTCAATGAAGTAAGCATCTGAATCAATTTAGGATCTGTGTTGTGTGCTAACCCAACTGATAACCCTTCGTCTACCCTGGTGGGGTACCTTCCCATTCTATGGGTACATCAGCGATGGTGTTGTCCCCACTATCCTCTACTATATACTACAAATGGTGGCACTTTTTCAAAACATTGGAGCCGTGATAATTGCCCTGAATCGAGCGAGCTCCATCGGAATACCGCAAAGTTATGACCGGGTAGGACTATCAAAAAACTAACCATAGCGAAAACAGAATCGGGGCAAAAAAAATTAAGCTTAGGCTTTGCCTTAGGCTTAACTGTCAACCACATCCGTGTTAGATTACCTTTGACTCATAAAAAAAGAACAACATTTGTTTCAGATTTGGAGGAAGAACCTAACGTGGATTATTCTCTTCATGGTTTCTATACCTCAACTGTTCACAGTGCGAATTTTATTCGAGGGAGCTCGTTTTCGGAAATTTGCCGTCGCCGCCTTTGTAATCGATAGTCTGTCTGACAATCCGGTAATTAAAACGATCCGGTAACGTTCGCTATATATATTGTGTCACAGGGTGTACAATGGTGTCAAAGAGAGTAGTTTGGTATAAGAGTTTTCACTGGTGTCTAATAGTGTAGACTGGTGTCTAAGGGAGCACATTGTTGTCCAATGTCCGAGAAGTCTGATTATCTTATCTAGTGGAACATTGGTAAAATAAGCTACGCTTGTCGCTGTTATGAAAAACTCATACACCGTGTACCGTAGTTGGTTGTGAGCCTTGAATTCGCCGCCCATTTGCATGTCCGGGCCTAAATTATTCCACTTTACAGTCTTACTACGGTTTCCAAGGCGCCGTTTTCAACATCGTATGTAGTATCATCTCGTTCTCTGCAAATCTTTTTACTGGAATTCAACTCTACCGTCATATGAACAAAATGAACAAGTCGAAACGTCGAACCGAAATGCGATTCTTCTACTTGAGTATTAATACGTTTGTCTGTCAGCTGATACTCACCATCGATCAGGTACGACATAATCTTCTTATTATATAAAAGAGTAACTGTAGAGTGCGCTAGCACTCACGTTACGGAAGAACAATTAGAATAAATTATTCAGCTTCGGGTATAAAAGAGTGCCGCAGCTCAAATTAGAGTACTCGCATGTAAAAGAAAGATGTGTGTCTTTATTCGAAAGATTTTCATCTATGTTACAGACGTTTCATAGTATAGAAAGAGATGCCTCAGGCGGCGTGGCCGTCTGGTGCGATGCCGGGCGATGCGACTGTTGTTTTACTTCAGTATCAGAAAGCGAAAAGCTAGAAACAATGCGGATTTCTAATGTTATAATCTTTTAAAGCAGCTTGTGCCCTTCCGGTAGTACGTAACACAATTCGAACATATAATACATAGAAAGGCGGTAGATCAGTACGCACTTCACGACTACCATACCACTTTAAAAAGACTGCATGCATTTCAGATGATAGTACACCTGCCATCGCTTGAAGCGCTTCACTACTGGGCGATGCAACTATTCCCCCCAGTTTGGGACTTCTGCTCTCTCGTCCCCGTGTATATGCTAATCATAGTCAGCCGTGATATGCGAAAGAATATATTTGCGAAAAATCCAGAAGAACCATCACTAGCTTCACAAAACCCAACGACCGGCAATAGAGTAATTATTCGTTCAAATCAGAAATCTAGTGGCAATCACCGAACATTTTGAGAAATTATTATTTTTTTATAAAGATAAAGAGTTATTTTTCTTATGGTCCTGAACCTGATTGTTATTTTGAATTTTAGTCTTGAATTACTGACATAATTATTTTTCTTATTTTGAATAAAATATTGATGAAATTATTTGTGTGTGGTGCAGAGTTGCTATGTAATTTAAATTTAGGGTTTCGGAACTTCGAAGTACGTGTCTTGGTCGTTTCTTTTCATTCTTACTCCATCTGGGCATAGATATGGTGATAATAAAATATGTATGAAGTATGAAGTCATACGCTATTGTTTCACGCAAACGGTGCAGCGGATCATGCAGAGTTAGACCATTAAGTAAGGTCAGGCTGGTGTGCTATATGTATTCAGAAATCTACAGGTATACTGAAGAGCCATCAACGCCCAAGGGAATGGAAAGTGTAGAGAAACATTCCGCATTGCAATGCCCAAGATATACCCACAGCTTGTCATACCTATGGCCGATTTCACAGTAGCCCTCATTAACTTTTGAACCGTATCTGCAAAAAAAACGTTGTAATTATGTCAGAATTATGCTCATTGATCATGCCTCCTCGGCACAATGTAATTCAAAACCACCAATTAGTTTATTATACGTATACAGTAGTTGGAAATTACAAATTTTTCCCAAGATAAAGAGAAGTATTCCAGCTTGTTTAAACCATAATTAGGTTATTAGGTACTCGACAATTATATGAATGTGTGTTTTTTTTTGCACAAAGTGTCTTATTACATGAAGGGGAAAAACGGTCATAATCTATCGAGAGTGATTTTAATTACTGTAATTTAAATCCAATCAAACATGTACTTCGAGCATAACCTTTACGATAATACCCCCAGGAAAAGGTTGTTTGAGTGTCTCATTTGAAATGATTTATAGTATTAATTTATTGACGCACTATATATAATATAAGTCTGCATCATATAAAATACTTGGAAGGAAAGTTGGTGAAAATTATTTCCAAGTATCTATATCATCTACTTTGATTTTTCGTTTTTCATCGTCTCTCACGGCGTTGCGCTCTTTTAAAGGGAGAGGCCCATGAGAATAAAGTTCTCCTTAATTTACTTGCACAGAATGTCCGGAAATTCAGAAATATTCCTGTGAAAACCGCATTGCGTGAAGCCTAGAACTCGCAGAGTTATTCCCCTGCAAACAGTTCGGCAGGTACCGTAGTCAGCGACGTCAAAATTCGTTTTTACGGTTTATATCCGTTCATTTGCATTCTTTCTCTATATAAGAATGGTCAAACGAATAAAGATCATTCCTACGACTATAAAGAGGGGTTTGCAATACAAGAATGTCCTAAAAGCGAGAGAATTGATTCTGACTACGGTACCTGGCCGAACTCTTTGACGGGGAATAACTCTGTGAGTTCTAGGCTTCAAGCAATGCCGTTTTCACAGTAATATTTCTGAAATTCCGGACATTCTTTACAAATAAATTGAGGAAAACTTTATTCTCATGGGCCTCTCCTTTCAATGAGTATAATAAATATTCAAATATTCAAAATGATGATAAGAGGTTGGCAAACTAAGCCACATATAACGAGTTTCCTTGAGAAAAGAGTTCATGCCTTGAAAGAAATCAATTCACCAATAAGTTTGAGTGCTTCGTCGCAGTAAAAACATCGTGGTATGTCTAGCTATCATCCCAATGTCACTATCATTTAGTTCTTCGCTTTTTTAAAGGGACAGGCCCATCAACCTAAACCTATATTTACGAAATGTTCATAAGTATATAAAGCATTTTTATAACAATATATACAAACTAAATTTCACCTACTCTCGCCCTCGTGGACTTTTTCCGATGCGCTCATCGTATATGTATACCGTAAAACTGCAGAGATCGAAGCGGTCTATGCAAATTTATAATGAAATTAAAATGCGAGCTAAATTTGCATATACATCTTGGAAATCTGCAGCTTTACGGTATACATATACGATGATCTCATCGGAAAAAACTCACCAGGGTGAGTTTAAGTGAAATTTGATGTGTGTATATGGTAATAAAAATGTTTTATATACATTATGAACGTTTCGTAAATATGGGTTTGCTTTGATGGGCACCTCCCTTTAAAGCACAATGTCACAATGTCTTTTTATAGCACCTGTTGAGCGATTTTTCTATTTGTTCGATAAAACATGTGTATGTGTTGTGATATCTTATGATTATGTGTTATGCAATCAAACCATATACATCAGCTCGTCACGTGATAAATGTCGGATTCTAACGACAATACACTGGTTGAAAACGACTATGTTTGGTATTACGACGAATTCGTGGACCCAGTTGAAATATCATCAACGTCCATATTTTTCATTCTCTACATACCGACGATTATCATTGTTGTGCTTTTTGCTCGATTCTACCTGAAAAATGGTTTCAAGTCCAATTTTTTGAAGATATTCCTTGTATGTTCGATAAATGTAAGTTTCAATATTTACCTGTGGTACCAATATTACAGTCCGATATGATTCAGCTATTGTTGAGTTACGATCCATTATAGAGAACGAGAAGATATAGATAGTAGAGGCAGATCTTCCAGCATCTACGGTTCCTGGAATAAAGAATTTTTAGGACCTGATTTGCGTTCTAATGCAACTAATAACTATGCGGCTTCCCTGGTGGGGAGTCTTTTCATTCTACAGTGCAATCGAACAAGGAATCATACCCACAGTGTTGTTCTTCCTTATGGAAACAGCGGCCATTGTTCAGAATTTTGGCGGCGTTGTGATTGCACTGAACCGAGCGACTTCTGTAGCTATGCCAATGAACTATGATAAGGTACGTTGGGCTGGGGCCTTAAGCCTTAATCCCCCTTGGGTCTTAACCCTTTAAGGGTCAAGCGAATTTCAAATGACCCCTATTTTTGATGATTCCATCTGATTCTCCATGTCAAATATAGTAGGATGCAATATTTTTCTAATTTTCAAGAACAAAAATCACACACTATTCAGCAATTTACCATGGCCAGTCATACACAACTATCTATCGCAGTTGGCACGCCCATTAGCGCTGATTGGCCAATACGGGAATTGCCACGCCAAATAGAGCAAATTGGCCAATCAGCGCTAATGGGCGTGCCAACTGCGACAGATAGTTGGATATGACTGGCTATGGGAAATTGCTGAATACTGCGTGAATTTTGCGCCTGAAAATTGGAAAAATATTGTATCCTACTATATTTGACACGGGGAATCAGATGGAGTGATCAAAAATAGGGGTTGCCTGAATTGGGCGTGACCCTTTAAAACTGCATGCACAAACCGTATCATGTTTGTTGGAAGCTCACAAACCGTATCTGTCGTTATTGTTTACATATGCTCGACGTCTTGGGGCTAGGGCCAGGAGGGATCGCCCATGACTTATGTTTCTAATTGGCAACAACACCATAATAGGACATTCAATTCGTTGTTGAGACATTATTCTTTCATGTTTAGATATGGAATCGTTACCTCTATGCAGTTGTGTTGGTAATGTTCATTGGTCCTGTTTGCTTCACCTATCGCATTTTCATTGATGGCGCATTTTTCTACAAATTTGCCCCCGCTGCGTATGTGCTTCAAAGCTTGTCGGAGGATCCGGTGAGATATTCTAATTTTAGTACAATGAAGACAGAAGTTTACGTGAAAAGGCATAAAGGAGGTCTATTAGGGGCTCGCGAGATACATGATCCCCAGAATAATGACTCTCGGAGAAAACACCAAAGTCATGGCCTAAATTATAGGAAGAAACCTATTAACCTTTCTTTTTCTTTGGTGAACAATAGCCCCCTTATGTTCTCAACAGGAAAATCAACTATCTATCGATGAATAAATTTTTCGATCGATAAGAGAGTTCACACACACAACGTTATGCAACTTCATTATTTTCCAACAGAGCTTTTTTCAGGCATATTGGGGCGTACAGAACGCGTTCGTAAACATATTTTGTAGTATTATCTCGTTCATCATAAACTCCTATACGGGAATTCAATTGTATGTGCACCTTGGAAAGATGAATAGAACTAGACGAGCCAAAGAAATGATGTTCTATTATATGAGCGTTACAATACTGATGTGTCAAATTGTGCTCACACTTGATCAGGTAATGAGAGAGAACATACATTTATGTTAATACCAGACGGTTAACGAGGTATCGGTCCGCATTTCCGCGCTGCGCGCCTGAGGACCAGAGTAAGGTCGGTTTGGTCGGTAGTAAAACCCTGCTTAAAACGATACGGCCGGTTATTGTAATGTATTTTGAAACTCCATTCCCACATGTTGTATGCCACCTAATATAATCATAGCACAGTATTAGCGCAATAATTTGCATACAATACATTGAAATATAGCGTCCGGCATACGTTTCAAAACCGGCGAGCATAAGGCTGAGTGAGGCAATTATCCCAAAAAATACAAAAAAAAATACTTTCAGCTGCTCATTCATCTTTTCTTCATCAATTTGGAAGTTACAATGATTGCCATGCAAATTTACCCACCTCTATGGGACCTGTGTTCAATGTTGCCAACCTACTTACTAATTATGATACACAAGGAATCTCGAGAGAATATATTTTCGTTTATGATCAAACCGTCCTCGAAAATTGTGAAAGTTCATTTATCGACCACGTCAAACACCCAATTTCGCCCCGCAAATGTTGCTGTGCTTAATTAATTAGAACATAAAGTGTAACTGAAATAAATATAACATTTCCCAGCGAATAACGTGAGCTGGATCTTATGAACGCATATGAGCACTTTAGGAACATGGTCCCTGACCTTAGACCTTGTTTATACAGCACGAAAATTAGCCCAGAAATATAAAAAAAAGTTAATTGCGGGCTTGGATTGGAGTTATCAAATATTGCACGTATCATTTGAGGCGCCTACACAAATTTCCTTTCAGCAAGACTTTTTCAAATCGGAAATTTCACAACTTTAGTCAACCTGCGAGGGAAACATGGGCGACTGCCAAAACTTCCCAGTTTGAGATTTGTTATAAGAACAACATAAATCGTACACATGAAAACATGTTTATTGAATCGACATGGGGTCACACTGGGCAATTGAGCATTAACATTCTGATAACGATGTTTAGAAATGTTTAGAAATGTTTATTAGACTCTTAGAAAGAGCGCAACGCCATAAGAGACGATGAAAGAATTCAATGATTTTAAAATTCAAAGTAGTAAATCAAAGATAGGACGAAAAAATGCATAGCATTATATATGTATATATATCACCAAAGATAAGAAAGAAATTCCACAGAGAGTAGTTGTAACTGACATATCAGCAAAGAAACTGTATTCACACAAGCAGCTAACAATTTTGTAGTTTTAGACTAGTTTAGCCACGTTACCTCAACACAAAACTACGTGCACACGATATCAGCAATCCTAAACGTGCCACACTCCGAAATACAACAGTATACTATAGCTGAACAATGTCAAAATAGCTCAGGGCCATAACACAAAGAAAATATGGGCCTAGCATCAGAACCGCCCTCCGCCCGCAAGAGTCTGCATGCGCTACATAGCTAAACTAGTTTGAGTACTTAGAGTAAGTGAGTAAGGTTAATTGCTTGTGTGAAACCATTTTCTTATGAATATTCAGAATCAAGAGCATTCGTTGTTGTACCGTATTGTACCGAACCCGCATCTCAACTTCAAGAGTTGACAAAAAATCAAAAGAAACAAAAGAAAGAGAGCAGAAGAAAGAAAATATGCTTATATTTATCCTTATCGCCGTCGTGGTGCCTTCAGTGTCTTCAGTGTTGCCTGCTGAACAACTTAAATTAGTGTGCGTATATAGACACACGGTTCTTGTTCTGGAGCCAAGAAGACAGAATAATCCAATAGTCTGAAAAGTCAGAACGGTGATTTGCAGAAAAAAAATAGAACCGAAGAATGGGACCTGTCCAAATTCAGCAATACCATAAAATAAAATTGGTGAAGGCAAGCAGTTAAAAATATCCCGATGCCTAACATGATCATGCAGAAAGAGAAAGTGATTGTTAGATCAAATCAGAAATCTAGTGGAAGCCATCGAACATTTTGAGAGTTTCTAAAAGAGGAGGCTTACGAGAATGAAGTGCTCAAATAGTTTATAGTGCTATAATGAAGTGCTCAAATAGCGAAATATGATGGTATTAAATTCCAAAAAATTTGAATGCCCACTATGGAGATCAACTATTTACTACGATCCAAAATGTTTATGGACTTCATAGTCTTATATTGATTTACTCCTTATAATTAAAAGTTTTTGCTTTGTAAAGCATGTCTTTCGGAATTTAATACCATCATATTTCGATAAAAGAAAACCATTTGAGCACTTCATTCTCGTGAGCCCCCTCCTTTAAAGCGAAATACCAGCCGGTTTTTGAAACGCACCTCAAGTACTTGCATTCCTATGCATTTATGCAACGTGGGGTTTAATTCGGGTCTAGTTTTTATTATAATTTTTGCTCATTTGCTGTTGCATAAGAAAGCAGGTGTACGCAATGCGTTTCAAAAACCGGCCGGTATTTCGCTTTAAGTATAATTATTACATAAATAGACCTTTTTTCCTAAAAAAAATTCTAAAACTAGGTAACGACTTATTTTTTAAGGTCATGAGCCTGATAGTTATTTTGAATTTGAGTCGAGTCTTGAGTTACTTTCGTAACGTTATTTTTTGTTATTTTTAATAATTTTTGTGATGTAATATTGGTGCATAGTTACTATGTAACTTTGGGCTTCGGAACTTCCAAATACATTTATACTACATATAGGAATAGGCATAGTGATAAACATATGCATGATTGAAATCGTAAGCCGGTGCAGCGGAACATGTACACTTAGACCGCAAGGTCAGGCTGGGGTTCACCTTGTTCAGTTTGTTCCATCTTGTTTAAATTATATTGGGGTTTCCGAGTGTGCTGAAAATTTGCAGTATTTGGAATATATGCGAATTTTTTTCATATTATACGTGCAGATTCCGTGCAAAAATACGATTTTTGGGACACTGGCAAAACCCAATAATTAGGTACTCGACAGTGCGTTTTTACACAAAATGAAGGGAAAAAGATCCTAATCTGCATGTATAATTACTATAATTTAAATCCATTTTAGCAAATACTTGAACATGAAACATGACCATTGGCATAATACCAACCAGGAAAGGGTTGTTTGCGTGCCTAACTTGAAATAATTTGTACATTCATATAATTGTTTAGCTGATATGCTAACGTTACTAACTTCTTTGGTTTATGAAGCACTATGCCACATTAAAATTTACGAAATTTGGCTTAGGCGGCCAAAATGTTCCTTACACAGTTTGCATTCACTTTCGCATATTTTTCTATAAGATATGAGATATGACTATCAATAATACAGTTATGCATCAATGTTTTATGCATTTTCGATAAGAAAATCCGAATTGGGACTCTTGGGGGTTTGCACATAATGTACGGCAGAAGGCCTCCCATTACTTCAAAACTGACCTATGAAAATGGAATAAAGATATTGTTCCAGAATCATAATATTATGTCGGGTACTGACGTCGACGGATCGACTATCGGCGACAGCGATTGGTATTACGACGATTTTGTGGATCCAATAGAAATCACTTCCTCTTCGATATTCATTATTCTAACACTGCCCACCATTGTCATAGTATCCCTTCTGGCACGTTATCATAGAAAGACAGGATTCAGGAGCCCGTTTCAGAAGATTTTTCTGATTTGTGTGATAAATGTGAGCTTATCATCGCAAATCATCAAGAGGCTATTGATACATCTGATGTTTTATGTCACTGGTAAAATTGGCAAGTGTTTAGGAATTATGTGTACGCTGAATGTCAGCATTTCTTAAAGGGACGCGGTCACCGTTTTGGCCCTTATATACTTTTTGTTTTTATTATCTGCATAATTTATAAAGCATAGCGTTGGGAAAATGTTTTGCAAGAAAAGCGGCAACAGCAAGTAAAATGATGACGAAAAATTGTGTCCGTGAACCAATACGCGTAACCCTAGTTATTGTCCAACATATGGCCGTGCTGATAATGACTCGACGAACGTTATTCCACTAATTAATCGCTCGCATACCTCACGGGCATTATAACATTTGGTTTTTTATGGCTAACTGTGACGCTTGGACCGGGCGCAATTTTTTTAATGAATGAATTTCTTGCTAGCGTTTTTCGTCAGAATTTTTCCAACACTATGTTTTTCATACTGTGCAGTTAATAAAAACGCAAAGTATACATAAGGGCCAAAACGGTGACCACGTCCCTTTAAAGCGTGTTGCTACGTTCGTTACAAAAAAAATTGACAGATGTTTAGGATATCTTATGCGTGTTCATGCAACTGATTTCAATGCGTCTTCCATGGTGGGGCGTATTCTCCTTCTACAATGAGATAGCCAGCGGGGCTGTACCTGCAATCATCAGATTTCTAATGCAAACAACGGCTTATGTTCAGATTATGGGAAATGTTATAATCGCACTCAATAGGGCGACCTCTGTGGGAATTCCACATAGCTACAATAGGGTATTCGTTTACGAGAACTGTTAGAAACAATTTGGTCGAGCCTATGGTCTTTTATACTTTTATTCTACATTTATTTTTGATGCACATCTGGCGGCGAAACAAAGATTCCCCGTGCATTAAAGGAGTGGTGTTCGTGCACTAAGTGTTCAATTTCTTTCCTTTGTAGCTTCCAAAAGGAACATTTTTGTCTAAATAAAATTTAAAAAAAAAAAAAATAAAATAAAACGACCTCCTATTTCAGGTCTGGAACCAATATTTCTGGGTAATTCTCCTGGTTCTCTTTGGTCTTCCAATTATAGCAACATTTCATGTGTTGCTGGATGGCGGGTTTTTTTATAAGTTTGCTCCAGCAGCCTTTCTGCTCCAAAGCGTATCAACAGAGGCGGTAAGTTGGCACGATATCACTGATGGGGTCTCGATGTTTTTTTTTTCAAAAACAGCGCACTTTGCTTCCAAGTATCAAATGTGCATCTCGTGTACGATTTTGCATGCACCTTTGAACGTTAGAAAATGCACCATGCTATAATGCTAGAGGGGGCGAAAATGCACAGTTTATGCACGCTCGAAAAAAATAGTCCCGTGGCTACTTGCCCCGGGACCATTTTTTGGCGGTCTGTAGATGTTGTCGTGTAGTGTCAATCTACGGTAATTTTTGCCATACTTGGAAGCAAAAATCGGCAATTTTTGCCATACATCGAGACCCCATCAAAATTGGCGAATCGAACTGTGGACTATGCGTATGAAGTGCATGGAGGCATTTGCCGTAAATTCCAGTATAACAGATCTGAAAGAACAAGAATATTGATGTAAATTAGCATAAAGGACAAAGCTGCAGTACTCTTGTTCTCAACCGCGGTCGCCCCTTCTTTTAGCCCCCTACGCGGCTGGCCGGGGGCCCCCTCCGCGGTTGGCCGGGGGTGCGCTGCGTGGTTGATCTCCCCGAGGCACCGCGCACCCAGCCGCGAAGCATGCAATCTGTCTACGCGCGCACTAGAAAGTGCGCGGCTGGCTACGCGTGCACTCCAATTTGCGCGACTGGGAGAAGGGGCGCTGCGCACCCAGGAACGTAGTAATAAGCTAAAGACGGGACATGATTCCTGCTGCATCTCGTATGGGTCCATTCAAGGAAAACACAAACCCCACAATGAAAAAATAGCTCAACCGGGACGCCGAAAAAATATCCAGTGTAGACAAGAAAAGACTGATTACGGTATCTTTGTTGCAAAACAATATGTTGCCCCATTGCAGTCTACCTGGAAGATGCAGACTGTCGTGTTTTACGCAGTGAGCTGCAGTTTTTCGTTTTTGGCCAATATGTACACGGGCGTAAAGATATGGATTCATCTTGGAAAAATGAATAAATCACGAAAGGCTCGGGAATTGAAGTTCTTCTATCTCAGCGTTACAACGTTCATATGCCAACTGGTGTTGACTCTCGATCATGTATGTTTCATAAAAACGTTTGGTCCTTTTTGCACCTTTGACACGTGTGTCGTCACTGTCACAAGCTAGTCAGGACCACAGTCACAGTGTCATTACTATAGTTATTGGCGCCGGTGATGTCGCCGGTGATGGCTGCGGTCAATTAGCTACAAAATATTTACCGACAAAAAAGGCTTTCTATAAGTATTCCACAACATAAGATGCTCGTTCTGGAACTTGTATGCAGTTATTCATTTCAAATTATAAAATTTTCTTTCAGCTGCTAGTTGATGTGGCCAGTGGAGAGCTGAAAGTTATAGCGATGCAAATTTATCCTCCTGTCTGGGATCTGTGTTCATTATTCCCCGTCTATATGCTGATTTTCATAAGTAAGGAAACCAGACGGAACATTTTCAAGTGGATCCCCATCAAGGAACTGTCATCGGGCCCAAATTCTGAACACACCGTTACTGTGATGCCCGTGGTCTCTTGACAGTAAGGCCGTATCCTTAGACTCTTTCCACGCTAATGAATTGTCAATTTTTACACCTTCACCTTCTCTTCTTTCTAGCTAACTTTATCACTTGCTGAGCAAGAGCCCCTGCACCGTTTTTGCGAATTCGGTTGACTAGGTGCACTTCTATTTGTTTTTATGCGAAATACCGGCCGGTTTTTGAAACAGATCGACTACACATGCATTCCTACGCAGCTTATGCAACTGAATATAAGCTAGAATAAAAGATCGAGCTAAATTCGAGCAACTTTGCTTACTTTGCATAATTAGAAATAAGAAATCAGCTGTCCACGATGCCTTTCAAAAAAAGGCCGCTATTTCGATTCAATAATTTTTTTAATAACCCTGAACCGTAAAGTTCCATCTCTCGGACTGAGGAGATTTTTTGCATCTTATTTCAGGCAGCATACACTGTGGCACGTTTTATTGCAAGTTTGGTTGATTTATTTGCGTATGCTCCTTTTTGGTACTAAACTTCTATTTTGCAACAACGGTGTTTCATCGCTTTTTGAATCTTTTTGAGTCTCTTCAATTTTTCTGCCATATTTTACCTCGGAATGCCAATCACATTTTTTTGAAATAAAAATTGTTAAATGATGAGTGTTCCTATTTGGGATCCGACAAGGAGTAGCCTGAATCAGAATCAAATTACTTGATGTTGTAGACGGTGTACGTCACCAGCAGAATTCTCCAACGGATGCCCTTCCACCTCGCGTGTTGTACACAGCCGGAAGGAAACAGGGTGCGGGAAAGGCATACACTTTTTGCAGTGGAAATTTTTTTCACTGAAAGTGGGGGCAAATTATCCTATAACATGTGTTGTTCACACGATTTTTCAAAGTGTTCAGATTTGGACAGAACATTTGTGGATTATGCCCGTCATCATGTTTATTGCACCTGTCCTCGCCACATCTCGTATCTTTTTCGACGGCGCAGTATTATTACAACCTCGAACTGGTACCGAATTCTTTATAACTTCCTATATATTTAATGAAAACCAGAAATAAAGTGAGAAAATATCGTGACTTTGTTCCTGTAAATTAGATCATGCGAAAAGGGGAGACTATTTTATCGTGAAAAAGAGTCCTTGAATGGAAAGTTTGGGTTTCATCATGCATACATTACATGCAAGTGGTATATTCTGTGTAGTTTGCAGTTTATTCGTACATGCATTTTCGTCGAGTGTAGTTGTCCAACGCATAGACGACATAGATAAAGATGCTGGGTGTGCGTGTTTTTTGAAGGTGTCTGACCATGTATACTGATCAAATGGTTTCCTAAAGTTCCCAGCCCAAAGACCAGAGTTTTTATATAATTCATATTACTGAATTGACTATTAGCATTATTACTGTACGGCAAATGATTGGTGAAACTTATATTAGACAACTGCATACTCATACTCATACATTGCATGTAAGTGGTATATTCTATTCTGTGTAGTTTGTAGTTTATTCAGGGTATATTCAATCAGTAAGTGGAATATTCTGTGTAGTTTGTAGTTTATTCATACATGCATTTTCGTCGAGTGTAGTTGTCCAACGTATAGATAAAGATGCTGGATGTGCGTGTTTTTTGAAAGTATCTGACCATGAATATATCTTAAAACTACGAAAAGAGGCCAATATTTGAATCGGATTCTATAATAAGTGAACAATATCCAGCGTTTATGCTCAAATCCGGTATCTTTAATAACCAAGCTGGCATTTATTTTATTTCATTAGTTTTCCGATTACCAGGTTTGGGGTTTTTCACCAAAAATAGTTTAAAAACAGTTATCAACGAAAATAAATATAAAAACACAAACAAATAAGTGCGTATTACAAAAAATATGTTCAAACTAATAAGATTTTTTTGATTTTGTATGGAAAAATCCGCACATGGCGGTCGACTTAGTAAAATAGCTGAAAAAAACGCCATCTGGGAATTTGAAATAATTAAACATTCCGCGGCATCCAAATGACGAAATGTTGACAAAATATTTTGAATTTGCAAGTAAAATAAGGCCAAAAACGCACGGTTTAAATGCAATCAACGCACGGTTGTTTACTCCTCCTCTTTTTCTATTTTTTTTGTTGAGACCGACCGCTAATTCGCTTTGCACGCAAGCAACTCTGGAATGCGCACAGTTGTTGAATGTTATGATACTAAAAGACGTTTCAGAGCCTAACACCTGGACCTGGCAATGAGATGTGGTTAATAAATATCTGTCAAAAAAAATGAAAGACATTACATAGAAGAAATAGCCAGTTTGGGTATTAATATGCCGGATTTGAGCATAAACGCAAGATATGTTGTATAACAATGCCGCGGAATGTTTAATTATTTCAAACCAGCCGTTCGAAGAGCCCTACGGGCTCTTCTCCGACTGGAGGAATCGGCCTTCGGCCGATTGTTACCTTATTTTAAAAAAAGTATGAGTCTGCCTCCTTCCGTCTCTGCTTCACACGTTAATAGTCATATATAATTGGGAAAACGTATAATAATGGATCCTGGAAACGACTAATTGTATTGTGCTATGCAAATTTAACAATTTGACACTGGAAGTTCTCTTGTGTAGAGCGGAAAGATTGTCGTGTTGTAAGCCAGCATAGCGCAGTAGGTAGAGCGCTGGACTATGAAGCCAGAGGTGGCAAGTTCGAGCCTCAACCGATGCGAATGTTTTGTGTGTTCGATTTCGATTGTGAGATATTTAACTTTATGAACAGATTTCGTTACGTTCACACAAACAAAAAAGTAAACTCTTCTCCTTTATATAATAAGATTCCCGGATGGCGTTTTTTTCAGCTATTTTACTAGGTCGACCGTCATGTGCGGATTTTTCCATACAAAATCAAAAAAATCTTATTAGTTTGAACATATTTTTTTGTAATACGCACTTATTTGTTTGTGTTTTTATATTTATTTTCGTTGATAACTGTTTTTAAACTATTTTTGGTGAAAAAACCCCAAACCTGGTAATCGTAAAGCGAATGAAATAAAATAAATGCCAGCTTGGTTATTAAAGATACCGGATTTGAGCATAAACGCAGGATATTGTTCACTTATTATAGAATCCGATTCAAATATTGGCCTCTTTTCGTAGTTTTAATATATATTCATGGTCAGATACTTTCAAAAAACACGCACATCCAGCATCTTTATCTATACGTTGGACAACTACACTCGACGAAAATGCATGTATGAATAAACTACAAACTACACAGAATATTCCACTTACATGCAATGTATGAGTATGAGTATGCAGTTGTCTAATATAAGTTTCACCAATCATTTGCCGTACAGTAATAATGCTAATAGTCAATTCAGTAATATGAATTATATAAAAACTCTGGTCTTTGGGCTGGGAACTTTAGGAAACCATTTGATCAGTATATATCACATCATTATACATGAGGCAATTATTATTATTACAGGTTTACTTTAATAATGACTATGTTTTTTCTTTGGTTCGGCGTTTAGTACTCCCTTCGGTTTTCAGCTTTTCATTCCTTCCGCTTAATCAACGCACTAGTTAGGAGGACAGTATGGTCTAAAATGAACAACAAATATTATAGGGTAAAGGGCCCCCAGTTTCTGTGAATAAATTCCCACTGTAAAAAGTGATTGCTCGTCCCGCACCCTGTCTCCGTCCGGCTGTATACAACATATGGGAATGCAGTAGTCTAAAATACGTTTCCATATAACGCTTTAAAGCGAAATACTGGCCGGTTTTTGAAACGCATCGTGTATAACTGAATTCATAGGTATTTATGCTAATTTGCTCGAATTTAGCTGGATTTTTTATTCTAATTTATTGTCATTTGCATAGGCTGCATAAGCATAAGAAAGCAGGGTACACGATGCGTTTCAAAAACCGACCGGTATTTCGCTTTAGAACGAGAAGAGATGAGCTCGCGATGCAAGATGTGAGACATCTTCGAGAAGTACACCCTCGACAACATCAAGTGCTTTGATTCTGATTCAGACTACTCCTTGTCGGATCCCAAATAGGAATACTCATCATTTAACAATTTTTATTTCAAAAAAATGTGACTGGCATTCCGATGGTAATAACGTGGCAGAAAAATTGAAATGTGAATGAACACAGTTGAAGAGATTCGAAAAGCGGTGAAACACCGTGTTGCTAAATACAAGTTTAGTACCAAAAAGTGACAGTTTTTTACGCAAATAAATCAACCAAACTTGCAGTGCCATAGGGTATGCCGCCTAAGGTAAGATGCAAATTTTCTCTATCGGTGGAACTTTACAGTTCAGAGGCCATATTCACCATTCCGATTCCCTCGGGGAAATAGTACCTGGGGACAGAAAATAGCATTCTAATGTTAGAAACGCAGAGAAAAAGACGGGGAATTCCCCATGGGGAATTGAGTGGTGAATATGGCCTCTGGTCATGAATACAGGAAAAACAGAAGTGCACCCCGTCAAACGAATTGGCAAAAACGGTGCAGACGCTCTAAGAATATAAAGGGACCTAGAAATAAGACAAGGTGTAAAAATTGACAATCTTAGTATATAAAGGAGAAAGATTCTTATTAAAGGATCGCAGTCACTACAAATTCGTATTTTTTATTCGCTTTTCATTAATTGTTCAAGTATGTGAAGAAAACGACGATTCCAGCGCCAAAGTACGGCAAAACGAACTCAGGGAGAGAAATCCCTGTTTATGACTTTTACTTATGTACCGTAGTTTATAATTGCCCGTATAGAGTTTCATAATAAAGACCCTGCAGTGATAAACCACGCGCCAGGTGTAACACTGCAGGCTGTTCACTCTCCAAGTACCCCTGGCAATTGCATATATGCACCGGCGTCGGTCATTTATCAAAACTCATTCTCATTGATTTCTCTCCCTGAGTTCCATTTTATGTGGATTTTTATGGGCTGCATATTGTTTTATAAATCTGCTTGCATCTAATAAAAATCGAATAAAAAAGTTGATTTTGAAGTGACTGCCTTCCTTTAAGGAACGAGATATAAAGGAGAAGGAGAAAGGACGGGTGGGGTTCGAACTTCGAACCCTCGACCTCTCCCTTTAGAGTCAAGCGCTCTGCCTGTTGCGCTAGAACGCCTTGGAAACGAACAGATGCAATCGGCCGAAGCCGGAGAAGAGCCCGTAGGGCTCTTCATTCGCAGCCGGAGAAGAGCCCGTAGGGCTCTTCATCCTGCTGCTGCTATAATAGAACATTGTAGAAAGAGTCTAAGGATACGGCCTTACTGTCAATGAGACCACGGGCATCACAGTAACGGTGTGTTCAGAATTTGGACCCGATGACTGTTCCTTGATGGGGATCCACTTGAAAATGTTCCGTCTGGTTTCCTTACTTATGAAAATCAGCATATAGACGGGGAATAATGAACACAGATCCCAGACAGGAGGATAAATTTGCATCGCTATAACTTTCAGCTCTCCACTGGCCAGACCAATTAACAGCTGAAATAAAATGTTGTACTTTGAAATGAATAACTGTATACAAGTTCCAGAACAAGCATCTTATGTTGTGAAATACTTATATAAAGTCTTTTTTTTGTCGGTAAATGTTTTGTAATTAATTGATAGCAGCCACGGTCGACATCACCGGTGCCAACAACCATAGTACTGACACTGTGATGCGGTCCTGAGTCCTGACTTAGCTTGTGACAGTGACGACACACGTGTCAAACGTGCAAAAAGGACCTAACGCTGGTATGAAACATACCTGATCGCCTGTCAACACCAGTTGGCATATGAACGTTGTAACGCTGAGATAGAAGAACTTCAATTCCCGAGCCTTTCGTGATTTATTCATTTTTCCAAGATGAATCCATAGTTTTACGCCCGTGTACATATTGGCCAAAAACGAAAAACTGCAGCTCGCTATGTAAAACACGAAATTCTGCATCTTCCAGATAAGCTGCAATGAGTTGGGATAACAGATTGTTTTGCAACAAAGATACCGTAATGCCTGACACCATTACCTATACATTACGCTTGATTTCCATTGTTTTATTATCAAATCACCTGTTTGCTAATCAACGACAACACGACGAGTTATATCCACTTTATTTTCATCATTTCATTGTGATGCACACCCTGTGGTGTTATTTAATAAATAATTAAGTAATCAGTCTTTTGCCGCGCATTTGAAACTTGTCTACTCTGGATGTTTTTCGGCATCCCGGTTGAGCTCATTGTGGGGTTTGTGTTTTTCTTGTATGGACAGTTTTAGTGTACCTCATATAAGAGAGGGAGCAGGCAGCAGGAATCATGTCCCGTAATTAGCTTATTACTGCAGCTTTGTCCTCTATGCTAATTTACATCAATATTCTTGTTCTTTCAGATGCGTTATACTGCAATTTACGGCAAATGCATCCATGCACTTCATATGCATAGTTCATAGTTCATAGCACTTCATATGCACTTCATATGCATACAGTTCACATTCACCAATTTTCAGTGGTATCATGCCGACTTAACTTACCGCCTCTGTTGATACGCTTTGGAGCACAAAGGCTGCTGGAGCAAACTTATAAAAAACCGCGCCATCCAGCAACACGTGAAATGTTGCAATAATTGGAAGACCAAACAGAAACAGGAGAATTACCCAGAAATATCGGTTCCAGACCTGAAATAGGAAGTCGTTTTATTTTGTGCACAACAACATCGTTGCGAATTTTTAGACAAAAATGCCATAGGCCCTTTAATGCACGGGGAGGGGAATCTTTGTTTCGCCGCCAGATGTGCATCAAAAATAAATGTAGAATAAAAGTATAAAGAACATAGGCGGCTCGACCAAATAGTTTCTAACAGTTCTCGTAAACGAATACCCGATCGTAGCTATGTGGCAATCCCACAGAAGTCGCCCTATTGAGTGCGATTATAGCATTTCCCATAATCTGGACATAAGCCGTTGTTTGCATTAGAAATCTGATGATTGCAGGTACAGCCCCGCTGGCTATCTCATTGTAGAAGGAGAATACGCCCCACCATGGAAGACGCATTGAAATCAGTTGCATGAACACGCATAAGATATCCTAAACATCTGTCAATTTTTGTGTTAATTTATATAAGGACACAACCTTAACACTGACAGTTTATCAGTACTTGAAGCAATACTCATATTCAGCAATTCAGCACAAGTCAATTTTACCAATGACATCAAGATTCAGATTACGTATCAATAGCTTCCCAATAATTGGTGAAGGAAAGCTCACATTCATCACACAAATAAGAAAAATCTTCTGAAACGGGCTCCTGAATCCTGTCTTTCTATGATAACGTGCCAGAAGGGATACTATGACAATGGTGGGCAGTGTTAGAATAATGAATATCGAAGAGGAAGTGATTTCTATTGGATCCACAAAATCGTCGTAATACCAATCACTGTCGTCGATAGTCGATCCGTCAGCATCAGTACCCGACATAATGTTATGATTTTGGAACAATATATTTATTCCATTTTCATATTATATCTTATATCGTATAGAATAAATATGCGAAAGTGAATGCAAACTGTATAAATGACATGTTATGATTCTGGAACAATATCTTTATTCCATTTTCATTGGTCAGTTTTGAAGTAGTGACCGTACATTATGTGCAAAGTGCAAATCTTATGCCGGAAAGTGCCCCTATTCGGATTTTCTTATCGAAAATGCATGTATCTGGTAGAATATACGATAGTATTTTTGAATTAATGGATGAGCATCGTACGTAAAACAACGAAAGTAGCGAAAATGAACTACGGAAGACGTGTTGTAAATGATGTACATAGGTCCAATAGGTCCACTGCTCACAACTGAATGATATCACTACTAATTGACTTCTTTTTTAAACAAAAACGAGAAAAAAAGGAAAATTATGGTCCTGTGTGAACAAATCTTATTATACAAAAGAGTGAGGTCCTGCAGTGTGAGCTAGGGAAATTCAAATACAAAATTCGTATAAATTGTGTGCCTATTCAGGTATAAAAAGAGAGTCGGATGTTTGGTTCGATTCCTGTCAGGGGTGTTTGTCTTGCGAAAGTTGTGGTAAATCACACTCATAATCAGTAGGCTCCTTTTTTCGCCGGAAGTGTTATCGCGCAGCTCAGTGCGCCAAAATACACCACCAAAGACGGCTGAGTACGCGGTGCGCTGCGCGCTTGAGGACCAGAGGCCGTTTTCACCAACATTTACTTCTGTCATAGAGTTTGCAGCATCAAAAAGGTACTTAGAGTAAGTAAATTTGTGACTGAAGTACGCTGCAACACGCTTTGCAATGGATTTCACCAGAAACAGCTAAATAAGTAAGTACGGGATTTGGCAATGTGCCTCGTAAACAATTGAAATGGTGAAGTACCAGGATTCTTCCACCTTTTTAGTCTAAGTACGCCTCCCATGCTGTAGGCGTACTTATGTCAAAAAGGTACTTAACCTAAGTTCCTTTTTGACAGAAGTAAATGTTGGTGAAACCGTAAGTACCGCGCACTTTTGAATGAAGTTCCCTTTTGACAGGAAGTAAATGTTGGTTGAAAAGGGCCTCAGAGAAGCGTGCCATTGTATGCAATTGTCCTAATGCCCTAGCTGATTGTTCTAGAATGTATGCTCGTCACGATGAGGTACATGTAAAACGTCATTATTATCTTCAGTGCTACGTTGTACCTGATTCATTGGTCCTAGCAGTACATCTCTAGCCCAGACTTATCAGGACTTTTCACAGGTGCAGACCTGGTTGTAAACCTTAAAGGCTCAGGCCCACATAAAAAAAGTCTTTCCCAATTCTTCTGCGATAAAACTCCCGGATTACTGAAACGTGGCAAGCGCTGCAACTTCCTTTGTGTTCGAAAACACATATCCAATACTAAACCCTAAAGTTTTTTTGTATCGTGCATTCTGTTCGTGAAGCATCTTTTACTAACTAACATTTCCTTACCGAATGTGGTAGGCTTCGAAAATAAATTGATACCTCAAGGGCAATAATACCTCTAAGCGAATACCGCGTGAATTCATAACGAATAATCCATTATGGCTACTGAAAGATATCGTGCAAGCTTTAGGAAAATTAAACCAGAGTCTAACAAATATAAAAATGATTTTTCTAAATAAGTAAACACAAAAGAAGTCCAACTAGCACTAAGCAACAACTCGGAAGTAAGCTAGTTCAATTAGCAACAACTCGGAAAAAATAATGACTGATATTTCATAATTCTTTGATAATCATATCCTTTATTTTTCACCTACTTTTTCACATCTTGTGATCATTTGAACTCGGATCGTAATTGGTACTTCGGTACTTGGGACACCGTCAGGGATTAAATCACAACATTATTGTAGTTTACTTATAAAACAAAGAATATAGAATGTATTATGATTGTACGTCGTATACAACCAAAAAGTTCAACAACACTTTTGGTGAAAATTTTTGAAGGAGTTGAAGTTCTTTTACTTGAGTATTACTACGTTCTTGTGCCAAGTGATGCTGACGATTGCCCAGGTATTTAAACGTTGATTGTCACAGTAGAAATACAGTTTACATGGCCAACAGCCATGTAAACTGTATGATAACGTCCAGAAACCTACGGTAATAAATCTATGTATGTAGTGATTTTAGATAAGTTTATCAAAACTGTCACATAACATGCGGCACGTTTCTACCGACACAAATAACCTATAGTTTTCACAAGTTCACGAAAATAATAAATGATGTCTCCCTCTATTTTTTGAATCAAGGATAAGATTTTTTCCGCGTGCCGCATGCCTATATAGCATAACATACATATATCGTTGTGTTGTGCTCTACTATAAAGTGATGTATGTGTATGTGCGTATGCTTTACAATTTACACTATGTTAGAACAACCCATCGATACATAACATAACATTTATTACGATATACCATGTATGTGGAAAAAAACAAAGAAAGCGTGCTAATCTACCATTGAAACGATTTTAGTTCGGGTTTTTATTGCTACGCACGAATGGAAACTATTTGCCGTGCAAATCTGCCGTGACCTCTGATCCTTATTTCGAGTTTATATGCTAATTTGCATCAGCAAGGAAACTCGACATAATTTATTCCCGTGCATTGCACAAGAGTAGCGCAGCGTGCTGCAGAATCGACTGTTTTTCATACCAGATCAATTCACTAAAGGTTATTGATAGGACTGACAGAAAAGTAAACTATTTGAGAATAATTGCGTGTTTCTGCGCTGGAAGCTAAACTACCGAATCGCAATCACAGGCACATGGACATACGGACACGGACCTAGGAGAGATGCTGCTTCGAAAAAAAAACAGTACAAATATTAGCTTCTAAGGAGAAACTTCGACTCCCTAGTGCAAGTTTCTCTTCCCATACAAAAGCCTTACTTGCGAACGGAACTTCCGTGTGGCACGTATCTTCCGTGTACACGAAATTGTTGGTGAGAACGAAGTTGCGCGGAGTGAAAATGTTGGTGAAACCGGCATCTCTATAACTCTGTCTCTGTTTAGTATTACAATACAACAGAGACAGAGTTGAGTTTAAACAACATGCGAACCCTACAATTAGCGGAAGAACGTAACCCGAGAAGCTATCATTTGTGTAAATTAATATAGTAGCGGTCCAATTTTAACCACTAATAGTGCAACTATCGAAAATTGTCTAAAAAGAAAAGTTTAAAGGGATGGGGGGGGGTCACCAAAAATTAGACTTCGTTTCTATTGTTTATATCGAACTTGCATCCAATCATCAAAAAACCCCTACATAATTTTTCATAACTGTGTCTCCTTACGGAGCTTCAGGACGTCAAAGTTTATTGTTGATTGCTAAAAAAGGAAAAGAGGGTCAAGCAGCTACACAACAAACACCTTGATGATTCAAACAAGACTAAATTAGACCATAATAAACTATGACTTTTCAGCCATTTGGGGAAAAATTCTAAACGACTCACTCACAACCCGGCTTTTTTCAGCTGATTGTGAGCCTCATATTCTAGGTGTCCGTATAGTATGATTGCGGTTTTGATGATTTGAACTTGGCCTAAAATCATCAAACATCAAAACACACAGTTGTCCAACTTTTTGGTTGATGAAGAATACCACCCAAATAGTTTGAAACATATTTCATTTGCGGAATCAGCTTAAAGGGAATATGTAGGCCCTTTTTGAAGTTAAGCTGTATTAATAGAATGCGTGTTGCCCATTAAGGAAACAAAAAAAAAAAAAAAAAAAAAAAAAAAAAAAAAAAAAAGAAAATCAATTACAAAGCTCGCCTTTTCCATAGTAAACGCTAATTCGGACCCCTTGCATAAATTTGGGTCTGATTGAATAAATTTCAGTTTAAATCGGCAAATAGCAAGATTCAAGATGCAGCGCATTCCAATTTCGTATTTACATATTCAGTCGCCTATTTAAATTAACGTCTGGTATGGAAACGCTAGTTTCGCTTTTTTTTGCTCATTTTGAGTGCCTACATATTCGCTTTAAAAACAACGGATCCATAATTTGGAGGACAGAATCGCATATGTCTTAATCATATAAACTATGGCGAAACACTCAATCTTATTTTCGTAATTGATTTGTAGCAAGGTGTTACTCTTTTCTTATAAACGAACCTCAAGCTATAATCGTTACATGTGGCTTAATTTGCCAACCTTCTCATCATCATTTTATATGATGCACACTTATATATTTTATATAATGTGTCAATAAATTTTTATTTTTATTATTATTATTATTATTATTATTATTATTTTATCATTTTTACGGTATTCTCTTATTCATTTATTCTACGTTGTTTTTATACATTCAGTTTCAAAACTTATCATCCGCAATGTCCTCATAAGTAATTACAGGGTGATGTAAATGTAAGGTGTAAGCCGCCAATTAGATGGTAAATAATCACTTCGCTCGAGTTCAACAGTTTATTACACATAATACATAATATACTGTTTCAGCAGGTTTCTCTATTCTTTTGTAAGCATTGCGCTTCCTGCGATAAAAAAGGCCCGATTTTTTCTTTTCTTTTTTTCTATCCTATCGATCTCTAAATGTGATCTCTAATCTAGAAAATCTAGCATTTTCATTTCTTCTAGTTTTATTATAATACCACCTATAGGCAATTTCCAGAGGGAATAAATGTCCGATCAAGATAGCATAGACACAGAAGCAGGGGGCGATGAAACGGGTACCCCGGACACGTGGTACTTCGACGGATTTGTTGACCCATTTGAAATATCTTCTTCGTCTCTATTCTTTATACTGTCCCTTCCGAATATCGTTATTGTAATAGTGATGGCCCGGTTTCACGCCAAGACCGGCTTCAAAACACCATTTCAACAGATTTTTCTGATTTGCACCATCAATGTGAGTCACTTGAAGAAATTTTTTGGGAATTTGCACAAAGCGCGGAAGCCGGAAGTGTTTTATCTAGTTATATTAGGGAATGCAAAGATCCTGCTGCATCGGAATATGATTCGGCGAGATGCTATAAGCGAATGTGGTGTCGAGCAATATGACTAGGTCCTTTGTACTAATGTTGAGATAATCTAAAATGAATATGTCCTGCACAGCTTGTAGATTTTGTTTCTTCGAGTAATCTAGTCTCAATAATTCTGTTACAGGATCTGATGTGTGTCTTTATGCAAATGATCACTCTACGGCTTCCATGGTGGGGAATTTTCCCATTCTACGGCTATATTTCAACCGGAGCCGTGCCTACGATAATGTATTTTATGTTGCAAATGGTCGCATATATACAGAATATGGGATCAGTTGTGATAGCAATTAATCGCGCCAGTTCGGTAGCAATTCCACACAGTTATGACAGGGTGAAGTTGATTTTTAAAAGGTACTGTCCCAGATTAGGAGATAATGGGAAATAATCCTCTATTGAATAGAATAGGGCTTATGCTCTGGTGTGGACTTCCATCTCCAGTAGATCTGCAGCGGACCTCCGTGTACAGTAGGAGAATGATGACGGCGTGGACCTCGTCGTGCGTCACGAGATTGGCCTGACTCTCATCAGGCTCAGATCGAAGGATGAATACACTCGAAAGATGGATGACGATACATCAATATTGAGCGTATTTATTGATCGATTAGATATGCAAATTCATATAATATCCGGGCTCGGTTTACACCTCCTAGGGTAACTAATTATGTTTAAAGGTCACGTTAGTCGTGCCCCGTGACAAGGTACTACCTTTCATTCCACTTTGTCCACCTGTGGAGCGAGTACTGTAGTTTTAGTGCATCTATTTCAATTTTGGTGCATCAGTGAACATAACACATATTATTTACAAGTCGTTTTCAGCTCTGGAAAAAGTATCTATGGGTTGTAGTACTCGTGATGCTTCTATTTCCAACTTTATTGACATATCGAATAATTATCGACGGGACAATTTTCTACAAATTTGCGCCGGCCGCTTATGTTATTCAGAGTCTGTCTGAGGATTCAGTAGGTGTTCTTCCGGCTATCGCATATTACCTAGACATCTAAATGACGGCTGCAAAACATAGGGCGCTAGTAAACTGTCCGCGGACCGCGCGTTCCAGGCGTTCCAGGCCCACTTTTATGGGGTCTCGATATATGGCAAAAACAGCGCATTTTGCTTCCAAGTATCAAATGTGCATCTCGTGTACGATTTTGCATACACCTTTGAAAGTTAGAAAATGCACCATTGATAATACTAGAGGAGGCGAAAATGAACAGTTTATGCACGCTCGAAAAAAATAGTCCTGTGACAACTGCCGCGGGACCATTTTTTGGCGGTCTGTAGTTGTTCTCGAGTAGTGCCAATCTACGGTAATTAAAGACTTGGAAGCAAAATCCGGCATACATCGAGACCCCATTAGTCTGAGAGAAAAGCTGTGCGCTCCACGCTGCAGGCGCGCGAGATCACCGACGTGCAGGCCGGCAGGATACTAAACTCATAGCGCATATAATCCAAAACAGGGATTTTTCATTTGATAAAAAAAACAAAAAGACGATGATTTTGAGATGGATGCGTCCCTTGAAGCATCTAAATACGTTCACTTCATTTAGCTGTACTGGGGAATACAAAACGCTGCGTTTTCTCTCACGTGTTGCTGTTTATCCTTTGCCGCAAATACTTATACGGCCCTGAAGCTCTGGGATCATCTCGGAAAAATGAACAAATCAAGAAAAGTTCGAGAACTATTGTTTTTCTACATGAGCGTCACCACGTTTATTAGTCAAATGCTTCTGGCTATCGATCAGGTAATTGAGGGTCAATTGTTCGCAAGGTACTAATTAGGCATGATATAGTGCATGGGAAACCAGAACCCCGATATGGCCCCGATCAAGTCCCTCGAAAAATCGGGGCTTGATCGGGGCCATATCCGCGTTCACTGGAAAATAATCGGGGTCATATCGGGGTTTTGGGAAATGATCGGCGCCATATCGGGGTTTTTCGAAAAGTAATCGTTGCCATATCGGGGTTTTTTGGGAGGATCGGGGCCATATCGGGCCTTGTTCCCGATATGGACCGGATTATTTGTGATCGGGGCCATATCGGAACTTGATCGGGGTCATATCAGGGCGAAATACGGGTTTTTGCAAAACTATTAAAATCGGGGTCATATCGGGGTTTTCACTTTCCCGTGTGTCAAACAACCGACATAACATCTAGCCGTAACATCTAGTCAGACTGCCAGACACAAATTAGCTTCATTCTAAAAAGAGTGTGCTTGTCATTGGAAGAAGACTTCGAGCAAAGGAAACTGCAGTTAGTTGAATAACTCTCACTTATTTCAGGTGTTCATTCACCTCATTTTTATTAACGAGTCGCTCTCCTATTGGGCAATGCAACTCTTTCCACCAATATGGGATTTGTGTTCACTAACGCCCTTATACGTGCTAATTTGCATTAGCAAGGAAACCCGTCAGAATATATTTGCTCTGCAACCGAAATCAGAACCAGCCACCATACAAATGTCTATGTCGTCCACGGTTCTGGTAAATCAAAAATCACCGCAAATGCATGGTCGAAGTGGTATTGTGCAACAGGCGAATGTTCCGTCGAAAACCTCTCCTAGAAGATAGCATTAGTAAATTAATCTTATATAATCCAAGCACGTGATCCTTTATATGGATTCATGCAGCGTTCAATCGTTCAATGCTGATTACTCGCAGCAGAGCTGATAATTTATTATTGTAAAGCCACGAACATTTTTTATTGTCAACTGAGTTCCTGGGATCATCGCATACTATCAACATGTTGTACTACGAAACTTATATGCATGTCTATTTCCGCATCTAATTTCGTGGTATATAGTATTTTAAACTTTGCTTATTCAATAAATTGGCCTTGGTTTAGATGAGTAATTCCTATCGTGTTTGAAAGCGTAGTATTTGAAGTCCTCAGTATATCTGTATGCGTAACTGAATCGGTTCACATTATTCAATAAAATGGAATTTGTTTAATTGTTTAGTATATGTTCAAATGACAAACAAAGCACTCGCATCAAACAAAGCAAAGTTCTACTCTAATAAGTTCAGTACATTATACTCCAAACGACGTCCTTCACTCCGCATATTTGTAGTCTTGTATTTAGTGTAGTTGTTATAGATAAAATTTTATCGCACAAATGATAAGAGAGCGCAAAGAAAAAAATCCGTAAATTAGTTATAATGTACTTTCGCATACTAGTGACGAAAATAAGAGGCGTTTCCACCTTTACGGGGTTTCCAATTATCCCAAAAAATCCGTGGGCTTCTGTCAATACTACCTTATTTCTGCACAAATCTTGCATATATAATATGAAATTAAAAAAATATTCTCATGTAGTTCCAAGATGCATTAAATTTTCACCATACTTATGACTCGTTATGACACCTACGCTTTCTAATCGTGACTACGATATCTTCGCTTGTGCGCTAACACCAACCGCGTGTAATGGGGTTTGCAAGTATGACAGAATTTATTTGCTTAAGGTCACTGCGCTCGATCATTAGTTTGTTCTTATTTTTTTCAATGGAAAAAAATCAGAGAAACATGGTCTCAATATCAAATCACAAGCTCAAGTGCTCGTTTGGATATGCGCATGCTATTGAAATTGATTGGATATGCGTTTGGATATGCGCATGCTATTGATTGGATATGCGTTTGGATATGTGCATGCTATTGGTTGGATATGCGTTTGGATATGCGCATGCTATTGATTGGATATGCGTTTGGATATGCGCATGCTATTGATTGGACATGCGTTTGGATATGCGCATGTTATTGATGGTATTGATATTTCGCTTTTAAGATGTACGCGAAAATACGGTAAGTTGGCACACGAAGTTGCGATTGATACTTGCAGGAGAAACGTACGGTTTTTTCATACTTGCAAACCTAATAATAAATCAGTCCCTATATACCGAAAAACAGCAAACATCAATCAGTTGGACAACTTGCATATATAGTACTGACAGAATCACACCGAGACAGAATCACACTGAATTTTTGGTATAATTGGAAACCCCCATAAATTACCATGAAATTAGGGTTTTGAAAATTCTAACGAACGCGCGGTATCTAGCCCCGCCTTTTCACTATCGCGGGCGGCCTATCGCAAAAAAATTCGCGTTTTTGTTTTGAAATGTTTTCCTGCAATTGTAGTTTGTATTTATCACCTATATAAATGTTCACATTATTCAGTTTTACCCACCGTTATGTTTTAGACCGTTCGAACGAAAGGTTGTTTTGTGCTTTAGCTTCTTGGGGAATTGTGTCTGTGTTCCTTCCCGATTTTTAACAATTTGTTTCAGTGCATCCGTTCATTGTGCGTCAGTATCACTGCGTTGCATTGGAAACCTTCCAAGTAGGAATGGATGGAGTGCTATCAGACTCCAATGAAAATACCCAAGATGTGGACACGCTCGACCTTCCAAATTCTGGTCTCTTGAGCCGGCCTCAGTCCGTGAGTATTGTTGTGTTATAGAGCTTTTAAGTGCACGTTCGGGAAAGGGTAATTCAAGTGCACGTTCCCCGAATTCCACGGATAACACGGTGCAAAACCGATTTATACCTTCACGCTCAAAGAAAAACCGGTGCATTTTGTGTCTTCGTGTTGAGAGCTTTATTTACACTGCTACTGTATCGAGTTTCAAAATCCGCTTATACATGGAACGCGAACGTACACTTGACTAGACTTTCGCACTTTCCACGTTCGCGAACGTGCACTTAAAAGCTCTATTAGCTTGAGTGTGTTGACGATTGCCTTGTACTCGTACCTCCTACCATGCCTCTCGCATGCCTGCAATTGCACCAAAGCGCGGTTCTACGCCACACCTGTTGCAATTGACTCCGACTCATTTTGAATATGCAAATTGTCTTTCCATGTTCTTTAGCTATGATATTTATCCGTATCATTGTTTCCAGGTCGGTGTTCTGAACCTAGACCTGGATGTGGATTCCCTCTCACTGCTCGGCCTTTCTTCCTCGCGGTCCGATTCCAATGTGTTGATGGGGGACTGCCAAGATGCTAGACTGGTGCGGATTAAAACTTACTGTATTTTTCGGAAATCATTTGTGTGGTGATTTTATTGAAGTGGTCGGGATTTTGCCGGCTCTCCATTTCGGGTATAGCCTCACTTACCAGAGTTAACGGAGGGGTTTCTTAAGGTTAATTTCAGGTGGACTTTCCGTAGGGAAAGTCAGCGAAATCCCATTTCGGGGTTTCCGTTTCCAAAATCATTTAATGCAACAGGAAACAGGAAAGCGCACAGTACAATGCATTAGCTTGTGAAACTCTTACTCTTTTTTTTCGGGAAACAGTTCTAAAAGAGTTATCCTGCTTCGCCTCCCTTCGGGAAATTCTTACGACTTTCGAATAAAGAAACTACGAATAAATGCCACTAAGTCTTATTACATGAAGGAGAAAGGTTTATTGTCCTCGTGTCGGAAACGAAATCCATAATACGTTTCAGGTTTGGTATAATCAGTCCAACTTTTGCAACTCCAAAATAAGCAAAACCATTCCATTCCCAGTACCTTAATTATAAGCAATACGTTTCATATAAATATGCCCATTTTTGTTAGGCTTTTAAGTATTGAAATGTCGCCTCAGGCGGCGATAGCCGTACTTAATATTAAATAAGCAAAAAATTAGCTTCTTGCTACCCTACCCTAATGAGCGTACGTGTGTGTGTCCGTCGGTCAAGCACGCACCTGGGTTGTCAGGATTATGTCATTAATGTTTATTTTTTAAGTGTAAACGCAAATCAACAACAACCGATTCGTCGCACTGTGGTAGTGCAAAGAAGCTGATGAAGGCCGAATTGTCAGAGTAAGTTATTTTTATTAAACACAGTATATACATACACATTGCCTTCTTTATTTCGCGCTCATGAAGATTTCCGACAAGAAAAGACGCAGCAGTAGCACTCGGCAAGGCCCAAGGCTTCGTAAATCTGCACTCAGAATAGTTGTTCCAGTTCCATGCGCAAGTCCGGTGTGATATGATTAAGATTACCATCCTTAGCTTTCTTCTCTTCTAACATAGCCAACCTTCTTCACCCATAGTCCACTGTTTTGTGTCATTATCTATTAGAAATCATTTACGCAAATCTAAGAACGCGAACGAAGGTCTTATTCTACTTGAAATGCGGGGGGGGGAAGCGGCGTCTATCATCCCTATTGAGATTGAGTTGAGCACAAAAAAAGTTGATAAATTGTAACTTTGGATCAGATTTTATGAAGTCAAGTTTGGGCACAAATCTGTGCGTAAAAATTACGCAATTTACGCGTCAACGGAATAGCTGAATAGCTCAATTTATGAAATTTATATTTTTTTATAAAACACTACGCATAATGGTTTCCTGTAAATATTTTAAATTTATATTTTAGAACTTGTTGTTAGGGGGTTATGAAGTTTTGATGCCTACCTAGAATTTGTGATGGAAATGATCCAGCATTTTATTAGGTATTGATTTTATGAGCTATGCACTACAGCGCTACTCGCTACATAAATGTTCTCAAAACTTCTTGCAGACTGCAGAGTGCTCCTAAAAATAAACAGAATTTACAGAATTTCTCACCATGGTAGGTGATAGGATAGGTGCACGAGAAAAGGTAACAACGTATCATATTCATATTCGGAGTTCGGATTTTATTTTCTGAGGTCTTTTCTTCGCTTGCATTTTTACACCATTTTGCTGATAAGAGAATGTTATACGTCTTCGCAGAACTTTTTTTTCTTGATTGTTTTTTGCACATCAACCGATAGAGTTTTATGCTGATTACGAGTAAAAATGAGCTGTGAATTCTCGTAGTGAAGTCTCCTGTCTCCCCTTGCCAATTCCCCCCCCCCCCCCCCCCCCCACCGTATTTTTTATTAAACTCTTTGTCTAAAAAAAACACAATGTCAAAGGTAATCAAAATGAAAAGAGAGAAACACACACAGGGTGAGCAGTGAGCACATTCAATAGGCTCAGCTTCTCACGCGGTGTGTTCTTGTTTATTGTTAGTTGGATCGTTGACTGAGAATCCAGTTAATTCGGTGCGACATAAATTATTTGTGACAATTTCACCGATTTCACTCCGAGTTTCCGGAGATGATGCCCTATAAACCAATCCGGAGGTGATTGGTGGGTGCCTAATTTTATGCACCAATTTGTGCCCAAGCCCAGCTTGTTTATTGTTAGTTGTTAGATCGCTGGATGTATGAGCTGTGAGAATGAGTCTAGTCTTGCTCGTCGATCTTGTCCCCACCGCTTGCATGCTCTTAGCCGATTTGGAAAGGAAAAAGGAAAGATGGATGCGACAGAAACCGGTCTGTCTATCATCTGTGTGTGTCTATGCTTTTGTACATTGCCACTCTATTTTATGCCCGTCTTTATTCTTGTTTTCTTCCTCGTAGATCTGCACTGTAGTGTGAAACAGTGAAACTCAGAACTAGACATATGAGGTGCTTTTATATTGCATTTCCGCCTTTGTACTTTTGTATGTGATGTAGTAGAGCAGTTCTAAATAATTAAACACAGGCAGTGTTTATTTTATTTTTTCGAAATTTGTGCGACCGTCCTTCGTCCTTCTAGGTATCTTCACTTCACTCGTCAAGGGCAAGCATTGGTGTTATTTTTGGCGCCTTCCAAGATAACCGTTTGTTTTAAACGCGATGTGATGTTTGTGAAATGGGTTGACACTAAGATCCCAAAAGCCCATTTATTTTTTGTTGACGGATTGGATAGTAATTGGCTTATTTTATAGCTGCTCTCTTGCGACGGTGCAATTAGGTTCTCACTATAAACAACCGTTTACGTTCGGACTGAAATGTTTGTCCAAAATGGGACATTGTTTATGAACTCAGGAAAAGGCGGATAAGACATAAGACTGCGTCGTATTATCCGTCTTTTCCCCCTCGCACTGCACTCTGCTCTCTCTCTCTCCGCGTATGTAGATTAGCGTTCCGCTAGTCTTTCGCCAGGCGTTTTGCTAGTCTTTCGCCAAATCGTCAGGCGTTTCGCTAGTGATAATTATTTTCGTCGGCCGGTTCGCCAATAAAATCCTTTCGCCAGCGAATCCGCTAGTGATAATTATTTTCGTCAGCCGGTTCGCCAATAAAATCCTTTCGCCAGCGAATCAGCTAGTGATAATTATTTTCGTCAGCCGTTTCGCCAATAAAATCCTTGCGATTCCGCCAGTAAAAATATTTTCGCTGGTGGATTAGTCAGTAATAATAATAATATTTTCGCTGGCGATTCGCTGAACATGAACAGAGTTGGTTAGGTATCTTAACTAATACTCCATTTTTCTACATTTGTTATATTTCTTTTTTCTTTTTGTTTGCAATTTCTGTCTATATTTCTCTTTTTTTCTCTCTTATTGAATATTCATGTTCAGTTCTATGGTCGCAAACAAATGCCTGCGCCTGTGTCAACTAGTCATATTTTTACATCGTACATTTATGATATTATGTGTGTGTGTGCGCGTATTTGTACATGGTGTTTGTTTACGATAGAAAGAGGGAGAGGTGCTTTTTGAATGCGTATGCGACACTCACTTGCGGGACCGGGAACGTACAGCGCACTGATCTTTTAGGACCGTTAGTCGGGCTGCCGCTGATTATTGCGCATGAGGAAGTGTAGGATCTTTTCTTTTTTGAGGACGCGGAATCATTTACGGACAATACGTGCTGATTTTTCGAAGCCTTTTCAAGTTTCAAGCAATAAAGCAGTCCACCACTTGCCCCTAGGATGAGATAGGTATTATCTGTCTGGATGTCTTATGATGTTGCGATGGTTTTAATTTCATATACTTTGCAATTCTGTTTGGAGTTTGGAAAGGTAATTTGTCGAGTCATCTGGGCGTCCTGGGATGGCTCTGCTGCTCGTTATGGGTTATGGAGTGTCTTTCTTTCTTTCCGTTGATACTTGTTGCCATTTTCATTGTGTATATTTTGTAGTCCAACTTATACTTTTACGTAGTCCATGCCTTTCAGGCGTTCATTCCTTTGCTTCGTGTGATTGGTGTGGGAACTTCTCAAATTTCATGAAATGACTCGAAGTGCTTTTTAGCTATAAACTAAAAACTAACTTTACTCACACTTGGCACGATATGTTTATTATTGTTATGAACTTATTATTCTTTGTCTCTTTTGCAGTTCAGCCCCTGAGTTGAGATAGTTTGGGCATTTCGGGTTTCAACCAAAGTTCCTGACCTGATCACCTGATTTAAAGCGAAAAACCTGCCGGTTTTTGAAAATTTGAAACGCGAACGCATCAATTAGACCAGCTTTCTGATGCAGCTTATGCATGAACATAAATTAGAATAAAAAATTGAGTTAAATTGTTAAATTCGAGTAAATTAGCATAAATGCGCAAGAATTCAGTTGTTCACGATGCGTTTCAAATACCGGCCGGTATTTCGCTTTAATTATTTTTTCCTTTCTAGGTTCCTGCGTTATTTTATTTTCCTTGCGCTTCGGCTTATGAGTTTTTTGTTGTCTAATTCATCCAACCCATTTGGCCCGTTTCCTTGTGCACTTTGTTTGTTTCAACTGATTTATGTCTTCTGGACCACCGTTGACTTCTGGACCGTTGACTTCTGGACCACCGTTTCTGGGCACTAAACGCATTTTTTTCGCCTTGCCTTTTGTCAATGAACGGTGTAGTTTAAAGCGAAATGCTAGCCTCTTTGGAAAATTTGCATACGATAAGCAAATCCTATGTATCCTATGCTAATTTTGTACGATCGTCCACGGCAATCGTACAAAATTAGCATAGGATACATAGGATTTGGCTTACCATATGCAAATTTTCCAAAGAGGCTAGTATTTCGCTTTAAATTCGCATTAATTAGTTCATTGGTTTTGGTTATTAATCTTTGCTGCATTTAATTTGAAATTAGAGTCAAATTAACAATTCACCTGTTATTGTGGAAATGTTCTCTCCCAGAATTTTTTTTAATTAATGTAGTACGTACGGTATTTTTTTACAACGTATAGTATAGTATTTTGGTTGTGACCAACCAGAGTACCAAAGCTGCGTTTTTGGCAAAGTTAAAACCAAAGAATTTGAGGTTATTCTTTTTTTTCGGTGCTCATTAAGTCTTTTCCCTACCATTGGCATAAACATTTTTTGTTGACCATTAAATAAGCTCCGCTTTCTTATCGGGTCATAGAAGCGGAAAATTGAATTGAATCATATTTTCGAATTCTGTCGAGTATATTCGTCTATCGTTCTCTTTTCTCTTCTTGGTGTGGTTTGTTTTCCTGAATATTCATATTTCATATAAATCTAATAAATCTAACAATAATGTAAGGTCAGCTCTATTTCGGACACGGGGACACGGCTTAATCAGTAAGTATTGTAAATTGAATTTGCCACTGTTTTCAAGAACTCGGCGCAGTGGTGAAGTTTGAGTCAGAGTTTTGCAAATAATAGTTCTTTCATTCTTCTTTTTTTTTGCTCTTGTTTGCTCTGCCTTTTGCTTCTCATATTACGACATTACGTGTTTTAGTGAACTTTCTCATTTTCCGTTTGTTTGTACGTATCTTTTTGTGACTTCCTACTTACTCTTACTGCTTACCTGGTGTTTGATTAATCAAGTTAAATGTTAAATATGTGTCTGTTGTAAGTAAGGATTTTATCCGATTGGACGAGTAAAGGAGTAAAAAGAAAAAGATTTTGAAAGAAATTTCTCTTACACTTACAAAATTACAAGAAATAGTATTATTAATGATTCTTATAATAATAATAATAATTATTATTATTATTATTTTCTTTCAGTATGCTTCCCTCGTCGTCTATGGATCCGGGCGGTTGCGTAAGAGGATGCGCCGTGGAGGATTTGGACGTTGGTCAGGCTGACGATGACGATGACATGGACCTCTTCCCTTTCGACACCGAAGAAGAGCAGATGGGAAGTGTCGAAGACTCCGAACTCAGAGAGCATTGGATTGACGAATTTAAGGTAAGGAATTAATTTAGTTTGTATTTCACTAGAACGTTTTGCCACTCATCTCCATGTATGTATTTAAAGTTCTCATCTATCTTTACCGTATAACAATTTCATAATGTCTGCATTGCATCATAGTTGCTTTGTTGTATGTTGTGTTGTGACTAATTCTCACTCATTAACAGACTGTATTTTTTACACGTATTTATGCACTAGTTTGTTGTTTTATGTGTACCTCGAACTGATATTTTAAGGAGGCCATTATTTTATATTTTTGGTATTAAACACCACTTGAATTTCTTAACCTTAACCGTGTGTTTAATATTGCTCTTTTTTTCTCTCGTGGGCAATGAATAATATCGTTTATTGCCCTTTTCCCTAGCTACTTCTAAAATTCGAAAATTATTTTCGATTTTTTTGAATGTAAAGTTTTTTGTTTGTTTTTAGAACATGTCCCTGTCGAACCAGCAGATTGTTCTCAGACAGCTGATTTCCGTACTGCCTGACCCGCAAATCCGGGGTCTACGACGAATGATTGAGCCCTTGTTTCAAAAAGATTTTATTTCACAGTTGCCTGGAGAGGTTCGTTGATTTAATTTAGTCATAATTCCCATAAAATAAGGACACCAACATACAAGGGATCTTGTTCTTGTATGAAAATAGTATTTGTTTTTCTTCTTCTCTTATTTGACTGTGATCCGGTTCTGAAATCTGAAATGACGAGATTGAATGCGAAGGTTAAGTATCTAATCAGTGTTATCTATCTTAATTTCCAGCTCGCCCTAATGATTATCTCGTGTCTGAGCCCTTCGGATCTACGGGCCGCTTCTTCGGTGAGTCGTCAGTGGAGTAAAATCTGCGACGACGATCGGCTGTGGAAGAAAAAGTGCCAAGCGGCCGGATACACTAAACTGGATGAACCGAGGTTCCTTCTATTAAGCACTTTAGTTGTTTGCAATTTTTAAGTTACTCTCTTCGTGCCACTTGATTTTACACACTCTTTGAAGTGGTAGACTGACCTCTGTCTCTATTTGATGTTGCGGATGGATTTGACGTATCGTATTATTAAAAACTGCGTCTTGTATTGCGTAAGCAATGATTCTTTTGAACTCTTAGTGCATAAGAAAAGAAGTTAGTGACTGCTACTGCTGCCTAGTAAAAAACTGAAACAATGCGAAAATGAGTTTAATTCCTTTTGTGCTCATTTACTTTATTTTCAGTTTTCGTTTCCTTGGCGGCTGGGAAACGTCGAGGGCGTTTGGATCCCCGGGTATTGAAATTTGTGATCATATGTCGCACTCGATAGCAGCACAAAATAGACGAGAACGGGAAAACGCGTATGGCGTGTGAGTTTTTATTTCTTGTCAGATATTGCCTTTTATGTTGTGATTTGTTGCCTACAATTAGTTTATGTTGTATCTAGTGAACTTCACTGTTCAAAGCTTCTCTTCTGTCATCTTTTCAACGTTTATTAAAGCGGTATTTTATGTAGTTTGGGAGGGATATGCTGTAAAACTGTATTCCATGTATGTTCCCGGTATATGTGTGCCCTTCCGTTTCATACGGGCACGTAAAATTTGCTTATTTCATGATAGGAGGGAGTACATTTATAAAGAAAAAGTTTCAAAACCACCACATGTCGTACCACTTTATAATGTGTTCACTTTCAGATGCCACGATCGTTCTTCCTGGAAGGCACTTCACCTTCGAAAAACGCGAATAATGAATAATTGGCGGTCGCGGTCCATTCAGTCAAGTGCCATTTTGAAGGTATTCTTAATTCATATATTTTTACATTCTGAATTCTGACGAATATTCCTTTTTTTTGTGCGTCTTATTGTTAATTGTTAGAGCCATGTTGATGTTTCTTTCCTGTGGAACCGTTGTTTGTTGTTTATAAATGATGTAGTATTATTATTATATTATTATTATTATTATTGTTGAGATACGATCCATTATGGGAGAAGATTATAGATAGTAAAGGTAGATCTTCGAGCATTATTATTATTTTACTATTATTATTAATTATTATTATTTTGTGCTGTATTGCTATTTTAGGGCCATGACGAACATGTGATTACTTGTTTGCAAATTCTGGGAGATCGTATTGTGACTGGATCAGACGATAACACTTTGAAGGTGTGGAGTATCGAACGAGCTCAGGTAAGCGGATATTAAAAATTAAATCTGCTCTGTTTTGTAGATTCCAGAGATAGAGAGAGAGAGGCAGAGACGCAGAGAGAGTGGGGAGTGGGGATTTCAATTTTAGTGTGGTTGGTGTGGATTGCCTTGGGTTTGGGTAGATAGTTGCGTGTAGTTTATTATTATTTTTTCTAAGCCTAAGCTCAATGATTTAATTCATTGTGCCCAGGCACATAAGCTAGCATACGCAGAAAATTATCATGTTTTTGCTTTTGAACTCGAAACTCGAACTTGTTGACGAAAATCAAGTTTCCATTATTAATCAGTTCCATGTGATTTTTCCAATTCCTCTTTCAGCTTTTGTTCACACTTACGGGTCACTTGGGAGGTGTTTGGACATCGCAAATCAGTGATGATGGCCGATTTTTAGTCAGGTACTTATTTTGTTTAGTATTATTATTATTACTATTATTATTGTTCTCGAACGTGATTTCTGTCAAAGACTGTAGATGATGACTGATGACTAGATTCCTTTCCCTTTTCTGTTTATTTTGTACTATTATCTTTTTTATGTTATCTATCTATTACGGATTACGGTCAATGAAATGTTATTGTGTTGGAAATTTGTTTTGAGAAATTCAGTGACCGTGCTATTTGTGCATGCTTATGCTAATGTCGGTTTCCATATTCCATTTGCGAACTTAACTTTGTTTGAGTTATTTGGCTACTTTGGCTTTTTTACGTTTATTTATTTAGTATATTAGTATTGAAGTGGTAGTATTCTTTGTAAAGTAACTGTAACTGTATATTCCCATTTTTTATGGGGTTTCCATGTATGTAAGCCGTGCGTTTTGCTTCCTCCAAGTCTCAAACAGGCATCTCGTGTGCTGTACTTGGAAGGAAAATCGGCCATACTTCGGAAATTGGAAACCCCCATTATATGCATATTTTCTGTGTCTGTGTCCGCTCCGCCTGAGCCGCCAGATTACATATGTTAATACAACCATGTAGTTGTCCATTGTACTTTTTCACATACCTCGTGTAATGCCACTTCAATTCATTTCAGCGGTTCAACGGATCGAACTGTTCGGGTCTGGTGCGCGGAAACCGGCCGTCAATTGCACATTCTTCAGGGACACACGAGTACCGTACGGTGCATGAGTTTGCACAAAAAGACGTACGTTGATTTATTGGACACGTAATTTGTTGCGATTCTTGTGAAGAACAGAAGAACACAGAATCACAGTCCCACTCCCCGCCGCAGTCGGTTACACCCGTTATGTCCTTCGTCTTGATACCTTGAAGCCTTGAACCTCGAACCTGGAGAAATATTTGTAATTTTTACCAAGAAGTGCGTTTGTTTCGAAAAAAAGAACGTTTCCTATGTTCCATTTTGATTTTGCCACTGGACTGTTTTATCACTTTGTCAGCCAAGCCAGGCAGCCATTGTTGGCCAGTCAGTAAATTTTGCTATTAATTGAATCGTTAGATTTTTGCTTTTAGTCATTTGTAAGCTCCTTGATGTTCAGGCTTGTATCGGGTTCTCGTGACCAAACACTCCGGGTATGGAACATTCTCACTGGCGAATGTCTCCGCGTGTTAATTGGCCATAACGCTGCGGTACGATGTGTGCAGTTTGACGGAAAACGAGTTGTATCGGGTGCTTACGACTTCACTGTGAAGGTTTGTGAATTTGTGACCTGAGTTAACTTTTTCTGCGTTTATTCATTTTAAAGCGAAATACCGGCCGGTTTTTGATGAAACACGTCGAGTAGGCCAGCATTCTTACGCAGCTTATGCAAATGAACATAAATTAGAATAAAAAATCGAGATAATTCGAGTAACTTTACATAAATACATAAGAATTCATTTGTGTAGGATGCGTTTCAAAAACCGGCCGGCATATCGCTTTAAAGGGGAAGGAATATTTACCCACTTTTTGATGATAACTAAATAAACTAAATGTGTTATTGCCAGAATAGTATGGATAATAATAATGAGGAGAATAATAATAATATAATGTAACTTCTACATCTACAATAATGTCCTTTATTCATGATTTATATGTGTAAAGTATCAAGTATAAACTTTATATTTGTGAATTATTACAGGTTTGGAATGTCGAAGACGGAGATTGTGTTCATACGCTGCATGGACATACGAACAGAGTATATTCACTGTTGGTAAGTGCATACTTGTTAAAGCGAAATACCGGTCGGTTTTTGAAACACATCGAGTGCACCGGCATCTTTATGCAGCTTATGCAAATGAGCATAAATTAGAATAGAATTCGGTTGTCCACGATGCGTTTCAAAAACCGGCCGGTATTTCGCTTTAAATAATATTGTTTTCGGCTATTTCTTGTGTCCGTCCAGCCATACAATGTAAATATTTTTTGTTCAACGATTTTCTGCATGAAAAGCAATATTATGGTTTATTGGAAGTTGGAAGTGTAAGACCATAAAACAATGTGTATGTAGAGTAGAGTAACTGTTTGGCAACTAGTATTGTCATTGTCAACCACAATGAACTTACGAAAGTTAACATAATACGTTGCTTCACGTTCATAATATAATACGTTGTGTTTTATTGGTCGAATGATTCCTTTGTTGGCGCGATAGCGCTAAAATAAAATAGTTTGGGTTACATCAGTATTTGTTTCAGTTTGATCCTGCCCGTGACTTGGTTGTATCCGGTAGTCTCGACACGACTATTCGTGTGTGGGACATTAAGAGAGGACTGTGTTTGTCGACATTGGTCGGGCATCAGAGCCTAACGTCCGGAATGCAGCTGCGAGGCCATCTTCTAGTATCTTGCAATGCGGATTCGGACGTTCGGGTTAGTTTATTTATTCCATTATACAATTATATACCATATCGAGTGTGATGTCTTGTAAAGCGGGATGACACGTGGTTTGTAAAGAATCATGCGTCAATAACCACGACGTCGACGTGCTATACCACTTTGCCTTGTACCTATGAATACCTAATCCGATAGCTTTTTTTATCCACATCTACCTATGCTACTGAATGTGATTTATGAAATCGTTGTTTTGAAGTGTCTTTCCATGATATTGTATGTTTGCGAGACTAGATTTCTCACATTTCTCTGCCGTCTTTCGCGCTATGAAAATTCATAGAACTTTAACTTTGACATTTCCTCGTTGGCGTAATAAGTTTTGGCATTTCCTCCACTGTTCATTTTCGCAGCGAAAAATTATTGTCCATGGCGTGATTCGCTTCGCCAGTAACGCGTTTTCTTTTAGGTTTGGGACATTCGCAACGGTACGTGTCTGCATCGATTGCATGGGGCAAATGGTCATGCTTCGGCAATTACTTCCCTTCAATTGTTGGAAAATGGACTTGTGGCGACGAGCAGCGACGACGGCACTGTAAAGTTGTGGGATATTGTCAAGGGTTAGTTTTGAAATTTGATTTATTTGTTATTGCATAATCCGAGAACTTGCATGTTCTTCGAGCTCCAATGAGGTGAGGGCTGTTTACGTGCATTATACATCAGCAGGCTGTGATTTTTTGCTATGTCATTCGTCATTCGAAATTTGTTTTATTTTTGTATTGCTGATAATTGTACCTGTTGTACTATGCTGGGTGAATTAGTTCAGAATCGGATAGTAGAATCCTTATCCTCATCAAATCGATATAACGGCCGGTTGTTGATACGTATTTTGGATAACTGCATTTCCATATATTGCATGTAAATGAATATAATATAATAAAAAATCGCGCAGTTATTTGCACACTCTACATGGGAATATAGCGTCCACCGTATGTTTGTTTCAAAAACCGGCCGTTATACCACCGCTTTAATTTTGTTAGGGGTAAGGCGTAGTATAAGTTGCGTAACTTTTGACTATTTTTTATTTATAAATGCTTTAGTTTTCTTATTCGCATAAATTCAATTTCAGGAGAATTTGTGCGTGATGTGGTCAAGTTGGCCTCTGGAGGATCGGGCGGTTGTATTTGGCGGCTCAAGTGCACAGACACACTACTGGCGTGCGCCGTCGGCTCTAGGAACGGAACGGAGGACACCAAGTTGATACTTATCGACTTTGATGCGTCCTACCCATAGTAGAGGTACTACTTCGTCTCTTTGTTTTCATTACACTTGCGACGTACACTTACGACTATGAGCATAAATCGGTACGTAAAATCACGCATGAACCACATTTGGATTGGTTTGAGTGAAAGTGAAGCTAAGTTGAAATCGTTGATCAGTGATACGTTTCACACAAACACAAATTTTCTAAAGTCACGGGGGGATAGATGGTCTAGACAATCCGGTGTGATCTGCCTGATTTTACTCCCCACTTTATGATCAGCTCACATTATTCCACATTTTTGCACCAAATAATGGTTGTCATTTGTTTTATCTCAGGGCTTTGAACTTGGACCTATATTTTCTATTTTCTATGAGCTACGTAATGTTTCCTAACTTTCCTAACCTCTTATTGTTTCCAATCGTATTTTTAGGCTTATTAATCGTCTTTTTTTCTATCACTCACCATTGTTTATAGTCAGATTTGAAGATTGCTATTGTTTCCGTGATATCTTCCGGTTGCTGCTTGTTATTCCCGTTTTACTCACTTCTTCGCCTTATAAGACACTAACTAACCAAAGAGTATATGCCTCAGCAGTTCATTATCCTGTGGTTCATGTTTTGTATTTTCCATTCATTATTTGAAAATATTTCATTTTGTTTTGTGTTTATTGTGTCTTGGTAATTGGTAAGCAGGTTTGTTTCTTCGTAATCCAGTTTTATAGGACGTGCTTTTTCGGAAAAGTGTTCCTGACTAGTTTCCGTGCATTGCATTATGATTATGTTGAAATTTGCGCTTGTGTAAGATTGTATAAGTTTTGTGCTGATCACTTTTTGGTGAATTATGTGATTTGTTTGATGGGGTTTGGTGTGATATTATTTCCTTATTGTTTGATTCGGAATTGGTACTATTTTATGTTTAGTGAATATACGAAGAAAGCCCTAAGCCCATTTACTAGTCATACTTTTTATAAAGTTTCTTGAAAGTATGGTTCCGAAAATTGTAGGAGTAGATATACTGTACTGTTGTGATTACGGACACTTACGGTGCTTGAAAAGCTTTGTTGCTTTTTCTATATATTTTTTTGTACGTTGCGTTGAGTGTGCTACGAATTAGGGTTGCTTGTTTTTCTCGTATTTATGTAGGATTGTTAGGCGCTTAGGGACTGTTAGTGTTTTGTATAACTTGTATGGGGTACGGTGTGTTTTTTAAATTTCTCGCAGTATGGCACTCATAATTCATGGACGTCTTACAAACCAAATGCCACGTTGCTTTTAGTATGTGTTTGTTCCAATCCAAATCTATTTTCCAATATGTTTCTATGTACAATAAGTGATAGATGTGTTATACCCTAGATGAAAGGAATTCTGTTGTTTATTTTTTTTTTCGTTTGAGTGATTGTATGCAATTCCGGATAAGCTTTCCTTTCCTTTAATTTTTTTTGTATGGGCTCATTTGAGCTCTTTTCTCTGGTTACGGTTCGTTGTGTTTCTGTGGTGTACTTTCTTCATCAGTCGTTGTTTTGTTATCATTTGGATAGAAATAAATTTTCCAATTTATGAGAGTTTCATTTTGAGATCAGGTTATGAATTCCTGGAATAAGAATGTATCGAATGGAGTGAGGGAGGTAGTAGTATAACTTATTGCTAGCTTGGAGCCTTGAGCTATTCTCACACTATCGTTGAGCTGTGTTGCTCAACTGACATAAAGCGACTGTCTGTGAGGTTGTATTTAGCGGGGTTAGGACACAGGAGGGCGTGGGAACGCCCAGCCAGACCCATGCATGGAAAACCAATAGACCTAAATAGCAAACGTCTATCCCAAAGACCTAAATAGCAACGTAATAGCACGAGCAATAGTGCACAGTTAGCACCAAAAGTGAGCTAATTGTGTCTAGTTTGGTGTCTATTGGCGTGTGATTTGGTGCTAACTGCGTACTATTGCTCGTGCTAATACGTTGCTATTTAGGTCTATGTACTAGACCTGGTCTATTCATTTTGTGTGTGTCCAACGAAGCTTTGACTTTGTGCAGTGTTCTTTGCACAACACTAGGATTAACGTTTTGTATCGATAATTTTCATTCTGCTTGTGTAATGTTTGTTGTCCGCTCATCCTCTATAGTAGAGAATGTACTGTAAAAGTGGGCTGTATTACCTTGTACTTTTCAGAGGCATAGGAGTCCTTCCTCCGAAGTGTATGCTTTTGTGGAAGCAAATTGTTCGCAGTTTCGCAAAGAAGCCTTACGTTCCGGTCACTCGGCAGACGAGACGAATAGAACCTATTTTGGGTAGTTTTATATATTCTGTTGAATAACTTTCGTGATTACGGTAACTGTTGGTGTAGACCTCACTGGCTTGGTGACTTGGTGTCTGATCTTTCATGGGTTTGATTTTGTCGAAGGCTATTTTTTTTAAACATTTGAACGGGCGGTTTGTGAAGTTCGTGTTGGCCAGCTGCATTTGGCAGTTCCATGTATTGCGTGAACTTTCAGAGCAATTAATCGGTAATGCAGTTTTTCAACACACGTTTTGTCGGCGTATCCTACCGCCTTGAAGCTGCCATAATCACGGCACATAGTGTACGAGTGTAGTGTATAGAAATGCAGTAGATGAATGTCCAGTATACGCTTCACAAAACAGGTTCCATACCGTTTTAAGCTCTGCTCAAGCCTCACACCCACTTGTTCGTTTCATCTTATTGTTTTGATTTCAGCTCGCGATCGAATTGAACCAAGAACCATGAAACTGGATAATGAAGACTTTAAGTCGATGTTCACGCCGCAGTTGAACAAACTGGCCGAGATGTTTAAGAAGAACAATTTTGAGCTTAGGTAACATTGCATTATTTATGGTCACTTTGACACTGCTTGACATTCCCCGACTCGTCTTATTATTATTTGTCACTAGTTCCAGGTTCCAGCGTTCCATGGTGCGCTCTTACAATTGTACTACATGTCCATAGTCCATGCATAGTTCCGAAGTTGAGAGGTTGTTGTGTTATCACCAATTTAGTTGTTGATAACAAAGGTATTAGTGCTTATGTTATACAAGTATCACATGAATAGACAACAGACAAAGATAGGCCGCAATTTGCATAAAATGTATGTGAAAGCAGTTGCCCACAAATCCCCTGTCATACCGCTTTAACATACGATTTGTAGACTATAAATTGCGTGACATTTATCAATTGTTGTTTTCAGAATTGCTGGCGGTGCCGTTCGTGACTTGATAATGGGCATTCGACCGGCGGATGTAGATTTTGCGTCGACCGCGACTCCGGAAGAAATGAAGGATTTGTTTGAGAGGTAGGTTTTTTTTTATGTTGAAATCTTTATTTGGAATTGTTTCACAGTTTGTGAACATTCAGTTTGATGCTTACGTTGCCAGTTTTCCTAACTTTGCCTGTAAACTGTTTTGGATGTGAGTTACACTTCGATATTTGGAGTACAAAGACCAATTTTCTCTCTTGCAGAGAACAAATTCGTATGTTGCACAAACGTGGCGAAGAGCACGGAACGATTACTTGTCGCATTGATGAAGCGGAGAATTTCGAGATCACCACACTGAGGTAGGACATCGACCTCAATGCTTTTTCGGATGCCTTTATTTTGTCTTATACGATTATGGGTCGAAGCGAGGTGTCGTTTAGTCACCTTTTCACTTTAGTTCTCTGTATATGGTACCTTTCCCCCACCTTTCTTTTCACTGGTCATGGTCCTCTTGTCCATATATACCAGTTGTTATTGTTATTCTTAAATTTCTGATAATCGATTGAATATTACGGAACGATGATGACTCTTACAACTGTTACCGCTGTTACGATGATCGTGATGACGATGACATGATGACTACAACGACTGTTAGCTTTGGAAATACATAGTACAAATAAATAAAGCATGTTCTGTTGCAATCTCTTACTGGGGTATGATTTGCAATGACACTACGGTCAGCATCCCTGTTTATGCCTTTATCGCACGGTAGGTAGTAGGAGGATATTATGTATGTTTAGGTCCATACATGGTGATGTCGAAATATATTGATTTTAGAGTGGACGTCGTATGTGACGGACGTCGTGCTGAAGTTCAGTACACGACGGATTGGCAACTGGATGCCAATAGAAGAGATTTAACAATCAACTCAATGTTTTTGGGTTTGTTGCTTTGTGCGCAGTCGTTTCTGTTTTTTCCAAATACCAAATATCCCAGAAAAGCTCCAGCTGCAACTTATTGACGAGGACTGTAGTTCTGTTTAAACATGATGATTTGCAAAGGCAAACATCTGGTGTTGTTTCTGTTAGTCGCTCGACCTCGAGCCCTCGACGGATTATGTGCCTACTCAGCATGTGCGTAGCGTATACCGAAAGCGTTTGTATGCCCTTTTTCTATTACAAAGCGTAACGTACTACGTACAAACAAACAAGCACCATAACGTTATATAATAAGATTCTATCAGACCTCGATGGTACGGTGATTGACTTCTTCGGCGGCATTGAGGACGTACACCGGAGACGTGTGGCTTTTGTTGGCAATGCTGAACAAAGAATACAGGAAGACTGTTTGCGAATTTTGAGGTTTGCTTTTTAGATACGAGCGGATTTTGTCTGTTTTTCAGTAAATTTGTACAACTTTGATTCTCTAACTTTGTCGCGTTTGTTTGTGGTTGACATCAGTTTGATAGTTTGATTTATTCAGTACTTGTCATAAACACCGACTGTTTCATAGACTAAGTCCGCCGGCAAGTTAATCACCGAATCATCCCCGCCGCCCCCGAGATTAGCCATTAAGCATAACGAGTACGGGGGTGGTAGCAGAAATATCGTAGACATATCATACATAGAATTTGCGGCACCGCCTCCTGACTTACCGGCGAGGTTATGGTTTATTTACGCAATGGTTTATGTTTATAGGTACTTTCGCTTTTTTGGACGAATTGCCGCTGTTGGTGAACACGAGAAGGAGACGATAGAGGCAATTAAACGAAATGCTCATGGACTTGCGGTTAGTGTTTAAATTTCTACCGTAATTAGTTGGACATTATTTATCGTTGTTATTTGGGTTCTTTGCACTAAGTGGGATAAAACAAAACTCATGCAAGTTCACTTTCACTATTAGAACCAGTTGGACTCATCGTGCCAGTCCTATTTTTGTATGCATTGTCATCTAATTGGGTTGATAGTGATAAGTGTTAAAGGGATCGGCTCACCTCAAATCGTGTCTGTTTTTTTTGTTTCTTTATTTTCTATAAGGGATAATAAAAATTTGGAATACAAAAAGTAGTGTTCTATTTCAATACTCACGAAGATATTAGGTGATAAAGTGGGGGATCGATCGGCCCGAAATGAAAAAGTGTAATTGCCCTGCCTTGTTTGTATGGGACAATTAACACTTTTTCATTTCGGGCCGATCGATCCACCACTTTATCACCTAATATCTTCGTGAGTATTGAAATATAACACTACTTTTTGTATTCCAAATTTTTATTATCCCTTATAGAAAATAAAGAAACAAAAAAACCAGACACGATTTGAGGTGAGCCGATCCCTTTAAATGTTCTGTGTAGGGTATCTCAGCCGAGCGTATTTGGACTGAATTGAAGCGAATTGTTGTGGGACGCATGGCTCCGCAGGTTGGTATTTTTTGTTTATATATTTGATATTTTCTACGTTTTGGTTCAATTTTCCTGGACTGTACCGTATACCTCCTTATTAACTTTCATATTCAGTTCATATTTCATATACACATGCTTTTATGTGGCAAAAACTACTTGCTCTTGTTCTTACCGTTACCGTCCTTGCAGTCGTGTGAAGCTTCTTCCAGTTAAAACGAACTACCGGCCGGTTTTTGAAACACCGAGCACACCAGCATTCTTATGCAGCTTATGCAAATGGACATAAATTCGAGTTAAAAAACCGAAGAATAAAAAAGAATAAATAATCGAGTTAAATTCGAGTAAATTAGCATAAATACGTAAGAATTCATTTCAAAAACCGCCGATATTTCGCTTTAATGATGGAGGGTGCTTTCCTTGATATACTAGTTTGTACCACATGTTTCCCATTTCCTCTTGGTAAGATGGTAAGTAACTAGTAATTGTGATCAATTTTGGTGAAGATTAATTACTGTATGTCTGCTTCTGCTCTCTTATTTTCTTGTCTGTTCCTAATTCTGTTTTAGTCGTTAAATAGTTTGTTTTATAACCATGTGTAATTTTTTTCTGCGGGCAGAGAGTGTTTTTCTGCGATTGTGTAATTATTTTTTTGTTCTAATCCCGTGCAATGCCCGTCTTGTCCTTGTCCTGAATGTGTGCTGTTGATGTTCTGAATCTGCGTTTGTTCCCAGTTCGGGCTGTAGAACAAATTGGTGACAATACTCTTTTAGGACAAATATAGTACAATTTCAGGACATCTCTAGTATTCATTTGTCGCATATGTCTCTGTTTCTGTTTGTGATATTCTGATTCTCGTTCCCAATCTGTTCTTAGTCGTTGAATAGTTTGCCCATTTGTGGTCAGAGAGTGTATTTTTTTGTAGGCTGCAGACTATAATTGTGCAATTTCCTATTTATTTTTGTTCTGGTCCCGTACTATTCCTGTCTTGTCTTTGTCCCGAATAGGTGCTGTTAATGTTCTGAATGTGATTTTGTTCCCAATTTGTTCTCTATTTATTCCCTTGTACTGGCGTATGTGCCAGAATTGGACTTGTTCTCAATTTGTGCTTTTGTCCCAAAAGTGTTTTCATTTTCTCAGTTCTGGGTGTATTTTATCTGCATATTTGATTTGTAATTGCAATTGTGCTAGAGATTTTTGTATACTACATATTATTGGGAGCTCACGCTTTGTTTAATGGTTTCAGTTAATCAGTTTATTAGTGTAGCTGGCTGACAGATACTATATGACCTTGCTTTTGGAAAATGAAGGAAAATGAAGTGCCACGCGTTATCTTGTTTTATTATTATTGCGCATTTGTAGCGTATTAAGTTCATACTACAATATATAAATAGTATTATTGGGGGATAAATGACCATAATATACAGTATTTCAAACATAATATACAGTATTTCTCATCCCGTAACCCGGTGTTTTCTTTTCGTTGTGTTAGTAATTTAGTAATAGTAATAACGATGTAACCCGCTCGTTATAGGGGCGGGGCAGTTATTCTAGACAATTACAATTACTTGTGTTTGTAATAGTCTGTCTCTCTCTCTAGGTTGTTCGGTGTATGCTCGAGGAGTGCAAGCTAAATGAATACCTTGGAATGCCAGAGAATGCGAATGTCGATCGCTTTGAGAAGGTTTATAATAAGTAAGTCACGGCATGATCGACGGTTTGAGACGGTTTAAGAGATAGTTGTAATTAGATGTGGCTTTGAGTTGTGACGACCAATAGAGGAACGGAGAGCTTGGTCCCAAGCTCTCCGTTCCTCTATTGGTCGTCACAAATCCATGATCATCACAGAGTTGAACACTGTGATGGTCCTGTGCTCTTTTAGTTTCATTTGTTGAATTTGGACTACTGTATGACAATTGTGCGGGTATCTGTTGGCGGCTGATGTTGCTTATTATGGATGTGTGAAATAGCTTTTAGATAATAATGATATAATCTTTTATCTTGCAATTTGTTCATTATCAGATATCACGGCCACCTGGAGTCGATGACAATGGTTGCATGTTTGTGTACGAAAATAGAAGAGATTAATCAATTTCACAATAAAACAAAGGTAACTTGTTTCTTTTTTTATTCATGAGCTGTCTTTATGTAGGTGAAGTGTTTGTTTTCTCCCATGTAAAAATGAGTATATATTTAATAAAATGCGTATATATTTAACGGACAATTCCTTTTTATGTTTTCCATTGACGGAGACATTTATTAGAATTCTATTGGTAGCTCTGTCGTAATACAGTATACATTGTTTCTAAACTATCGTGTGTGATTATAGTTAACACACATTCGGAAAATTTCTTTGCCTATCTTACTTTAAAATTGGACACCTCTGGGAAACTTACTTTGTTAAGCTAAGCAATTCGGAGAGAATAGTTGGCGAATTTGTTGTGGAACAACGTGTCGGCGCAAAAAAGGCCTCACAAGAACGGGACATCGAGTATTTTAAAAGTCTTATTGTTGATTTGGACGTTCAACCTGGACATGGTATGTTGAACTGTTATGTTTGCCGTTTCCTTGTTTGCTGGTTATGTTGTATTAATTATTGCCATCTGCTTTATATATTGAACTTGAACATAGCGTGGTTCGTGGTTACTTTTACTTCTGAGAGGGTTTGATTGTTTAGTGAACTATATGTAAGAATGTAAGTATCGTATCCACTGCGTAGGAGCAATGGAGCAAACTATATGTAAGAATGTAAGTATCGTATCCACTGCGTAGGAGCAATGGAGCATAATGTGTTGTTTGTTCGCAGAAGATTTCTTAGTTTTGTTTAGAAACTACGAAAATCACTGGCCGTGAACGTGTTCTACAACTCGCAATGAGTGTTTGTGCAGAAGAGGGAATTGTTAATGAGTTGAAACAATGGGAACTCCCAGTATTCCCTGTTAAAGGTATGAACTTTGAAATGGGTTATTGAATCATTTAATGGCTAAGAAGGTTTTGTTTGATATTGTGTCTTGTGCCAGCCGAAGCTCTATCTGCATTTGCTAGTTGTACCGTCATAGTTTCCATTGATTTTAGTTTTTAGTACGCCGGTGTATATTTTTTGAAATTGCAACATTTTTTAATAGAAATCAGTTTTAGGGCTCGATCTCATGAAGGTGGGAGCAGTGGCTGGCCCGAAGATGCGAAATACATTACAGTATCTCTACGATTTATGGAAAAAGGTTTTAGTTTTTGCTACTCTTTGGAATAGTTCCTGGTTTTCTGTTGTCCAGGTCCACAGTACGAACAGTTGACGCTACAGTTGGACTTCACCTTTATTGTGGGCAGATTCCAGATTACGTACATTACATTCCAGAGTCGGTATACGTTGTCGCAAGAAGATCTACTTAAACACTGTAACGACCCAGAAATACCAGAAGGCCCGCCACAACGGTCCAAGGCTGCGAAGAGAAAACGGCAGGACAGTAATAAGGCAGAATACTTGATGGATTTGTCTAGCTGAGGTCATATTCACCACTCAAATTCCTAAGGGGAACTTCTGTCTTTGTCACTGCGGTTCTCACATTCGAATGCTCTATTTCAACAGGGAGTACTTACCCGTTGGAATCGTAGTGGTGAATATGTCACCAGGCCTCCAACGGTTATCCAATAACAAATGTTTCAATGTTATTTTCTATTTTGTTACTAATACATGTTTGTTTTCAAATAAAAAAATAGCATATAATCATTGAAAATTGTTGTAGAAACGAAGAGTAATTATATTTATACAATCAGATGCGGAATACTATGATCAACTGGTCAGAAAGGCCGTGTATATCCTTTACACAAAAAAATAAAATGCGTAATTGCTGGGCAACCCGATTACGAAATAATATGCCAATATGAACCATGAAAATTATGAAAGTGGTCAAAATAGAAATATGGTGAAAAGTGAACCAACCATAAATATAAACAAAAAATCTGCAAACCATAAGCATAGAAAGCTGCAAGAAAACTCGTAAAGCGGCAAAAAGGGTAAAACCAAGGCGTACTAAAGCATAACACTTAAATCTGTAAGCAAATTAAAAAAAGTCTTAGAATTAATGTTAGAATTTCGTTATTGTTGAATATAAGGAACAATATGTCACATCTACGTAGAAGGTATCAAAGTTAGTGGCAACCTTTAACGGGCAGCGTAGCGTGTAGCGTCTTAAAAGACTAGAAAAACAACTCAATATACAGCTTTTCTATAAATAATAAATTAGTAAATTATATTTTGCACATGGATATTGGGTGAATTTCTATGTACATATGTTAGAATTAAAGATGGAGAAAATAATCCTCAATAGCAAATATTTACAGATAAACTTGATAAAATTCGAGATGCTTGGAAAATTGATTAAAAAAACTGAGGAAAAGGCGGCTATCCTATCGTATGGATAAAGAATATAAAAATTCATTGCCTAAAGCGTCGAACCAGAAACACCCAGCCTCAATTGGCACAGACCACCTACGGGGGCTAATTTATATAATCAGTGCCTAACATAGATAAAGGGTCATCTATTTCCGATTTCCGCACGGGAGTTATTTCTTTCTTACTGATCACTTTGGGGGATAAGAGGTACGAGTGAGTCCTTAGTAGGCGCGTTGGCAAGGAATTTGTGCCCAAGTAACTGGTCGGCACTCCATCGCGCGTCTGCTTCACGTACAAGCACGCGCGAAACAAAATCGGTCAGCTCTGGCGAAGACTGGAATTAAATTCTTTCGAATCCAGTGCTGGTTAATTGTAAGGCGATAAAAGAACAATTATAATGAAATGATACAATGACATATCATAATACCAGACGGCTATCGCCGCCTGAGGCGACTTTCAATGTTTAAGATGCAGAAACAGTGAGCACACTTGTGTGAAACATTTGCAACGTAACTTGAAAAAATCACGAGATAAGATTCGGATTTCGCTTGCTCAAGACTGGACTCCGGCTCTCCTTTTACAGCCTTTATATATTCTAATTTTCGTTCCGTTCACACAAACAAGAGACCTAGTAAACTCTTCTCCTTTATATAATAAGATTAACAAATGTACCAGAGCAAAGTCAATCACAATTCATAATGCTACAGTGATATTGTATTTCTAATTCACTAATTAACCAGCCCAGTAAAGATTAAAATGTCAAACAGAGCGACGCTAAGAAATAGTAAGTAAAGGCCTAAATGGTCAATAAATATGTTGCAGAAAAAAACTCACGTTAGCGTTCTTGTTAAGGCTTGGTGCGGGCGAATCGCGGATCAGTTTCATGGCCTTAATGAACAAGCATATGTAGAATAATAGAATGAGTGTAAATTTGTAAATTCGGAAAAGACTGGCATAAAAATTTGGAGCAACTACAGTTATACATAATTTACGCTTCGAGCGTGCATCTTTATTCAGGGGTGGATACAGTTTAAGAAGCGTACTACATTATATATCTTTACATTCCAATTTCATTATTCCGTGAATGATGTCAAGGAAATGAAAAGCAAAAACAAACGATACAAAATTTCTACCTCAAACGGTTGTTCATTGAAAAACGGCGGCTCCCCTTCGACCATTTCAATAACCATAATCCCAAACGACCACATATCAGCCGCAGTACCGTAAGGCAATCTAGCGACAACCTAAGAAAGAATTGAGAGCTTCTTCATGCAATTGAACTTATTTGATCTCACAACACCAGTCCTGCGTTCAAAAATGGATGAATTTAGGAAATAGGCCTAGTTGTACGAAAGAGGAACTGTATAGTTGTCCTACCTCTGGTCCCGTCCAATAAGGGGTTCCCACTAAACTTCGTCGCCTTGGGAAATCGACACTCAACTGCCCACAAAATCCAAAATCACTTATTTTCACAGTACCGTCACGCTTCAACAGTATGGAATCCGATTTTATATCTCTGTAATAAAGCATGTGTTAGAGCTGAACACCACATGCCTACTAATTCATAAAGCAAACATGATGGAATGTAAATGTAAATAATTAAAGCAAAAAGGACTTCCGTTGGTTCACACAAGAAAATATTTTATATCTCTGTAATAAAGCATGTGTTAGAGCTGAGAGCTGAATACCACAGGCCTACTAATACTTAAAGCAAACATGATGGAATGTAAATGTAAATAATTAAAGCAAAAAGGACTTCCGTTGGTTCACACAAGAAAGTTACCTGTGTATAACTCCATGTGAGTGCAAAAATGCGAGACCGAGTAAACACTGTGCGCTAACGCAAGCAATCTGCTTCTCGTACATCCTAAACATTCGAAATGTAATATTTGTGCTTTATCGGCTTCGTGAGATCCCTCGGTCACACAAAACAACTGACACTAAAGGTAACATACAAACATACGTACTTACGTACGGACCACGGTTAAAATGAACCAACACAAACAACGCAACAAAAACCCAACATTTTTCGTAACGGTTGACTTAATTTTCAAAATACCTGCACGCTGTGACAATATCGGTAAGGGAGCCTCCTTCCATATATTCCATTATTACCCAAAGCTCATCACCAACCAGATGCGAGCTAAAGTACTGCACTCGAAATTGATAAAAGAAAACAAATAGTAACATCCTTTTAAAGTCAGATTAGCATGAAGAAGGTTTTTTGTAATAGGTGGCGAACCTGACTGTTTAGCATACCTGCACACTATTGCAATCATAGGAAGAATACAGCTGAATAAACTGGTCAAGAGTCAAGATACCAAATAAAAATGTATGAAAGGTACAAAACAAACCTAAACATCTCAACGATATTCACATGGCGGTAGTCGCGCATGATGCACACCTGAAGCAACGACACAATTATGGGACAATACATCACTCGTTGGCTATAGTTATGGTCACAGTCACACTATGTACCTGGGCCTGAGCAAGTATAATAGAAATTAACGATCATAGTAAATGCTAAATGGGTGAACTTCACTAATAGTGAACCAAAAATTACCTCGTTAAACAACAGTTCACGTCTCGTCTGTTTGCGTACGTCCATCTTCTTGATTGCAACTCGTCGGTTGAGCCGCTTCTAAAATTATGAGACCAAATCTATATCTGACATTCATAAGCTCACGGAAATATGAAATAATAGAATAATACTCGCATGAAATAAAAACAATCTTCTCAAGTGTTTCTCACTACCTTAGGTCGTAATAAACTGCATGAAACTCCACTGCGTGAAAATTCGGATTTCAGAGCGTTGTTCAGTTATTCGCCAAAAAAAACGGCAATTTCAATCTTACAACCTAGTCAAAGCATGATATTTACAATTCTATACCAAATTAATAATGTTAAAGCAAATCAAACTAAAAGGACCCACCAAAAGAGCCACATGTACTTGTCCGGTGCTTCCGTCCGCCAGCTTACGGGGCTCAATCAGTTCAGGGCGAGGATCGCTGGGAGACACCACCACAGCGAGCGCGGAGCGGAACTAAAGAATGAAATGTGATTCGACCATTGTACCGTAGTAAACCGTAATTAATTAATACAACATTAAACATTTACGTTAATTAATATGCACACGTAGTATGGTCCAGTATGGTCCATTCTTCGCTCTTCCGGTGCAAAAATTTCCACAGTACACGACGGAAATGCAGTCGTCTAGGTCTAGCATACATAACGCGCGCCGAGTCGTGGTTAAACAAAACGGAACACGTAATGTTATTTCAGTATGTCAATAAATAAAAAATATGTGCCATACCGCTATTACCAACCTGTTCATGTGTGAGTTGCTGTTGCTGTTGGGGCGTTTTCATTCCATTTCCATTCGGTTCTTTGTTATCCAATGATGAGTTTGTTGTGTTCGTGGAACTTGGTGAAATCGATGGCGCAGGTATATGGGCGGAAATCTTCTAAAAATAGAACAATCTTTTTACGTTAAAACACATTTTACTATATTAATAAATCGTATATTCTCCATTTGTCAGTATTTTAGCGCACTGATAAGGCTTTAGGCTTTTTACCCGCTGGGAAACTTCCATAACATACAAGGATTCCAATTCGACGCGTTTCATCTCTTTCAGAAATATCATGCTGTGAAGTTGTCATAAAGTACAAAGTAGGTTCCCGTAGGTTTCAACAATAGGTCGAAAACTGAGTCAGGGACAAAGGAAAGAAGAATACAAGGAAATACATTAACTGATTAACTCACAAGAACAGAATGCTTGTTGACTTCCGTGTAATTATCGCGTCCGTTCACTCGAACAACGGGCACTCGGGTAAGTGTGTCCACGTTTGTTGATGTTCGCTCTTGGGTGGAAATTTTCGCGTTCGCCTAAAAATACACAACATAAAATGGGAAAGTCTATATAGCAAAATAGCGAGCTTTCAGGGACCGAATGTGAATTGTTCTGTTTCGTTGTTCCGTAATCCGAGGACACTCTAGACTGAGTTAAAAGTTAAACAGTTGGAAAAATCAATTATAAGTCTTCAGAAATATTGAACCAAGAAATACGGATTACAGAACAACGAACAGAATCCAACCATACGCATCCGAGCTGGTAAGTCTGAGTCTCAATTCATCTTGTCTCATTCTTCTCTCTCTTATTTACACTCTGAACTATACCTTTTCCATTACTACGGAATAATTCATATTCGGTCCCTCCTGACAGCCCGCTTAGAACAGAACGTTGACTACGATGATTCAGGTACTAATACAAATACTCAAAGAGAGAAAGCACATCGTTTCACGAGGCACTAACCATAAAGGGGCTTTTAATATAATAATAAAAATAATAAGAGTAAAAAATTACGATAAAGTAAAGAAAAACCTCACCCCATTTTGTGACAATCGGCGCGAATGAAGTGGTAGGGGGTAGTATCCGGGTTCGTTGAAGGGGTATTTCCGTGAAGGGGAACCATCAATACTAATATAGGCAGGTGAATCACATCCAGAACGGGAAGGGCTTAGCGGGGTCACTGTTCGAGGACCATAAGGAGACACGGCACCACTACCATGTGTTGGAGAATCACTAAAATTCGACGTATATTATATGACAATGACACGTGGTTTGAGAAGCTTAAGAAGTTAGTAGGAATACGTTCTCCAACCGCAAAAACTACTACTAACCTGAATTGGGAATTTCCATTTTGTGCCGTTCTGAGTAGTTGTGGATGCGAAACCACTCTCAGGCTATTACTTCGTGCGACAGAGGGAAGAGGCACCGAACCGGCAGGGTGTGCAGATCGACTAAAATATTAAAAGCGAGATAACAGACGGTTGTTGAAATACATGTTGGACAACTGCATTACTACCATATGTTATTGCATAGACAAATGGGAATGCAGAATCCAACAGACGGTTCAAAAACGCTATACCGCTTAAATTATATATATATATATATACACAATATATATATACAATATATATATATATATATACCACAACCCACAACAACAAAGTCAAGCCACTATAATAAGTAGTATTTCAAGCAAGCTAGCGTAAAACGACGAAACATCCCGCAAAAAATGTAAAGTCGGTGTTTTCCAGTCCCTTTCTTATTTTTTTTGTAGAGAAGTGACCTGTTTTTTTTTAAGCAAACTATAATATCCGGTTTGCGAAAGGTATATTGGCTTTGGTCAACTGATTTCCCATATATTCTATGTAGTATATTCTGGTGATCTTGTTCTATTTATTGTCCGCATACATCACTGCATATAACACATTGGTATGCAATTTTCCAGTTACGTTTCAAAAACCGGATGTCATACCACTTTACCCCCATCCATGGATAATGTTCACAGATAGCATACGTATATTTTTTTGTAGACAAGTGACCTGTTTATTGTAAAGCTATGTATACTATCCGGAAAGGTATATTGGCTATGGTCAACTGATTAACCATATATTCTATGTAGTATATTCTAGTGATCTTGGCCTATTTCTTGTCCGCATACACCACTGCACATAATACACTGGTATGCAATTGTCCAACATACGTTTTAAAAACCGGATGGCATATCACTAACTCCATAAGGATAAAGCTGATAAATAACATACGTATCCCATTTGTCTCCGCGTACAACAGTCTTCAAGTCGGCCACTTCCATTGGAGTGATGCAGGATGGGTCCAGTACAGGACGCGGTCTATTTGCGGTAGAGGGTTTATGAGTCATCGGCCGGCCCATTAGAGCTTGCCATTGCTAAATATCGGATGTTAATTATATTAATATAACCAAATTCAAGAATGATACCAGCACACCATCCCCTACTTTCTCGGAACATCGATTATCAATTAATATGAATGGCATATTCAGGCTGAGTAACGCAACTACGCAACATAAAGAAACTTACTCTTGGCAAACCGGTGTAAAGTCCAGTCTTGGGATCGTAACCAGCGTGTATTCTGTGCTCAAAATTGCTCGGTGTCGAAATTTCTGCCTTCTTCAACTTCTTTCTCATCGAACTTCGAGCGCGGCCAGTCATGCTAGAATCAAATACATACATGACGCATGATAAAGATAAAAGAATAATAAATAAACATAAGCGTGCGTGAAGGACACACATGAAATGGCTAAAACGAATACAAATTACATCTTTCGGCCGTCAGCATACCGATGAGCGTTAAAAGCTTGCAAACAGAGCGTAGTGTCGGGAAATAGCGTTTCCCAAATGGATAACGGTTAGGACGTATGTTTTGATTTATATATTCTCGGGATTCCGCCCAATAAATAGTGCATTGTAAAGATACCTGACATCGTCCAAGGTTTATACATGCTTAAGTCTATGCGAGATGATTGAAAAAAAATATCACTACTTTATTCACACATACAATCAATCAGATACAACATCAATCAAGTACATGGAACAAGTGCGGAAGGTTTCTAGCGTCGTGCTTCTTCAATCCGCGGGGGGAATGCGTGGAGGGGAGATTTTTCTTCAGATAATGTCGATCCTTGATCTTTCCAATGAGGTTTTGTGGAGTTATACAGAGTGTGTGACGACGAGACGAAAGGACAAATCCCTCGAAGTCTTCAGGCTAGGCAATGGGGGATTCGCCTCGATTTTCCCATTGTATGTGCAAAAAATCGTACATACACAAGCAAGCAAACAAACAAACAAACAACAGAAGCAATTCATCGGCTTTGTTTTCGAACGCACACACGAAAAAATAAAACTGAAAATTATTTAGCGGCCCACGCGCGCGTCACTTACGCCATTTGTATTTGCGCGTACTAAGACCAGAATTTTCAGGCGGTATTCACCAACACACAGGGAGCCGTCCCTGGCCTCCCCAGGGAGCTGAAGGGTGCGTAGAGAGTGTGCGAGCAGAAGAGATACAGAGCGCTCGTGAGCCTGGGGAGGGCTCCCTGTGTGTTGGTGAATATGGCCTCAGAATTCTAGAAGACACAATTCTAGTTATGAGTTGCGAGTTACGACCCTTATTCAGGCTGGTTTTCCATCATAAACCTGCTTTGCTCATCTTGAAAATTTGTGTATGAAAACAAAATCGACACCTTGTTCCTGTGCGTGTTATATTGAAGCGATTTGGATCCACCACGAGCAATAATGTCGCTTGGAAACTCCATAACTTCCTATAGGTTGCGGCCGTGTTGCAACCCCCGAGGATTCATCCTTATGTGTGTATGATAACACAAGCCTTTATTTCGCCGTAAGCCCCGCGGAACTGGGCGTCGTTTTTCATATAACATTGGATATATCACCAAAAACAGGTTCAAGGCCACCTTTTCATTGGCGACCTTCAATTATCACACAGTTCTCCAGTAATTCATTGTGCGTTGCACATTTGCAAGATTAATCGGCTTGGTAACGGAAGCTGTAGTTAAAGGGATCGGCTCACCTCAAATCGTGTCTGTTTTTTTTGTTTCTTTATTTTCTATAAGGGATAATAAAAATTTGGAATACAAAAAGTAGTGTTCTATTTCAATACTCACGAAGATATTAGGTGATAAAGTGGGGGATCGATCGGCCCGAAATGAAAAAGTGTAATTGCCCTGCCTTGTTTGTATGGGACAATTAACACTTTTTCATTTCGGGCCGATCGATCCACCACTTTATCACCTAATATCTTCGTGAGTATTGAAATATAACACTACTTTTTGTATTCCAAATTTTTATTATCCCTTATAGAAAATAAAGAAACAAAAAAACCAGACACGATTTGAGGTGAGCCGATCCCTTTAAGTTCGATCAAATAATGTATGGTATATATGGTTTTGACTTTTAAATGCATTTTCCAACGTGTCATCATGGCCTTCGGAACCATGCCAGGAAAAGTACCTGTGAGAGTAGAGGCTCACATCAACAAAAAGACTTACACATCATACTAATGATGATAAATTCAGTATTATAAAAAACATAGTAGTTGTCGGACGGAGAGATTATGTTGTATTTTTGTGCTGACCATGTGCTGTGCTATGTGTTTGCAAAAAAACATCTAGTTTGACCGGGATGATGGGTGTCTTGGTGTCTTCCACATCCACATACAACTACAGTAAATATTTCTTATCGCATCATTACGTGTGTGTGTACTGTAAGTTCTCCACATGTAAAGTTTTGCATGGTTCGTAGCTTCTGCATACACTGTAATAATTTATAAAATTGTTTTCATTCATTCGTATCAATCATTACATAGCACAGCAATGGTGTTGCCGGCATAAAACGTGAGCAAACTTTTGCATGCATAAAACACAAATTATTAAAATATACTAAAAAAAATAAGATTATAATTGAGAGTAGTACATATAAAATAAGTCATCTAGTAGAAAACCCGATTCTGGACGTAAAAGCAGAACTACATCAAGTGGAGATCAAATGCATAACATGTACATAGATTCTTAACGCTCCTGAACCGTATCAGGATCACGAGCCATCTTGTTAGATTTTCTAGTTTATGGAGAATAGTAGTTGGTATTACAGAGGACCGCAGACTCAAATAACTACACTAGATTCAATAAGAACTGATTCATTTCAGTTTTTTTTAATTAGTTCCGGAACTTATTGTCTAAACTTGTATCTCCTGAAATCCGTGCTACTGAAGTATTCTTGTACGGGAGCGGCCTTTTCACAAACTGCTAACGCCAGTTTCTTACAACACGACTGATACCACTTTCCAGCTGAGGTCATCTTCACGCAACGACGAGCCTTGTTGATAGCCGGACGTGAGCCTGAAGCAATTAGAGGCAATTAGAGATAATTAGAAAGGGCTTCTGGTCATTACAATGGAATTCGTTTGTCCTTGAAGATAGTTTAGGCACACGGGAGACATGTCTCCCAACTTTCAACGTCAATATTTTTTAAATTACAACTCACCGGTTTCCCAGTTTTCAAAGAATCCGAAAGGTGTTCGGTCCGAGTTGACGTACTCCAAACTGCGCCCAAAGACGGCAGATCCAAGGAACAGTTCCTGATGGTTGACGAGGTCTGAAACAATTCATATACTTAGTAAAAGAGTTCTTTTAATTTTAAAGATTGTCCTTTTCCCTCTGCCGAGTTTTAGCCCCATGAAATAGGTGGGCCACTGGTGCGCCAGAAGTGTGCGCAATCAAAATTTTCATGTTTGTGCAATCTGTGCAATCGTGTTGTATCAGCACATCGACTGCAGGCCAGAAAAATAAGGCAATTTTTTTTTATGGATTATTAAAGTCTAAAGTCAAACCCGACTCACCAGAAACAAATTGATTTTCTTCGTCCGAACCGATCGATACATGATGTGCGCCTTGGAAGAGACATTTGAATTCGGAAACGGTCCACGGTAAGTGTGTGTCCAATTGCTTATAACACGATCCTCGGAAATATTCCCAACCAGACTCACATATGGTAGAATAGGCGTGGAGCGCTGAAGTGAGGGAATTGTAAATCGAAACCCGAAAAATATCGATGTATTCACATCAATTCAAATTTTCACAAACCACGATAATTTCTATGCTTGTCAAAGAGCTGCGTGACTAATAAAAGGGTAGCAGTAATTCCAAAAACCTTATTATTTAGTTTACCATTTTACAGAAAGCTTGGAATGGAGTGATACATGTTTGATTTCACCTAATCTTACAAGATAAATTTAAGATTAATTGTAGGGCTGCTATGCTATGAACCACAACCAAGGCATAGGTTATTGGATACTTTTTAGTGGGCAGACACAGATAACGGTTTAGATAAAGAAACCCATGACCGCATTGCCCTACATCCTGGACGCGAGAAGCTATTAGCAAAATAAAATTCCAAATGTATGACTGATAAAAACAATACAAAGGATTCCTGAACTTTTGCAACAATCAAGACACAGTGAAACTTTTTCTTTTAAAAGAAAACTTGCCATAGATAAATGTAGCTAGGATTAAAGATTTGAGCATCTTTTATTGAGGCACAGTAACCTTTGCAAAATGATATAATATAGAAACTGGCAGGACTACAGTACACTAGTCTTTGCAGAGAGTAGAGAGTAATAGAGCTCTAGTGCGCGCTGAGAGCCTGCACAATTCCCACGGTGCAGCGCGCAGCGCCCTCCTTATATGACCATTACCAAAGAACGCCCACTTCCGGTGCGCGCTCTTTACAGCCCACGCCACCTACACACACACCCTTAGCGCGGAGCAACCGTATAATTGCGGATTTATGATAATTGTTTTGCCGCCCACGCCTTTTCCAAAGAGCTGCGCGAAGAAATGGACGAGCTTGGTTAAGAATGGGTTCGAATTGTTTGTCGTGTGGATAAAAGCAAGATACGACCACGGAGCAAGTTGTAAGATGGTGACTAATAAGTGAGGAGAGTTAAAGGGACAGGCCCATCAAAGTAAACCTATATTTACGATCCGTTCATAATGACTATCAAGCATTTTTATTACAATATATACAAACTAAATTTCACATTTATTCAACCTGGAAAACGTTTTCCGATGCGCTCATGTATACCGTAAAACCGCACATATCCTTGTTGTCTATGCAAATTTATCGTGAAATTATAATGCGATTAAAATTCGCATATATAGCTTTGAAAGGAGTAGATAATGGAGTAACACTAAGAAACGATAAAGATATATTCCAGAAAAATAAGGTCAAATTTTGTGCAGCATACATATCACGAAAATCGACATATATTTTTATGTCGATGAAGATACATACTCATGTATTAAATTCAGCTGGATTTGCTTATTACACGATTAGACCGCATGGTGCTAATGCGATATTGTCCTTTCAAACCCCTGTTTTGCCCTTTGAGAACCGCACTTTTTCGGCGATTAGCGTTAGCAAATCCAGAAATATTTCAAGAAAATCATATTAGTGAGGATCTTTTCAGTCAAAATGAGCGTTTACTTTGTTTCTAATAAAACACAATTAAAAAATTGTCTATTTGTACGTCTGCACATTGTGGAGTTTCCAAAGTATCCCAAAAATTCGGTGTGATTCTGTCAATACTACCGTATTTCTGCACTAAACCTGCATATATAATCTGAAAAATTAAACAAATATTCTCGTGTAGTTCCAAAATACTGTACATTTTCACCATACTTGGAAACCCCCTTAGCGGCATGAATATCATGAAGAGGTAAACACCCCCAGTCTCACTTTCAGCTTGACATGTTTTCACATGGAACGAGCCTCTTCAGTCTCATTTTTTAAGGCTTATTCTATTTAGAACAATGAAAACTGTGAGGCCATGTCATGCTCCTCTTCCAAAACAAATGTCCATTATTTACCTTTCGTGGTACACAAACTTCACCCTCCTTGAAGGAAACCGATACAATTCTATCCACAAAAAAACAGTAAGTTCTCCGGCGCAGACCACCCTAAGAGACCATAAAGTTAGCGGCATCGGTTTATAATTATAGCCTTCAAGTCAGGCACTAACTGTGCTTTGATCATATTGATCCTTAGGCAAAGCGTACCATCACATCAGCAAGGTCATGCCAAATCTTTGAAGAAATTTAAAAGAGAAATAATAAATAAATAATCTCGGATTTTTTAATCTCGAACCTTCTCCCGGTTGAGTGTTATGCAAACTTACTTTACAAACATGATTACCTACCAAATCCTGTGAATATATTTTCAGAGAAAGATTCGGGATACCTTTCTTTTCGTGTACAAGGAGCGCAAATTGCACTTGAAACACTTGTAACAAATTATAAAAACAAGTAACTGCTACGACTCATCAGATACATCTTGCTTATACATCTTGCTTATACTTATTCTTAGCATAGTATGATGTCATGCAGCCAGAACTAATTTCGTCAAGCCCCATCCACTTTCATTTAGTATGTATAAGTGTTAATGAGCTGCTCGTACATGCAGCCAATTCTTCTCATGGTCAATTAGAGCGGAAAAACGGCGCCTTCTAAATGACCATGTAGATTTGGAAACTACTTTGCAGACACGGTCTCCCTAAGCACCTCGTTTATTATGCCAATCAAGTGTTTAGAGACCTTAAAAAAGGTCTTTCTCCACTTGCCCTAAATGTGCACTATTGGTGCAGCACACGTGGAGAACATAAAAAAGAAGACTAGAAAGTTGATCCGAACTAGAGAGCTTCAGCTTATTATACGACTCCCGTAGGACAGATTGGACAGATGTAAACCAAATCTTTATGTCATAAAGATTTGGTTTACATCTGTCGATATAAGTTTTGATTTACATCTGTCCAATCTGTCTTACCGGGAGTCGTATAAGCTCGAAGATTCTACCTATTATATGAAGTTGTCTTGTCCCAAATGGAGCACGCGTACACCAAACATCAGCTTATTGCTAGGCATTGCTGGATTTTTTTTTGGATTTTCATGAAACTTCGCTCACTATTAAAACTTATTACATAGAACAAAGTAGAAAGTGGTTTCTGTTTTCGAGGCAAATATTGGATAACGGACTATAAATTATAAATGTAACGAATTCACTATAACTTCTCGTTTTGGGCATATTTCTTTGAGATAGTTTGGGTAATGTTGCACAACACCCGTCAGCTTGATTCTTTCCTATTCCTCTAAAATTGCTCAGACTTTTTCAATATTTAAACTAATACAGTTTATGTTTCCGTCTTGTAGTAACCTAGTCCATTTCTGGTAAGTGACCTCACGATAAAGGATTGCTTTTACGAGCTTGTAAAACGAGCGCAAACTGCCCGAAATCACGTAAAACGCTGATGTTTATTATCCCGTCCGAGAATACTGATTAGTGATACAACCGTAGTAGAAATTTTATGAGTAGTTTACTTCCGTTTTCTCTTTTAAACTTCCCAGAGAAAAAAACTTTAAAAGGTTCGCTTAGTACTCGTGTCAACGAATTGCGTCTATGGTAAGAAAAATAGCCCGGGGCGCGAAGCGCGCAAACGCCGCAGACACGGAAAAAAGTGCTACGCTGCAGAAAGCCACACTTTTCACGCTTGCAAGAGAGATTAATGAGCGTATCCGGCATTATTTGCGCTCGGGAATTGGTTGATTATCTATCAGTCAGACTAATTTATAATCATAATAATTTTTAATTTTCAAGGAGCGCGCTCAAAAATTGTTCAATACAGTGTTCAAAGTTCAAACCATATGATTTGTCGCGCAGAGGTCAGGAGCAGTAGACGACGAATTTGAGACGACAAATGATCGGCTTGATTAGTAAAAAGACTTGTGTCAGGATAAAATTTTACTATTGTAGGTCTTTTCGGGATAGCTAACAATGGAGTAGTTGACCTCCGATACTACCGTCTCTACATAACAAAGTCAGCAATAGATTTTCGTACGTAGCGCATAATCAATTGTATGTATGTAGTATGTATGCGCGGATGCATGTATCTGTCTGTTCGTCTGTTTGTTTGTTTGTTTGTTTACTTACTTAGTTTTTTTGCATGTTTGTTTGATTGTTTATTTGTTTATTTGTTTGTTTACTCATCCACATTTGGGTACTTCACATGAAAATCACGCCTCTTTGCTAATCACATTAAGCGCTGTATTTGTAAGTACACGATTTCCTGTTAATCGCAAAAAAAGGCGAGCCAGACGATATGATGTGAACGGGGGATATATCCCTTGAAAGAGATTTCAGTTTTCGACGGCTTTTCGGGAGAAAAACGAACGATAATTCGCACCGTGCAAGACTGCAATCAGCCCAGCCCAATTCCCAATTTATGCAAAATGTGGGGGAAATCGTGGACCTTATTGAAAACAAAATTGCTATGCAAATAACGACACATGGACCTGAATTACCTGAGAGGGCGATGTATGACCCCAACTAGCTTATGTTTATATTTAGCCAGTTTAGCGGTTAAAGGAGGAGGCTCACGAGAATGAAGTGCTCAAATGGTTTCCATAGTGGGCATGCAAATTTACAAGTCATTTTGCAAGCCGACAAAAAAATTGAATGTCCACTATGGAAATCAACTATTTACTACGATCCAAAATTTTTATAGACTTCATAGTCTTATATTGATTTACTCCTTCCAATTAAAAGCTTTTGCTTTGTAAAGCATGTCTTTCGGAATTTAGTACCCTCATATTTCGATAAAAGGAAAGCATTTGAGCACTTCATTCTCGTGAGCCTCCTCCTTTAACTCGTGCGCGTGCCTCTGCACCTGTTACGTGTGGTAACGTCGTAACGTCGATATGATATGTTCCAACTGGGTAACGCAACATTTCGCTTTGCTACCTTTTTAGTTCTTGTTGGGTTTTCTTACCATTAAGCCCAGATTCTCACCAGCCCAAGGGTCATTTTCCCCTATAAAAGCGGGAAAACTGCAATAAAACTGTTAAGGATATGGCCTTCAACCCTTCAATGAAACAACAACCCGGAAGTGAAACTGCACAGTGAGAGAATCTTATAGCTAAAGGTCAAAAGTCAGTCCTAAAGCTAACAAAACCAGTTCTTTCATATTACTTGTCTACTACTGTTCCTTCCCATTCGCGGTGTGATGAGACTATACAAAGCGGAGAAACTTCATCGTTGTGGAATTAGTGGTATATTGTATATTAGTGGCACCAAATAAAGAGATTTTAAGGATTTTTTCGAGATATTTTCCATCCTTTACTTTATATTTTACTTATGTTTGTTGTGCATGAGCACGCAGGAGCATGGGCTTATTTTTTGAAAGTTACTAGCCTTTATTTTTCTTTATTTCTAAAAAATATTCTAGTTTAAAGCGGTGTAACAGCCTGTTTTTAAATCTTCCTATTTATTTATGCTAATTGTCGTCTTGGGCTTGCGTTCGATTTTTTTCAAACCATACTCATTTGCATATAATGAATGGAATGGGAATGCAGTTATTCAACATATGTTTCAAAAACCAGCTGTTATAACGCTTTAATCTTTAATGGCTCGATGACTGGTATATCATACGCGTGGGAGGCGCAGGCGTTCCCAGGGAACGATCTTTATGTCACGAGTTTTTTCTTCTTCATATTAGTGCATGGGATCGAGGTCATTTCTAGTGCGTTCCTGAAATTATGAGTAAAAGAAACATCAAAAAAGGAGTAGAGTGTTAACTAAAGTACAAGCAAGGGTCTGCAGACCTGAGGTTAATAACCAAGGCTAAGGTAAGGGCCTTGAAAAAAGACGAGACTCTTTTGAATTTGAACTCTCGTCCAGGTTTCCGGTGCAAAATTGGATAGTTCAGTGTGAAGTCATCCTGGTGTTCAAGTCAAGGTATTAAAAATGCACTATGGGGTTTGCAATTATCCCAAAAATTCGGTGTGATTCTGTGAATACTATCATATTGCTGCACGAAACTTGCATATATAATATGAAAAATTAAAAAATATTCTCGTGTAGTTCCAAAATACTGTAAATTTTCAGCATACTTGGAAACGCCATTAAATATTATCGGGCCCACCTGGAAAAAATACGTTTTGCAGAAGCGCGACTTTCATGGTAATGTCTGATATCCACCAAATTTAGCACAATTCATTTGGTATTTCTCAAGGGCTCATTGTTTATATTTTGCAAGTTATGATCCTCTTATGTTAGAAATCAGTCGTACCAAAAGAAATAAATTCTGCAAATTATGTTAGTTCTAAAACTCTGTTTTGCTCTTTCCGACAAGAAAGTCTTCACACAAAAAAAGTTGTATCAGGAAACAAAGACTAGGGCTAATTTAAGGGGTTGTTCGTTCTTTTCCTATAGTAGTTTCCCGGAGGTAGGATGCGCCAAATAAAGCCGTCACGTGACATAAAAAGTGAGTAGTGTTCTAAACACATGAAGGACATTTTATGTGCAAGAAGAAACGAGAGAAAAGGTGTAAATGTTGCGGTTTGCAGGGCTTCTGTGGAAAATCGCAAGTCAAGGTTGTAGAGGAAAATAAACACAAACCGGAAGGTCTAACAACACGTACATTGCCACAACGACTATAAGCTTTTTGCCAAAACAGGCCATAAAAGTCTCTTATCTTAGTCTTACTCTGACAATGAGTAAACTCATTAACAAAAAGAATATAAATATAACTATTGCTAGTAGTATTTTACCCGGATCTACGCATTATTGAGTAGTAAAAAGTAAAGTAGTAAAAACAAAACAACAAAAATATTTGTCATCCGCAGGATTCGAACCTGCGCCCTCCGAAGAGGACTGCGACCTGAACGCAGCGCCTTGGACCGCTCGGCCAGAATGACACACTTTGTTATGTTACACAGCAAAATTTATAATCAAAAGGTTTCCTAGAAAAAATAATAAGAATAAACATCACTACTAAAATGAGATTCTTGAATGGAAGGGAGTAAGGGAGCATATTTGCATATTAACAGCGCTTCGTGGTTTAATTCGGACGTATGCAATATCTTCTCCTGTGCGAGTTGGTGAAACTCGGCGTCATCGCCGCGCACAAAATAATTGTTACACGGCTCACGGAACTAGGGTGCGCCACAGGTGTTCAATTTCATTTGGCGCACCTGTGGTGCACCAATTAGGGTATGCGCAGCAGGCGCGAGATAAGTATTCCAGTGGTATTCCAGTGGTGCGCCGCACAGGTGTTAGCGCACTCCTGGCGCCCCCGCCGCGCACCCTAAGCTCGCCTGAGGCGTCTTTCCAATATTCGCTGATGGTCGCTATGTTTCACTGGGCTATATCTATAAGTAGAAGCAACTCTTTCTCGCAAGCTAAATTGCCTGTAAATCGTTGGACAAATATAGCGTCCAAAAAATTTCCAAAACCGAAAAGCAGCGGAATAAGCGCGTGGCTGATACGCCGCAATGTTTCGCTGGGATATTTAAGTTAGAAGCAAACATTTACATACAGGAAATTGTTTTCATCTTTGTTATTTTTCCTTTTGAAACCTACACCAATATCAAACACGGGGGTAGAACTTAGTTTCTGTTGACTATATTTCTCCTAAATTGTCTGCAACTTGCTGGACTCTATCTTATTATATAAAGGAGAAAAAGAGTTTGTCACGGGTTTGTTTTTATGTACACAACGAAATCCCTTCATAAAGAAAATTCTTCGATCGAAAGAGCATACAAACGCTTTGTCTCTGGCGAGATTCGAACCCACAACAGCGCACAACCTTACGATTCACAGTCCAAAGGTCTACCTGTTGAGCTATGCTAGCTTATCATAAGGGTAACAATCTGCTCTTCATAGTACACCTTCAATGGCAAATTTGCATGGTACCATTAGTCTAATGGAGATCCCAGGCTCATATTATACGTTTCCCCACTTATAAATGACTTCGTAGATGTGTGAATGTTTTAGTTTTAAATAGGGTAACAATCGGCCGAAGGCCGATTCCTCCAGTCGGAGAAGAGCCCGTAGGGCTCTTCGAACGGCTGGTAAGTCTATAATCTAAAAAAAATTTGCCGAAGCCTAAAAGCAGCGGAATAAGTGACCGCTATTTTACTTTTTGAAACCTATACGAATGTTAAACATGGGATCGAACATAGTTTTAGTGTGCCCTTTATATAACTGGTGAACGTATTCCTCCTAAACCTGCAAATCGTTAGACTCTATAAAGCAGAAAAAATCCCAAATCCTAAAAAAATTGTCACAGATCTTTTCCTTAACTGTATTAAACTAAAGAATGTCGTCGAACGTTACAGGTGATACCGTGTATTATCCATACTAAAGCAAAAACTACGCGAAATTAAGAAATTCTGTTGAATGTTCTTTCGTTCGACCGAAACATCGCTCAAGATTGGACGCTCGTTTCATGGGAAATAAGGGAAATGTGCAGAGAATTACTCAATGCTTTGTTGCAAAATATGTCGACTAAATCTTTGTAAAATGAGTAAATGAAAAATTAGACTACGAAGTGATTACAAAAAAGTATTTCGTTGTCAACTATAAAAAGTTGTCAAGGATTGTGATTTGGTAGTTCTTTGAGTTGTGAGTGTTCTTTGTTTCCTAAAATGAGCTGCGCGCCACCGCGCCCGAACGATACATCACACATATTCCACATATGCAGCCTTTTTTGGACGTGTGTGAGAGGGGCGCTCGGGAAGTGAGATGGCTCAGTGCACGGGAACGTGAACTACTGAACCAATCCTACAACCTGAGCGTAACGCACATCATCCAAACGTACACTCAAACAAACGCACAAACAAACAAAGCTCCCAACTTTATATAATAAGATATTTTGTTGGAAAGAAAAATGCATGTAACAAATTGTCAATGACCTGAGGCGATATTCACCACTACGATTCCCTCGGAGAAATATTCCCTGGGGACAGAACATAGCCACTAATACGATACATGCAGAGAAAAATACGGGGAATACCTTTTGGGGAAACGAGAGGTGAATATGGCCTCTGTACTGTACAAGCCGTTTTAATTACTACCATGCTCCAAATTCAGTTTGGCCATGATTCTAATTCTAAGGGCCCAATGTCCGGCAAAAATCATAATGATTTTTTTTTGCTAAGTTTGCACAACTCCAACGTCATAAATAAATAAATAAATATTTTATGCTTCAAGAGCGTGCACCTTTTATTCGAGGGTGAAAATACAGTTTCAATGTTTGCTTATGACATGTTCCGCCATAAATCATAACGTCATCGCGCAGTCTTGTAGAACATTTCATGACGAACAAAAAGGCATCGCGCAGTCTTGTAGAACATTTCATGACGAACATTTCTGTAAGAAAATGATCTTTTTAGGTGTACATTGATGGAAGTTGTGAAGTCTCGAGTTACCCCACTGTTCGACACCCACTACCCCACAAGTGCTGATTTTGTCCCTGGGCTGCCCAAGTCCTAAGTTCGCAATTCTGAAACTTCATGTCCCTTCAAAATCCTTCCTTCAAAATGCACCGAAAAGACACTTTTTTTACAGAAATGTTCGCCATGAAACGATCTACAAGATACTGTTTCTTTTCAACAAAATATTTTCTATATGCCTGACTATATACTTTCGCGACGACCGTTTTTCGGCTTTTATACCGTAAAATACCAACAAAATCACATTTTTTCTGAATTTTCGTTATTGGATTTTCGCCATGATTGATTTGCTGGTATTACAATTACTGGTTTCTTTCTGAAAGTTCTCTTAACAAGGTTTATTGCCAAATTAGGGGCGCCTATGCCTATATTCCTCTACACTTTCGTTACGCACTGTATTGGGATTTATCATGTCAATAATTACTTGTTTTGTGCTACTGTAAAAATTAAGAAATAAAATAATTCGCTAACAATTAGCAACAAAAAAAATCAACAAGGCAAAGAGAACAAGGAATGAAAGATAGTCCATACGAAAAGGGAAAATGTACACACATAAACAGTGAGCTAAAAATAAGTCCATTGTCTTTTTGCTGAACGTTTTTCCCTTCTTGAAGCGTTAGAAGATCCCCTTCTCTTCTACACAGGTTCAATTCTGGAACGGTGCACGGCTTACGAACGCGGTTGGTCCTGAAAACAATGATTTTTTTTTATTATAATTTGCCTTTAATTACCAGCACCAAAATTAGTATAGCGTATAGCAACCGTTTAAAGAAATACAGTCACAATCAATTCGTAATTTTTTATGCGCTTTTCACTGAGAATGGGAGTTACTGGACTCTCAGAAAAACGACACAATTGCCGAAACCATTGAAAACCCGTCGTTGGACCGTCACCAAATGGTTTTTCCCGAAAAACAATCTTGTGACTGGTTCGTGATTGGTTCGCGACATTTGGTGACCAGTTGGTGACGGTTTTCGAAGAAACTTGGTCATCAGAGGCTCACGAAGTGGTCACCTAATGGACTTTAAATCTGCGTAACATACGGTAGATTATTTTTTTTGACTTCAAGTTCTTTAGAACACTCAAACTTTTTTTTTTTGAGATTGTTGGCATTTTCGCGTATTTTCGCGTGCGAAAGTGCGACATAAATACTCTATCAGTGATTGCTTTCCCTGAGTTCGTTTTTCTGTAACTTACTACTGTCACCGTATTTTTCTTCATATCATTCTAGCCTATATTTAATGAAAATAAAAGAAAAATTACGAAAATATCGTGACTGCACTCAGACTTGCGATCGTGACTGCACTTGTGAATCAGGTATTTCGTATTTGTTAGAAAGGTACCTTGGACATAAACTTCTCCAGTAAATTCTGTCGATAATAGAGCGAGATCGAAATCGGTAGCATGCGGAATAATGGTGCCTAAAATTTGCAGAAGAATTAGTCACAAACATTTATTTGCAGTACAACCGACATCAGTCTGTCTATGATATAGTCTCGGAACATAGGTAGCATGCGGGTTTGTGTTTATGTTAAAACTGCTTATTTATTTAATATTTTTTATTTGGTTATTTTTTTTGTCATCGTACTAACAATAAGGATTTGGATAGATCAAAACACAATTTCAGTTTTAAAAGAGTATAACGCCCGAAGTTCGAAGCGTGTGAGAACAGTACTGTCAGTCCGGTGAAATTGTACAACACTACCCTATGTGGACATGGGAAACTGAAAACCCCGATGTGTGCCCGAACAAGTCCCTCAAATATTCGGACACGGCTCGGGCACATTTCGGGGTTTACAAAAATAATCAACCGGTTTTTGCACTTTACTGTGATATCATGATGAAACTATTCAAAAAAAAAAACTCTATGATATGAAACATTTCTGGCAAACAAAATACCAAATGAAAATCCCGATTTGTGCCAATACGTGCCCGATTATTTGAGGGACTGATCGGGCACACATCGTTTTTTTTTGTTGAAAATAATCATGCACATATCCGGGTTTTCACTTTCCTGTCATAGTTTGGTACCCCAAAATGAAAAATACTGCAGAATACTCTAGTAAAAGTAGTACCCCATGGAAAAAATACTACCCCAAGGTTTGGGTAGCATAATTACTGTTTGGGTTAGTAAAGTATTTAATTTGATGTAGCAAAAGTTTCATGGTACATCCATGTTAAATTATCTGATGATCTTTAATGAGGCTACCCCAACAATGGAAATTACTGCCCCACGTTCGTAAAATAATACCCCATTTTCGGAAAATGACATTTAAATCAACCAGAGAAAAAAAGCTACCGCATCTTGAACAATCTCCGAGATCTTCAGCAAAACTTCTTATTGTTGATGGCTACCCCACTGTTGCAGTGGCTACCCCATTACTACCCCACTACTACCTCATTACTACCCCATTGCTGCCCCATTACTACCCCATTGTTGTAAATGTCTACTGTTTTGGGGTTTCCATGTATGCGACTCGCAAATGACAAATACAAATGCATGTCCATGCTCGAGTCGATGTAAATGACAAGGTCCAGCAGCGATTTTGAATCTAATACGGATCTATTTCAAAATAGTACGGATCTATTTCATATAGCACGGGCTGATGCGGATCTTTTCAAATAGCACGGGTCTGTGGCACTTTTGCTGCAGGACCATGACAAATGCGTGTTTCGCATGGGTTACGGTAGGCAATTGACATGCATGTTAAATGATTGAACATGGACAGGCATTTGACACTTTCACATATGCGATTCGCGAACGTGGACACCCCATTAGAGAGGAACACCTGGAAAAAAAGGAGCTACTAGGAATGGGTAGCATTTTTCTTGGTATGTACATATTTGACTATTTGATTTGGTACTATTTTTTTCTAGGGTAGTCATATGATCGAATTGATTTTGATTTTTTTATTCTAATCAAACTCATGCTTCAGAATGCAGACATAAGGTTCAAAAATCGGCTGTTATACCGCTTTGCAAAGAAATGGTTGCTAACCTAAATGTAAGCATAATCGTTTGCTCACCGTGATCGTTGTGTGTGCGTCCATCAGGAGTATGTCAAATTTGTCGTTCAATAGTACTTCTTTCGCAGCATGTTCTTCTGTAATATGGAATTTTATTTGTTCCATACCATGGAAATAGAAAACTTATTTGTGTACATAATGGCACAACAACTAAAACTACGGAATGGGCGACTGTAACAACCAGCAATAGAAACAAATGAAACAAGATCGAGTGGGAAAAAAACTTAAAAGGCTCCGTGACACTTCCGCCATGGCCCTTCGGTTATAATCCCAAAATATTAAGGCACGATTCGAGGCACTTCATTTCTCATTAAAGGGATAGGTTCAGCTCAAATCACCCCTCTTTTTATTGTTTTTATTGATAATAGCACAAATATCATTCACAATGAAAATTAAATCAATCACAGAACAATGCGACTCGCAGAAGAAGCTTCCTTTATTGAACACTAGTTGATCGGAAGCCAAAATCTAAACGCAAAAACAAATACCGTACACAGATCTCACGGGCTAATGGCATCGACAGGTCATTATTTTCCGTCGGTGTAGTCATTTAATTCACTCTTGGCTAATTGCCATTAGCCCGCGCGATCTGTGTACGGTATTTGTTTTTGCGTTTAGATTTTGGCTTCCGATCAACTAGTGTCCAATAAAGGAAGCTTCTTCTGCGAGTCGCATCGCATTGTTCTCTGATTGATTTAATTTTCATTGTGAATGATATTTGTGCTATTATCAATAAAAACAATAATAAGAGGGGTGATTTGAGATGAACCTATCCCTTTAACGCGTTGAAAGTCTTGTTACTGAAATTTTTAGTGGAAACTCTAATACATCGCTAATACATTGCACGCTAATACTTCAATGTGGTTGACAAAACTTGTGCGATATTTTATGTCATAATAAATGTTACGTTATGTTAAGTCGCTTTCCTTTTGGAATAGATATATGTTATGCCACAACGGTCGCAAATATGAGTAAAATGGGCACATGTTGCGCACTAGTAATAATAATAATAATAATAATAATAATAATAATAGTTCCTTATATCAAAAAGATGCGCACAAAAGCCGACACGAAATAAAATGTTTGAAAAACGAATACGATCACCTTAGGCTGAGAGGGAGCTAAGGACGTGGTAGGATTTACGGGAATTTGACCAAGAGCATATATTAACCGAGCACTACAAATCCGGTAGCTGGACACTATCGGAAACGAACACACACAAGCGTGCACACTCCCAGTGTAACTGTCAGTGCCAAATACCGCCAGACGACTACACATATAAGGCAAAGACGACTTTTAGTGAGGCGCCAAATTCCCTGTTTTGACTTTAGTTTAAACGGATGGGTTCACTAGAAATCACCTTGTTTTGTATGCTTTAGTTTGATTGTACAATGGTAAACTTAAACAAAGAGCATAAAAAATATTTTTGAATTATTCCCTAGGGAAGATATTAAGTAAAAAGGTGATTGTTGATCGATCTTCCGATAAAAGAGTGCAACAAGATAAACTAGGGAAGCTAAGAGGTATGGCTGAAACACACTGTTTCGAGCAAAATAAACAGTAGTTTTCATCGTTTATTTTACTTAAAACAATGAAAAACAGCGTGTTTCAGCCAAATCTATTAGCTTCCCTGGTTTATCTTGTTGCACACAAATATCGGAAGAACGATCAATACTCACCCTTTTTACCTGATATCTTCCCTAGTTAATAATTCAAAAAATATTTTTTATGCTCGTTGTTTAAGTTTACCTTTGTACAATCAAACAAAAGCATAAAAAATAAGGTGATTTCTAGTGAACCCATCCCTTTAAAGGGACGGGCCCACAAAAACCTAAACCAGTGTTTACAATTTAAAGAATAGTTTATTGTTTATTTATGATAGGCAATTAAACTTCCCACAAGGTAACCAAAGAGGCGTTTAAGTGTAGAATGGCAACTTTTCAGCAAAGAATGCACATTTGCATCCTACAGAAGTTACATACATTTCAGACACGACATAAACACCCACACTTTTCGGGTAAGGTCGACCTTACCCATAAAATGGGTAAGGTCGAAGACCGATCCTACCTCGAGTCGGAGAAGAGCCCGTAAGGGCTCTTTGCCTGAATTGTTAAATGAATAGATGACAATTGAGAAAATACAAAAATGAATTTATTCTAACTCGAGGAGTGAACTGAAGAGAAATGGAGCTGCCTTGGAATTGTGATACGTTGGAACATAGATTATACGATTATAGTATACCCATAATTATATGTCAACATATAATAAGCAGATATTTTTTCCAGAGTTATTAGATACCCTTATATTTATGTGGGAAGCAATTGTCCTCATACGTTTCATAGTTCTGCGGTGCCCCGGTAACTCAGCTTGGCGGCATTACTGTTTCTTGTCGGTTCAACTCCTGTGGCCGTATTCACGAACGCGCCGGGGAGCTCCCAGCCTCCCAGTGAGAGAGGGACCACACGAATCAGAGACACACAGAGACAAATTATCCCACCCTGAGATGTTCCCGCTGTTCGTGCATACGGCCACTGCCCTCGGCAGACCAAGCCTTCTCATTCGAGTACATTCGTATTGGTAGCAATTTCGGTTGCGGAGGAAAAAAGTGCTCAATTGCTATATCTGGTCAGTAAGTGAACTAGTGAAACCAAAAAAACCTACAGCAAGCCAGACCGTGTATTCAGGCACGGAACCCGTACAGATTTCGGTTCTCTTGCGAAGACGGGTTGAACTTAACGGTTTTTAAACCTCTAGTAGTTCACGACCTAAGGAACTTGAAGCGACTTGCGACTTTTAAACGCGCACAAATATTGTACGTACAACATCTAAAGATACTATTGAATAGCTACCAAGTTTCATAGAAAACTGCTTTTTTACTATAGGTGGATATCATTTATTTTTTACTGGCGTCTATTCGTACGAGTTGTGCTACCAAACGATTTGTACCATACGAGTTAGTATCTAGACTTTGTCTTTAGTCTGAAGTTTATTCTTTCAAAATACTATAATTCTAATTCATAAATAATATTGTGTGATTATTAGATGTGTCGTCATGCCCCAGGGAAATGAAGAAAAAGCAAAATAATGCAAACAAAGAATAGGATGCGAGGTGATCCCATCTAACTAAACATATTGCTGAAGTTATATTACGAATAAATAAGTATATATAATGCTAACCAAAAAAATAAGAAAAAAAAAATTGTCTGAAACGTCATTTGACGTTATTTAGACAACGAGTCGAGTACACAGCCGATTGGCTTGATCGCTTATATGCAAATTATGCAAATTATGTTTGCACTGTCGCAGGTACCGTGGACGCGCGGACTAACATACTCATTAGCCCGTATTCTCGGGTCGACGGGACTGTTCCGTTTGGGAGCTCATTCGTATGCAAATTTTTCCTCCAGCTAGTCTAGATAGTCGAGAAATTTGCATACCAAGGATTTCCCAAACGGAACGTTTCCGTCGACCCGAGAATACGGGCTATTGTCAGGTTTCACGTTTGAATAATGAGCGGAACACTATAGCCCGTATTTTCGCGCCACTTTGGAAAAGGCGTTTTGGTAGGCCATTCCCAATCTACTCTGGTAGGTCTACCAGATTGGAAATGGGAGAGGCCTACCAGTGGTAGGCTCTGGTAGTGGTAATCTCCTCTGGTAGGCATAATGCATGTAACAGCCCTCCCAATCCGCTACCAATTGGGAAACCGCGACACGGGACGCGCCTCCTACCAGTACACCAGAATTAACGCTTTTTCTCCCACTGGTAGGTCATTCCCAATTGGGAGGCCTACCAGTGACGCGAGAATACGGGCTAATATTACAGTAATATTATATCTTCTTATTATATAAAGGAGAAGAGTTTGTTTATGACTTTGTCACAGACTTTGTTTATGATTTTGTTTTTATGTGCACAACGAAATCCCTTCATAAAGAAAATTCTTCGATCGAAAGAGCATACAAAATCTTTGCCGCTGGCGAGATTCGAACCCACATCAGCGCACAATCTCTCCATTCACAGTCCAACGCTCTACCGGTTGAGCTATGCTAGCTTATCATTAGGGGAACAATCTGCTCCACATATAGAGAACCTTCGATGGCAAATTTGCATGCTACCATTAGTCGAATGGAGATCCAGACATTTTGTACGTTTCCCCTATCATAAATGACTTTGTAGACGTGTGAACGTAAAAAAGAGATGAGGAAATAGAAGGTTATGAACGATAGAGAGAAGAGTGAGAGGTAGATAGATAGATCGAGTGAGAGATAGATGTCAGAAAGTTTAAAAAAGAGATGAGGAAAGAGAAGGTTATGAACGATAGAGAGAAGAGTGAGAGGTAGATAGATAGATTGAGTGAGAGGGAGAGAGTTAGAGAGAAAGAGAGAGATAAGGGACGTGATGCGAGAAAGCGTGAAAAAGAGATGAGGAAACAGAAAGACAAGAACGATAGAGGACGGAAGGTGAGAATAGAGAGAAGAATGAGAGAGATAGAGATGGATAGAGATAGATAGAGAGAGAGAGATAGATAGAGAGAGAGAGAGAGAGAGAGAGAGAAGGGACGTGAGTTGCGAAACCGTGAAAAGGAGATGAGGAAATATACAGTTATAGAGAGAAGAGTGAGAGATAGAGAGAGAGAGAGGGGGGATTGAGGGATAGAGAAGAGGAGCAGGAGAAGGGAGGTATATACAAGCCAACAAGCGGGAGAGAGCAGAAGAAAAAGAGGGGCTTAGAAAGAAATAGTAGGAAAGGCGAAAGTTGTCTTTTTACCGTTGTAGAAATTCCTTTTTTTGTAATAGGGTAACAATCGGCCGAAGGCCGGTTCCTCCAGTCGGAGAAGAGCCCGTAGGGCTCTTCGAAAGGCTGGTATGGTAATATATGATATTTATATGGTAATGACAATGTGCTGTTTTTTTTTGTTGGAGATTTGCATGTGATAGAAAATATAGATATCTTGCGGACTAGTTTCCTAAACTGAGAGGGTAGATCGAACAGAACACGGTAATTAATAAAGGAGGCTCATGGTAAATACCACACTTTCTTTCCTTTTAGCGATGGATGGTATGAAGCACAACATTTCAGGAATTAATTAAACCAAAAATTTAGACAAATACTGTCGTATTTTTGCAACCAAAAACTAATTGGACAACTAGTTTAATATAGTGTTTGTATTCACTGCCGTATATTTTTGTTTCGGGTCAAGTATTCACAGATTTCTTCTTATTTTGCAATGCTCTGCCAATAGCAATAGCGTCTAATAATTTTCGTGCGAATATCACTCAACATCAAAGTAGTGGAAGTTACAGCTGAAGACACCACGACGGCGATAAGGATAAATATAAGCATATTTTCTTTCTTCTGCTCTCTTTCTTTTGTTTCTTTTGATTTTTTGTCAACTCTTGAAGTTGAGATGCGGGTTCGGTACAATACGGTACAACAACGAATGCTCTTGATTATGAATATTCATAAGAAAATGGTTTCACACAAATAACCTTACTTACTAACTCTAAATACTGAAACTAGTTTAGCTATGTAGCACATGCAGACTCCTGCGGGCGGAGGGCGGTTCTGATGCTAGGCCCCTATTTTCTTTGTGTTATGGCCCTGACCTATTTTGACATTGTTCAGCTATAGTATACTGTTGCATTTTGGAGTGTGGCACGTTTAGGATTGCTGATATCGTGTGCACGTAGTTTTGTGTTGAGGTAACGTGGCTAAACTAGTCTAAAACTACAAAATTGTTAGCTGCTTGTGTGAATACAGTTTCTTTGCTGATGTCAGTTACAACTACTCTCTGTGGAATTTCTTTCTTATCTTTTGTGATATATATACATGCTATGCATTTTTTCGTCCTATCTGATTTACTACTTTGAATTTTAAAATCATTGAATTCTTTCATCGTCTCTTATGGCGTTGCGCTCTTTCTAAGAGTCTAATCAACATTTCTAAGAACCACTGTTTACGTCACTGTATTCACGTCACTAACCATCCCTGAACAGCCGCCCGAACTCATCAGAATACGCAGAAGAAATTGAAAATATATCGCAGTACCGCCTATGATGTGTTCTGTTTCTATATTGTTGTACCTGATTTCTATAGAATTTATTCAGAGTCTGCTTTATTATAGCTTTCATTTTTGCATAGACTTTTAGTCCTGTTAGTACACGGATTTTGCTCTCTGTGGAACTCTCTGTGGAATTTCTTTCTTATCTTTTGTGATATATATACATGCTATGCATTTTTTCGTCCTATCTGATTTACTACTTTGAATTTTAAAATCATTGAATTCTTTCATCGTCTCTTATGGCGTTGCGCTCTTTCTAAGAGTCTAATCAACATTTCTAAGAACCACTGTTTACGTCACTGTATTCACGTCACTAACCATCCCTGAACAGCCGCCCGAACTCATCAGAATACGCAGAAGAAATTGAAAATATATCGCAGTACCGCCTATGATGTGTTCTGTTTCTATATTGTTGTACCTGATTTCTATAGAATTTATTCAGAGTCTGCTTTATTATAGCTTTCATTTTTGCATAGACTTTTAGTCCTGTTAGTACACGGATTTTGCTTACCGTGTACATAATAATAAGAGTGTCGTCGTCTACAAAGAACACGCATATATACGACGTTTTTCTCCTTTTTTATTCCTTTTACAACAAAGTGTATTTATTTTCTTCGATTCCGTGGTATAGGCCATCTTCTCCGCATCCGCATGAGCATCCGCAATTACAACCGCAACACTTTTTAATGATGGTCCAATAATCGAGAGTTGCTGGGTTAGAGCACCCTGAGGGTCCTGAAAAATGTTTTCCATGTAATTCTTGCTACAAGCGAATAGCAGTGTGCCTTTATGGAGTTAAAGGGATCGGCTCACCTCAAATCGTGTCTGTTTTTTTTGTTTCTTTATTTTCTATAAGGGATAATAAAAATTTGGAATACAAAAAGTAGTGTTCTATTTCAATACTCACGAAGATATTAGGTGATAAAGTGGTGGATCGATCGGCCCGAAATGAAAAAGTGTAATTGTCCTGCCTTGTTTGTATGGGACAATTAACACTTTTTCATTTCGGGCCGATCGATCCACCACTTTATCACCTAATATCTTCGTGAGTATTGAAATAGAACACTACTTTTTGTATTCCAAATTTTTATTATCCCTTATAGAAAATAAAGAAACAAAAAAAACAGACACGATTTGAGGTGAGCCGATCCCTTTAACAAACGAGAGCGTTTAAAGCGAAATACCAGCCCCTTTCTCATGAACTGGACAAATGAAGTATGTGGACGCGGAAGCAGAAATACCCTTGGTCATTCTTGGAATGCCATATTTCATGAAAAAAATGGTTAGCCGACATGGGGATCGAACCAGAGATATTTCTAACAGTAGTCTGGAGAACGTGTCGAAACGGGGGTGATAGACCAGTTCCTTTTTTCCATGCATACTAGCATAATTTGCGTAGCGTTTTGCAATCTTTTTTTTACTTATTTTCGTTTTCGCACGTTTTTGAACTATTTTTAAGCAAAACAAACCTGAAACCGGATAAAATTTCGCTTCAATTTTGATAAGAAGTGTGGGTGAAATGCAAAGAGCTGATAGTTACTAGAGAAATCAGAACGCTAGCCATAGATTCGACTTTGGAAATCAGAAATTAGTTTTGCGCACGGAGTTGAGCGATAAAGAATTTCAAATTACTTTCTGTATATTTCAAGGTAACGCACCTCCACTGTGGATACGGGCCATGACTTCACATGGATCCTTTCCCCATCCGCATTCGCTACTGTATCGCTTTACGTAGTTCTGGACGCACGTCGTGGCACATGCATAGTCGTTGGAGCATCTTAAAGCGATCTATCTTTCAATCGAAGGGCTAACGTCTATTGTTGAATTAGAGAACGGTTTATTGTTAAGGTTTCGTAGAACAATAGGTACCAAGGATCAAGATAAATGCAGTCTAAACATAGTTAAAATCGACAATTAGTGCATTTAACTATAAAGCGAAATACTGACCGGTTTTTATAACGCATATTGGACAACTGGATTCAATGGACAACGTGGACAAGTGGTGGACAACTTATTTATGCAAATTTGCTCGAATTTAGCTCGATTTTTTATTCTGATTTATGTTCATTTGCATAAGCTGCATTAGAAAGCTGGTGTACTCGATGTGTTTCAAAAACAGGCCGGTATTCCGCTTTAACTATTAAATATTTTGGTTTTTGTCACCTCTTCCAGGCTGCCTCGGTGTCTTCTCCTACGTTCTTGCCGGGCTGTCCACAATCCTCGTAATACGGGAGCTTTATCTTCAAAGACCAAACAAATAATTTTGTACATTTTACAAGCTGCGAGTATACAGAGCGAGTGAGAGAGTGAGAGAGAGGGTGAAAAAAAAAAAAAAAAAAAAAAAAAAAAAAAAAAAAAAAATATAATATTTTTTTATTATGAGGCGTTGAAGTATCGCCTGCGTAATATAGGAAATTCGGCTCGGGCGACGATAGCCGTCTGGTACACAGAGATGCAAATTCTAAAGTGGGCAAACCTGGAAGTATCCACACGTGAGAGATCCCCCATTCATATTACATCCTATGGGCTTGCATCCTGATTCTTGCAAGCAAATACAATGGATGCACGTGTCAGTCGCGCCTGTCAGAGTCACTAAAGACCCAATTTGAACAGAGTCACTAAAGGCCTAAAGGTCCAATTTGATCAGAGTCACTAAAGGCTCAATACGCTCAGCTCAGTGCCACCTTTTGCTTTAAAACGCAACAATTCATTCTCGATAGACATTATATAATGCACAATACTTACTGGCCGAATACAAATAGAGAAACCTTACACAGTGCTGCGACAATAGCGATGCTAGCGTACCGATTCATTGTGTCTATGGAGCTGGGCTACTTGAACAAACATATCTGTCTTTTATAGAAGCTCTTACCGTCTATTACGCCTTATCAGTTATTTGCAAAGGCTCTGGGTACCATTCGGCACCAGGTATGAGCCAAAGTGCGATAAACGTTGTGCGAAGTGCGGAGCTTGCACTTCCCTGTTAGGTGTCTATAGTTAGGCCGATGCTCCGATGGAGTCCCGTTCGGCAAGTTCCTAGTTCCCAGATTCACACCAAAATTGATAGTTCTTTGCAAGCTGAAGCCGGGTTGAAAAACATGATTCCAGCACATGGGTACGCTAATATTTTAAGAAAAACATTAAAGCAAAGCCCTGGGTGCGCCAGTATGCTAAGTCATAAGATACAAACCGAAGAGCCTGAATATAAAGGCAGAATTTTAGTAGAAAATTGTATTGTCATGTTGCGGAAAAGAGAAGTTGAAAGCGGAGTTCAAACAAGTACAATGACCCCTGCTCGTCCTGAATTGCAGAACAATCAACTAACAGCAATCATTTGTTGCACCATGCTATGTTCTCGTGAACATAAGATGAGAAGATGACATGCAAATTATGGACCTCCTTGCGGTATGACCACGCACACATCGAGCTAATTGAGCAAAACAAATAATCGAACACCACTTATCGGGGCTTTTACTTTCGTGTGCTACCGTTCTTTTTGGCCTACTAATTTGCTACGAGTGATCGGCAGTCGTCCTCTCGGTATTTTTTTTAAGTTTGTATAAGCACATTGAAGGTTTCCCTCTAAAGACAAACCTCGCAGCAACTTGGGGCGTTTGTTATATTCAGTTTAGAGCAAACCAAACTAAAAACGCTTTTTTGCGATCCACCTTGGCTTATCATCCCTAATCATTTTATGTTCCTTGTTTAATCGCTGCAGTGCAAAGGACTCCACAATAGCAGACATACATTCTTATCTTATGTGTTTGTGTCTTATGAGTTTATTAAAGAGTGCTTTTGGACCCAACAATTTACTGTAGTGATGGGATGCGAGTCACAATAAATAGTATTTGCTTTATTGTTGCATTTTCGTTAATTGTTAATAAAGCAATCGAATATGAAAGTTTTGAATAGAAAATTTCCAGTACCCACAAGATTAAAAAACATTGACTACAGTACTTGTCGCACTTTTCATTTCACGTTTTGGAAATCGACCAGTATTAGGAAGCAACTCATTGGTCACTGCAATATGCACATGCGTGACTGAAACGCGCGTTGCGGCTACATTTGCGTGTTTCGTTAAAAAACTCGAGTAAGGATTCGGAACGGTACCGCACCTAATTGTTTTCAAGCTCGGTGGGCGCATCGCGTTCGAGTAGCCGGTTGGTGCCCACAGTATGTTACAAACTGACCGCTTATTCAGGAATAGGAACAGAGCCCGGTACGCCCTCCAGTATATTACTTTCTTTTGTTGTCGTTTTGTATGAATAGACATAAGTTCCTTGTTGAATGCCATGCTTTATTACCATCACTTATTAGTTATGCTACTTGGTTAGAAAATGAAGAAGGCGATGGGAATTCCCGACCAAGTAGAATCGAAGTTTAGCAACGACCACAAGTGCGTGGGCACTGCTCAGTCATCAGCTCGTAGTAGCTCTGAACCATAGAATAATTCAATTAGTGATATGATGCTTAGACTTATTAGGCTATTACGGTAGGATTGATCTTATCGATTACTTAGTGATGCTGTTGATTATTAATTATGCGTAATTATTACGGTAGATCTGTACTTGTAGGTCGCTACATTTGCGTGCGGTTACCCACTTTCGTCAAACAGAAAGTGGAGTTTTTACCGCTCTGTCTAGATGATGTATTCCGTTGTGAAAATCAAACACTTCTTACCGCAATATTGCAGTAGTTCAGCATTTGCGGGCAGTCCGACGTGCCTGTCTTGGGATTGATCTTATCGACGCCTGCGAATAAAGTAATTTGTGTATGGTGAACTCTCATATTGTCTTTTTGATAAGTGCATACATAGTCGAGTGTTGAAGTTGAAGGTGTATGGTTAAGTGAATCCCACATCTTACATCCTCTTGCAATACCATGGCGCTGAACGTTTGTGGCAGCGGCCAGATCTCTCATTAATAGTTTGGTTGAATATGTCAGTACTAATACTCATTATTGTTTAATAATTAAGCTCATATGTTAACTCACAGGTTGGCTGTGGGGGCGATGGTTGGACCCCGCAACGGTTGCACGTGAGCGGGCACTGCTCTGTCATTAGATCATAGTAGCTCTGCAAACGTTTGTTAATCTTTCATCAATTGGGTAAATATACTCAATCAATTAAGGATATTGTTTGAGATATATGCGTAGGTTGTGCTTATTGTTGTCGTCTTTTGAACATTCGTTTCAATGGAACTAACTCACAGGCACGTTACAGTAGTTGGCCATTTGTGGGCAGTCCGATACTCCAGTTTCTTGATTAACCTTATCCACACAAGTAGCAGGAGGCGCAGGAGGGTCTTCTGTAAGTGAGCCGGTTTGAAAACAATTTCAGTAACAGTCATTTTGTTGGGAACTATGGTTGTGTTCTTCAAATCTAGTTATTGTTTGACTGTTTGTGCGCATTGAAAAGATTGTTGTGTTAAATCGAAATAACGGCTCGTTTTTGTGACGTATTTGGGGCATGCAATTCTCCTGTGTTGTATGCAAATTGATATAATCAGTTAATAAGTACAGTAATACAAGTACAGTAATTTGTATACAGTCTATCATACGTTTCAAAAAAGGTTTCAAAGTGGAAATTCGCATGCATGTCAATGCTTTCCGAAACTCACGATCCGAGTACAGGTCCTGGAGAGCGCAGCAGTCCGCGGCGTCGAAGCACACTCCATCATTGGGACACAGTCCGGCGACACAGGCTGCAACGTTAAATGAAATTCATCTAGAGCGTTGTTGTGCGCTTCTTTATACCAACCAATAAAATAAAGTGTGTTTAGCACATTTATTTCCGACGTTTCGGCTTTACGTCATCTTCAGGGAAAAATTAACCTCAAACTTGGGCAATCAAACCAAGTAAGGATGTACTTACGCAATGTTGGCACCTTGCAATGAAGTGTGGCCGTGGTAACACCGAGAAAAGCGAACATTAGTCCCAGAAGGTGCATTATTGAATGTTGCTGGGTGGCCCGATGAAAACCACCCTTCCATGCCTCGTTATATACCAGGACACGCCAGTCTATTTGCAAGTTAATCAACTTGGGTCATATTTGTTTTCACTCTTATTGACCTTAAAATGAATGCAGTTTGGCCTGTAATAGTATAGAGTATAGACCAACGCACCAATGTGCTAAAGCAAATAGCCCAGTGCAGAGTTTTTCCGACAAAAAAAGATTCCTCCATAAAACAGACCGTCTGTCCATAGGAATATTCCTAGCAGACTTCCTGTACTTATTTGCGGATGCATGTTAATGAACCTCGGTCATATTTGCTTAACAAAAGAGCTCGATCCGGATAATGGACTTTGGTCTTGATTACCATTAACGCCGAAGAGGACCGCTCATAATCGGAAAATACTCCGGATAGGTCAATTTCGAACAAGTTGAAAAGTGTTAACTTTCAGAAAAAAGAATCGGTAAAGCAGATTTTATTTGCCGGGGAATAACTCTGTGAGTTCTAGGTGTAAATAAAGGCGATTTTTACCGTAATATTCCTGGAATATTTTGGAATTCCGGACTTTCTGTGCAAATAAATTGAAGAAAACTTCTTTCTCGCGCGCCTCTCCCTTTAACCGGTCGTGCTCGCGAGCGAGCGGGTCATGACGACATCCGTAGCCCTAGCCCGAAGATGGCGAGAAAATTTTCGTCTGAAACTCGTCGCCTGCTGCTCAGGATCTCTGCAGAACATGTCATAAGCCTACTTTGAAACACTGCACCCCTTTTAGACCGCTTTTGAAGAGTGAACAATTTATTGTGTTTTTCTCAGTGAATTTGGCAATGTTATAGCAATGTTAAAGGTCATTGTAATCAAAAAGGATGATTTGTTTCAATATAAATAATTTATCAACAACAGTTGATCAAACTGTTTTATTCAGATGTTCAAATTGAATTCAATCGAGTAATACACAAACGAGTTAGTATTATATTTCCTCGACACTTTTGTTTAAAATAAAATACTGTGACGAACGTAAATACAAAACCAATAGTTACATCGGCATTGCACACATTGATTTAGAAAAGTACGACAACTCACATCGTATGCAAATTGTTGGACTAAATATCTTGCGGACTAGTTTGTTAGATCGATAAAGGAGGCTCACGATAACTAGCTCACTTTCTTTCCTTTTAGCGATGGATGATATCTTATTATATCAAAGAGACCGATGTGCGTTACGGAAATGCAAATTTTCGACAATTGTTCCGCGTGTTCCGGTATAAAAAGAGTGCCGCAGCTCAATATCGAAGTATGCTGATGAAAGTGCTTCCCATTATGTGAATTTCTTACGATACATGTGAAACTAGAGTGGGGTCAAAACGGCTCATTGTGCGAGCCTAGCCGCCATTCTAACAGAGAGCGGGTACGGGTTGAGCCGCGAGTCGCTTCCAAAAGAGAAACGGGTACGGGTTGAGCCGCGAGCCGCTTCCAAAAGAGAAACGGGTACGGGTTGAGCCGCAGGCTGTTATCAAAAGAAATCGGCTCACGGCTCAACCCGTGAGCCGCGAGATATTAGGTGATAAAGTGGTGTATTGATCGGTCCAAAATGGCAAAGGGCAATTGTCTCTATACAACAAGGCAGGACTTTTTGTATTCCAAACTGTTATTATCCCTTATAGAAAATAAAGAAACAAAAAAAAACAGACACAATTTCAGGTGAACCGAATTTCAGGTGAACTAAATCGTCTTGACATTAATCGGCATAATTCTGACCCAATCTAAAATAAATGTCACCTTTCCAAACACTTTGCCAACCTGTCACTTAATCTCGATCTGCATTGTTCGAATCCGTATCTGGTCACAAAAGGTATGCCTTTATAACGTATATAAACATGTAAATAAAACTAATATATATACACAAGTTCATATATTGATGGTTATAATCAGTTTGGTACCATTGTTGAACTTTACAGAGATTACGTCAGATGTGCTGTAAGTTTTGTCTGACGTAAACAGGGTAAATTTCGCCAAATCTGCAAGACTGTAACAGACTGTGCCATGCACACGTTTCAATAATAGATAAATCACAAAACCAATAGATAATAGATGATAGAACACTAACGATGGAAGCAAATTCTGTACGAGGGCTATATCACTACGCGTAGTAATTTAGTGACAGTGATAAGAAGTTCCCTGTCAAGCATTTCCTCATAATTCCTTATTTTTTTAAACACTTGGTTTGCGCTGATAGGGTCAAAGCAATATAGCGGCCGGTTTTTGAAACGTATTTTCAACAACTGCATTCCCATATGCTCTATGTAAGTTAATATAATCAGACTAAAAGTGCGCATTTTAATTTCCATACACTTTATCGGAATAAAGCGTGCGGCATCATGCGTTTCAATATCGACCATCCAGATAATTGTATGTAAATACCTATCACAGACCCTCTCCGGCATGGGAACGAACCGATATCAAGTTCACATTGCATTAGTACTTCTTTTTGGATGTTCCACTGTATACTGTGTCTATGAATGTGACGGAGGTCAGTCCGGAGGCGACTGTTTTGACACTGCACCAAACTGCGATGAGCTGGCTTATCTCTGTACAAATCCTGATTACAATGACCTGTTGCACAAGTACTGCCCGCAAACGTGCGGATTTTGTGGTGAGTTACAGCAATTCCATAATGTTGTTGTTTTTCCGGCGACCGCTCTCTTTAATCTGGTCTGCCAAAATTTCTATGAGAAAAAGTGTGGATAAGTATCAACAAAATGGAAATGTTTAGGACAGAGCACATGCGAAGACGATCCGTCCATAGACTGCAAGAGTCTGATTGCCCAGTGCTCTATTCCATCATACAACGACCTAATGAATAAGTAAGTGGGGCTCAGTAGCTCGACGTATGTACGTAACATCCGAAGTCGATAAGGAACTCACCCGGTATTCGTTTTGGCGTATGGAGCATTCCGCCATGTTTAGCAAGAAAATAGAGAAGAGAAAAGAACCTTTCTCATGGTGTGTTGTGTGCTACGGTTATTGATTTTTTTGGTACGCGTTTCCCTTTTTCAAATTTGCGAGATCGCTAAGAAAAAACCCACAAACATGAGTAAAATGCTCCGAAAGAATCCATTTGCTAAACGCAGCAGTGATTAGGCCATTCTCACTGAAGATAGGCTTAGGCTTAGTCACGGGTTCTCCCTTACTTTTTTAGCAAGTTAGAAACTGTGTTGCAGATATTGCCCAAAGACTTGCAATCGTTGCCCGAAGACGACTACTGAACCTTGCGTGGATCAGAATGCAGAGTATGTTTTCAGTTTCATTATAATTCTCATTTTCCCGTGGGCCGTTTGCAAGACACGTATCTTCAAATTAAAGGAGCTACAACTTGAAAAAAATCTAATTTATTTCAAGTTGCAGCTTATATTTCAACATTTAATTTCTGGCAAGAAAAAAAACATGAAAGCCGCCGATGTTCCCAATTATATATCTTTACTCAGTTTTTATCGTTTAGTTGCGCCAACTGGGTGGCCAATGGTTTTTGTCAAAATCCCAATTACTCAACGGACCAGAAAAGGAAAATGTGTGCCAAATCCTGCAATCTCTGCATATAAAACAGTGCTGCAACTATGTGTTAATAAATATGAATTTAATTTGCAATGCCTCATTCATGTTGAAATGCATTGGCATTGCTTACACACCAGCAAAATCGCACTACTCTATCGGGGCCGCCCATCAACAAAAAAATCAATAACCGGATCGTCCGTATCATACAACACACCATGCGAAAAAGGCCTTTCTCTATTTATTTTTTTCTTGTTAAACGAATGTAGCATAGCATAACACAGCATTTCTTACGCAGAACTTGAACAAAAAATTATATCCAAATAAATATTAATTTTTCCTTCATCATGTTGTAATGCACGCTGCTTCCACTTTGTTTTGTGGTTTTCTTTTGAGTGTGTTTTTGCACCGATTAGAAATCAGACAGACATTACGTTTTTTCGTCCCTACAAAAAATAGTGACTCGAAAACTCATTATTTCCGCCCAAAGGCCATTATTCCCTTATTGATAAGCGAACATTTTACGACGAAACCAAGAAAAAAGACAGTTGAATACTATAAACGATGACTAATTATTTACAAAGTGTAAAGATAAGATATGCAAAACCGAACAGGTTCAATCTTGAATGTCGTAATTAGTAAATAAAGGCATCAACATACACAGAAATGATGACAAAGGGGTGGTAGGCGGCTTTTGTGGTATTAAAGGGCTAAGACACAATCACCAGGGGGCTTCCCCAACACAATGAAACTCAAAACTGAAGCGAACAAAAGATTGTATTTGTTTACGTTCTTGCTTGTTTCGTGTATCCTATCCCTATCCTGCTATAATGCATACTGCGCCTTTCCATTATCTTTAAAAGTGGAGCGACTAATGTCTTCCGCAATTTTTTTATATATTCCAATGACCTTTGCTACCGCAGACTTTTCTCTATAAGCAAAATCTTTTCAGAGAATTTATAATAGAAACAGTCCAAAAAATTTTAGTGAGAAAATGTCGCCGACAACAATCACATCATTCTTTTTGTTGTTGTTGTTAGTTGGTGTCACTACTGTACATTGCACGCCTGTTTGTTGTGGGCGTGAGTTTTTACAATTTTTCATGAATAAAAAGGTTAGAAAAACGATAATTTTAAAACATCAATTTTTCTGTTCATAGATCAAGGATAAATCGAATATATGAATAATTGGTTTAGAATGTATCGTTGGATCCTGTTTAAATGAAATCGACACGTGTAACAGTGCAGTGAACAAGCCACTCGGAAGTTGCTGTCACGTAAGTTTCAATTTCTTCATCAATTTTGATAATCTTACTAGTTCAGTGAACACAATGATTAGATTATCATAATCCACTGTATGGTGCATTAGAAAGGTAGTCTATGACACTCTGCTAGCCCATACAACGTTCCCTATAGCACGAACTAATGATATTTCAGGACTCGTCAGTGTTAGCTGGATGCGACTATCCAACAGCTTATACAACGACAACTTCAACTACTACGACCACAACGACCACAACGACCACAACGACAACCAGCACAACGACCACTACGACGCCGACCACTACTACGTCCACCACGACCACTACGACCACGACGACTACCACCACAACAACCACAACAACCACGACGACAACGACGAAAACGACGACAACGACGACGAGAACGACTACAAAGACGACAACGACGACAACGATGACTATCACCACTACAACCACCACGACAACCACCACAACCACCAAGCCTACGACCACTGCGACGAAAAGGCCACCGTCTACGACAACAACGCCAAGGAGAACAACTACAACTACAACCACGACGACTACAACACCTAATCATGGGTGCGAGGACAACCCGGCGGCCAATTGCCAAGGGTTGGCCTCTCGGTGTGCCAATCCAAGTGATCACGATCTTCTACACGAGTAAGTAATGGCAATAGACGTACGGCAGTTGGTGGTTTGTGCCGGTAGCATAATGGTAAATTAATTGGCCTGGATAGCTGAAGATGCGGGTTCGATCCCCGCTCGACCGAAACCCCTATTTTTCGTTTGCAACCAAAATTTATAAAAAAATAGACGTATTGCCTGCTTTAGTTATATTTTATTGAAGTTCTTCTATTTTGTGCATGATATGTTGATATTTCGAGAGACACTTGTCAATAATACAATTTATTTCAGGTTCTGTCCGAAGACATGTAATATGTGTCCAACCACACAACCATGTGTTGACCAGAGTACAAAGTAAATTTATTTTCCAATTTTTTTTTATTGTATATCTGTAATTGTGCTATAACCGGCAATTCATAAGTGTTTTGAACAGATTTTTAAGAAAATACAACAAAACAGGATTAAAAAACCCTTTCAGTTGTCCAACGTGGGTGAAAAATGGTTTCTGTACAGACAGCTTCTACTCTCGAGAACAGAAGAAAAAATTCTGCGCAAAATCCTGTCATTTATGCTCATTAAATATTTAATTTAATGAAACATTGCGGGTAATTTGTGTTTTGCGTTTTGAGTTTATCATCGTTGCATCATGACACTCCATGTCACAAATATTAAGTGTGTTTTCTATAAGAATTGCACGTAATCTATGTTATTAATCAATATTTCGTGTTTTGCCAGTCTACTATTATTAATTGTTGCGATATTATCGAATACCACATGCTCACATTCACAGAAAATTTATCAACTTTTCAGGTAACAATCTGTAACACTCTGTGCCACTCCATGGGTTTTGCTAATGATAATTTATCAGTCCCGGAAACAAAACCCGATAGATAATAACAATAATGGAACGGGTTAGGACAGCGCAAACGAGTTAATCCCAGAAGTTTAGCGGACTAAGATAAGAAATCATGGGTGCAAGGCAGTTCTGCATGCAACACGCCAGTTTTTCTTTATTTACTTTCTCTTTTTATTTCATATGTCAATATAAAGCGGTCTGACACGTGTTTTTGAAGGATACGGGACTATTTTCATGACTGTATGCAAATTTCTTTGCTTATCTTATAGAGCATGATAATGCAGTTATCTAGCATTTTTTTTTTCGTGCATAGCGCATTCGAATTACTGCGGGTGGAGGTATATTACGGATGCTAGAATTTGAGAAAGGTGGCTAGGTAGAAACTATTCTTAGGCATGCCGTAGTATATAGATTTATGTTATAATTCACTATTGTGTGTGTTATGTTAATGTTTTATTTCCTGAGGTAATGCACGAAAATTCAAAAAATCAACTATGGCGAAACACTCAATCTTATTGGTAATTGATTTGTTGCAAGGTGTTACTCTTTTCTTATAAACGAACCTCAAGCTAATCGTTACATGTGGCTTAATTTGCCAACCTTCTCATCATCATTTATATGATGCACACTTATATATTTTATATAATGTGTCAATAAATTATTATTATTATTATGTGTTTCACAAACCGCGTGCCTACATTGTTAGTTGAAGCCAATATCTATGACAGGAGCCCTCAACTAAACTATGTGGACAGATCAGCAGTACCGGACACACATTGCAATAGTACTGTTGACTTACCGATGGGATCATGCTGTCATGTACGCTTAACTTTAATATTTAAAGCGGAATGCTAGCCCCTTTGGAAAATTTGCATATGATAAGCAAATCCTGTACGATCTCTTTTTATACCCGAACACGCGGAACAATTGTCGAAATTTTCATTTCCGCAACGCTCATCGACTTGCAAATTACGCTACAGTTACTCTTTTATATAATAAGGTTATTGTGAAGCATTAAAGTACACGCATGCCAATATGTAGTTCTCCATAGCATGCTCAATTCGCCAAAGGTTTGTTGAGCTCGTAATATTTCAGGATGCCGACGTGAAACCTGATTGTGATGTGACAACACCACTTATGCCGACCACGACGACAACCACGACTACAACAACCACGACGACCACGACAACCACAACAACCACGACGACCACGACAACCACGACACCCAATGGAATGACGACCTCCGGGGGATGTGTCGACACGGCACCAAATTGTCCCGAACTGGCAAATCTATGTGATAATCCTCAATACAACGATTTAATGCACAAGTATTGCCCGAAAATGTGCGGATTTTGTGGTGAGCGATTTTTTACATAATTCCATTCGTATGACATTATGTATATCATTTTTTGATTCCTTGACTTTCAAAATTGTTAGCAGCCAGACTTGAACTCGGTTATCCGCCGCAGATCAATATATAACAATAGTTTTCAGACCAGACTACTCCATCCACAACGTGTCAGGACGATCCGACAGTTGACTGCAAAACGCTCGCTGCACAATGTACAATGCCCGCATATCATGATCTCATGAACAAGTAATTATAATATTTTGATTTCAATTTTCCATCTTAATGAACGTTTGGCGCTTGTCACCGGAACGTCTTTCATTGAATCAAAGGATGACACGAGTGATTTGTCATCTGTAACCAGAGTGAACTTGCACATAGAACTATTGATATTGAACTATTGATTTTCTGAGTTGCTGGTCAATGAGTGATATTTTTTATTTTGTAAAGTTGACTATAAAAACTTCTAAGCAACTTTCAGGTATTGTCCGAAAACGTGTAGCATGTGTCCGACGACGGAACCCTGTGTTGACAGCAATGCAAAGTAACTTATAGTCCCATTTTTCTCCGGTGTCTCCGGAAGGTTACTAATTTGACCTACAAGAATGTCTAATTCCCCATTATACGGAAGTATGTCCTTGGAAAAAGTCATGATATAACTTTCCTTTTTCTTTCTCCACCCCCTCTCTTTCTCTCTGTCTCTCTGTCTCTGTCTCTATCTCTGTTTCTCTCTGTCTCTCTCTGTCTCTCTCTGTCTCTCTCTCCATCTCTCTCTCCCTCTCTCTCCCTCTCTCTCCCTCTCTCTCCCTCTCTCTCTCTCTCTCTCTCTCTCTCTCTCTCTCTCTCTCTCTCTCCTCTCTCTCTCTCGCTTTGATTTCGTCCTTCCAAATAATCAAATTCATTTCCAGTTGTCCCGTGTGGGTGGCCAATGGATTCTGCACAAATCCCGGATATTCAACCGATCAAAAGAGAAAGTTCTGTGCAAAGTCGTGTAATTTGTGTATTTAACACATTTATAATAAATATATAAATATGCTTCTTTTGTTTGAGACACTCGGTGCTCGGTGACGCCCTGGGGCCGGCAAATCGTTAACGGTATTTTTAGATTATTAAATTGTACGTTTAGAGTTCACAACTAGACAAGTAGCAGGAGGCGCAGGAGGGTCTTCTGTAAGTGAGCCGGTTTGAAAACAATTTCAGTAACAGTCATTTTGTTGGGAACTATGGTTGTGTTCTTCAAATTTAGTTATTGTTTGACTGTTTGTGCGCATTGAAAAGATTGTTGTGTTAATTCGAAATAACGGCTCGTTTTTGTGACGTATTTGGGGCATGCAATTCTCCTGTGTTGTATGCAAATTGATATAATCAGTTAATAAGTACAGTAATACAAGTACAGTAATTTGTATACAGTCTATCATACGTTTCAAAAAAGGTTTCAAAATGGAAATTCGCATGCATGTCAATGCTTTCCGAAACTCACGATCCGAGTACAGGTCCTGGAGAGCACAGCAGTCCGCGGCGTCGAAGCACACTCCATCATTGGGACACAGTCCGGCGACACAGGCTGCAACGTTAAATGAAATTCATCTAGCAACAACTATAAGAGTGTAATCCAGAGCGTTGTTGTACGCTTCTTTATACCAACCAATAAAATAAAGTGTGTTTAGCACATTTATTTCCGACGTTTCGGCTTTACGCCATCTTCAGGGAAAAATTAACCTCAAACTTGGGCAATCAAACCAAGTAAGGGTGTACTTACGCAATGTTGGCACCTTGCAATGAAGTGTGGCAGTGGTAACACCGAGAAAAGCGAACATTAGTCCCAGAAGGTGCATTATTGAATGTTGCTGGGTGGCCCGATGAAAACCACCCTTCCATGCCTCGTTATATACCAGGACACGCCAGTCTATTTTGCAAGTTAATCAACTTGGGTCATATTTGTTTTCACTCTTATTGACCTTAAAATGAATGCAGTTTGTCCTGTAATAGTATAGAGTATAGACCAACGCACCCAATGTGCTAAAGCAAATAGCCCAGTGCAGAGTTTTTCCGACAAAAAAAGATTCCTCCATAAAACAGACCGTCTGTCCATAGGAATATTCCTAGCAGACTTCCTGTGCTTATTTGCGGATGCATGTTAATGAACCTCGGTCATATTTGCTTAACAAAAGAGCTCGATCCGTATAATGGACTTTGGTCGTGATTACCATTAACGCCGAAGAGGACCGCTCATAATCGGAAAATACTCCGGATAGGTCAATTTCGAACAAGTTGAAAAGTCTTCTTTCTCGTGCGCCTCTCCCTTTAACCGGTCGTGCTCGCGAGCGAGCGGGTCATGACGACATCCCTGGCCTTAGCCCAAAGATGGCGAGAAAATTTTCATCTGAAACTCGTCGCCTGCTGCTCAGGACCTCTGCAGAACATGTCATACGCCTACTTTAAAGACTGCACACCTTTTAGAACGCTTTTGAAGAGTGAACAATTTATTATGTTTATCTCAGTGAATTTGGCAATGTTATAGTCAAAAGTCAAAGGTCATTGTAATCAAAAAGGGTGATTTGTTTCAATATAAATAGTTTATCACCAACAGGTTGATCAAACTGGTAAGACAACTCACATCGTATTTATATGGTTGTTTTTTTTTCAGAGAAATCACATAAAATTGCGGTATCGGACTTTCGATGGCCGGAGAAGCGCTTCAGCAGCAGGATCGAATAATAGCCCATTTATCTGTTGTATGCAATTTCGTGCACACCCAATTTATGTATTTTATCCCACGATTGACCTATTGAATCTCTGTGTGTAGTCACAGATTTAGCTTGTTGATTTGTGTAGTCACAGATTTAGCTTGTTGATTTGTAATAATTTATACTATATTATGTAATGAGCTAACCAATACCAGCTCACTGGGCTCCAACTGGTTCTACGTATTTTGGCAGTTTGATCATTGTTATCACCTCTGATATCCATGCGATGCCCCAGTACCTAGGAATAGTTTGTAAATTAATGCCAATTCGAACGGCCTACTTCCACTCTCATTTTCTACGTATTTCACATGTATGTTGGTGGTTGGTGTATGTTGGTCCGTTCTATCTTTGCTTTGTTCGATTGCTTTCCTAAGGTTAGAGTTAAGTATGAATATGTTGTCTTAATTGTAACTAGGGTAGTAGTAGTAGTAGTAAGAGTAGTAGTAGTCATGTTCTAATCTTTCATTAACCTTAATTTTGAGTGCGTTAGATCATTACAACAGGAGCTTTTTATTTATACTAAGCTTTCACTCAAGTACACACTATTTTTGCCTGTGTGGAACTGCTGCACTGCATTGTTTACTGATATATGCCGAACGAACTGTTGATTTGCTTTGTTTTTATGTATTAATTCATCCGAATAAAAGAATTGGTACATTGATTCTGTGTTTATTGATTCTGTGTTAGTTGTGTTTATGTATGTGTGGTGTGTTTTGTAGTATAAACAAGTGTATATTATATAGAGATTGTTCTCCCTGGAAGATGCTTTCTTTATTAATGTACTGTCCGCCGCGTAAACTATTATGAACCCATCCTAAATAGAGAATAGAGAGCCTGTGAAGAGAAAAGGGGCGGGGCTTCCAAATGTGCGCACAAAAATGCGAAGGAGCAATGTTAGGGGCCCCAAAAGTTTAAAAAATCGATATCGCAGAAAGATGCTGTCAAAGAGAAATATTCTCCCAAAATTTGCATACAAATCAACAAATCAATTATAAATCAATATTTTAAAATCAGAATGTCTTTGCTAGAGTCCCGGCCACTGATATAATATAATGAAGACCAGCCCCCACGAAAATTGAGGAAGGACAGAAAAAATCCACATAATATGTCAGTCGTTTTTTTAATTGTTTCTTCAAAATTATCCTTTCTGGCTGAGTTTTTGCAGGTTTGTAGAGGAACATTAGAAGAGTAGATTTGCCAAATTAGAGCCAATTTTGTCCAGTACTTTTTGTGCTATCAATTAATGAGTGCTCTCAGGTCCGGGAAACACCCGGAGAAGAACCAAAAAGGGTTAGGCTGCGCCTAGCCCCAAAATTTTAATAAACAAATATACTGAATAAATACGGGAGAGGGATTTTTATTTGCGACTGTACGCATGCTTCTATAAATTACCTATATTTATTCCTCCATTTCCTCAAAGATTGTTCTTGCATATTATGTCGAATCATTTTGAATATAGTACCAACTACCAACTTAGAGATTAGGCTAAAACCAAAATACCCAAGTAATGTAGCACAACATAATTACATAAGCACACGATTTATTGAATCACCGTAACATTGTTGTTTTCAGTAACAAACAGGGGGTTGTGGGTGAATATATTTCAAGAAAATTGCAATATCCAAAAATTTTTGTGTGAGTCAAAGCGCACATTCTATTCGTTTCGATTTCTATTCCATAGCATATATTCGGTGGTCACTCATAATAGAAGCCAAATAGAAGAGAACTGATGACATTGGTTCGAATACTAGAGTTATAGATTTTGTCGGACAAACCTGGTATACTGCTAATTTCAATGTATTACTTCTAAAGCTTGTTCTGTTAAAAACGCAACATATTGACTACTAAAAATTTAATTGCAATTTGAAGACAAGGGATTCCAGGCACAGCTAGCACAGGTGGATCCCGATCAAAATTGTTACTGAAACAAGCTATTCTTACACGTAATGCTCATTTGACTGTATGAGAAGATAAGGAAAAGTTCATAATAATTGGAATAATTTCTACAATGTATTCCCTACATAATCACCCTCCGAAGCGATCGTATCTATTTAAGAAGGGCGTTGGACGACGGGAATCAAAAGAGGTAAAACGATTATGAAAATTAAACATAAAGAATAATAAATGAAACATAAAATATCTTTTTAATCAATCAAGTATATTTATTGTATGCTTTTGTTAATTAAGTGCTTCATGAAGTTTTCACGAGATCTTGATCTAGCAACATAAGTCCACGCTGCTCATGACCAGTTTAGGAAATGAGGGGTGAAGCGCCACCTGGAAAAATACATATGCCGCGTACGACTGGCGCTCTTTCCGTGCAAAAATGCGCGCTGCACGCTCTGTCGCTCGTGAACTTATAAAAATCCTCTTTTTCAGGAAAACGTCAAGGGTCCCACTAATATAAAAAAGGACAAAATCGGTCGGAGAAGGAGGAGGATCATCCTTATTTCTCTCTCTTTCATCTTCCTCCTTGCCGTCAAGGGAGTCGTGGCTTACAGTGGAACGACGAGGGAGCAGATTATTACGGAACTGCTAACGGAGAAGGTAGATTCAGATACTACCCGCCTCACTCCCTTCTTTATTCCCTTCAAACTCTCTGCCTCCCTCTCTCTCACTGCTTTTCTCCCTCTGTGCCTCTCTACTGCTAACGCTCTGCTTCTCATTCTCTGCGTCTCTATGTCTGTTTGTTTCTCCGTCTCTCTGCCTTCCACACTCCCTCTTATTTTCTAAATATTGATGTTTAGGTTGCAAATCTAACGATCGAAGCAGTGAATTCTACCAGAGGCATGGCGACGAGCACTACAACTTATTTTACAACAGAACCACGTCCTCTCTCTATTCTCATGCTAATTGTCATCAAGGTAGGATCAGAAGAAGTGGTGTAAGTATTTGTATCGATGATTCAGTGGTAGTGACCGGAGTTGCTGAGTCCGGTTCCAGATCAATACCACTTGTCAACAATGGTAGCATTGGAAGGATTCTTGAAAAAAAAACGTTGTTAGTGTCCATGGTGCCACCACTCTAACTGTAACCAAATTGTTTATCACTGTTTGTGAGGACAACACAAATTTCACTGATTTTTTTATATAGTGTTCATAAAGAATAGCATCAATTTTCCATGGCACTGATGCACGAAAATACAAATCAGCCCTCGCATCACAGGAGTGCTATGCAAAAAGACACGGGTATCAGTTTTTGGTGGCGAATTCGGAAGATTTTCCTGAATGCCAACAAAAAGATGCAAGTTGTGTAAAGGCTAAAGCCTTCCGTTATGCTTGATACGAAAAATGGGTCACTCCGTTCTTAAGACTAAAAATACGCACATAACAATCAGCGCTTAGGGTGCAAAAATCTTATTATTGACAATAAACCTTCTTCGTTGGAGTTTTTTTCTTGCTTACATGATTTTGGTCACTGACAGCGTCTCTACATATGTTGTCAGTTTTTTTCTCTAAAAGTAATCAACAATAGAAGTTTAGTTCATGTTCAAACGTCACTGTGTTGTGGTGCAACTACTGCCCATAGCTGACTATATAATATTCCTCGATGCAGATATGGCAGTGGTCAATTTTGATAAGTTGGTTATTTTTATTTTGAAACTCACGTAGCCTAGAGCCTAGAAGCTTACAATTAGCTTGTGTGTGAGTAATCTGACCAGTTGGCTTAAGCTTGGCCCTAGTTAGATATTCTTGGGCAAGCTGCTTTGTCTTTATTACCCAATTTTAAGTTATTATCCCAATAAAGACCTTGGGTAGATAAGATAAACGCATAGACAACTTCAAATGTGTTGTCGTTTCGGTTAGGACTTAAACAGATATTGATAAATTGATTTCGATTACTTCAGAAGATGGGAAGAATACATCGATCTCAAGTTCGACATCGTCTTCTATGAACGTTTCTTCAATTGGGAATTTGCAGCGGGAAGTTATATCGCAAAAAGTTCGAATTGGACAGTCGATTTTTTGACGAGGTTAGGAAGAAAGTGATCAGTAATCAGATGAAAATAGCCATGCTTGGCCAGAAATCACCGAATATACATTACGCATAACTAACTGTGTTTGAGCCTTCAAGAGTCCCAAAAAACTTTTCAGATTCGCCAATTATGAGACGAAGTTGCCACGCAGTTTCCACGGCACCGACAATGGCGCGCTACATGTGAGTTAAAATGAACAGCAGTAATTGTATCAGGAGATCTGTCGCGATAACCATTTATTAAGAAAAACCCAGTGTTCAGCAAAATATCAAAGCTTGTAGGCAAAGTGATAAAGTGATAAAAGCATTTCAGATATTTCTCGCCGAGGAAATGTATCCAGATTTGGATGACGATTTAGAGGTGAGTTAACTGAGGACACTCAGTGAGCCGCATGTTCTGGCGCACCAGTCGCGCATAGGTCGCGGAATATATGATTTTTTTCGTAGCCGCTAATCGTCGAAAGTTCTCCGTTGTGACTTTGTACTTTTCTTTTCCAATCGATTTTATCAGATCGCAAGTCAAGTACAACAAGGAACTCTATTCAGATCTGTCGCAAGATCTACCGACGATCTAGAGATTATGCTACCCTTTTCCAATTCGAAGCCTGTGTACGTTCCATTATGGGGAGTCGGAGATTCAGTCAACATATACGCATCTTCAAAAAGGTTGAACTTTCCTTCATTACTTCGGGGCTTTAATCGTTTATCTTTTTCTCTATCTTACTACCTGTTTTTCCTGTATGATACATCCATGACAAACCTCGTGCATAAATGTAACATTGCGGAAGCCTGGCGCCCGCCGGAATATTGTGTGCGCGGCGAACGATTGGCGTCATCAAATACTTTGCGGCGCACCACACCTTCACCTTTCAGGGTACCGGCTGGGTGCGGGATATCTGGTTGACTGACTCGAGGTGGAACCCTGAGAGGGATTTTCTTCTCCATGCACTACAAGAACAAAAGAGTAGACGATATGCAAAGTTGAATCCGGAAAGACCAAAGTGAGGTTTTTTGTATTTCCCACTTCCCACTATATTATTGTTTTTCTAGTATTGTATACAATCGCATACAGAAATAGTAATAGGCTGTTGGATCCAGTCCGAACAAAAATCCACTTCACTAAGTAACTCTGCTTTGTAAAGTATTCGTGTGCGCTAGCAACCGAAAAATTGTTCCGCCTGAACAATTCATATAAAGACGGTGGTGAGACATGAAAAAATCAATTAACAAATATATAAACACATATTGTGTCACTTTTTGGTCAGTTACTCTCTTTTATTTTTAGTCTTTAGACGAAATTTTACACAACTAACCATTACCCTTAAACTCGTTTTAGTTTGGGCGGGGGAAAGGCTTTCTTGTACTACAATCCATTCAAAACTCTTCCAATTCCTGAACTGTGCGCTTCAAAAGGATATCGAATTGAGCTGGACAGAAGACTTATTGTAAGTTGCCTTTGCTTACGCCCTTTATTTACGTTGTAAGTAAACAAATACTAAATACTCTCGAAAACCCATCGGATGCAGTAACATCAACTTTGACCAAGGTTTAGATATACTTATTTTTAGGCTTAGCAGCTTAGGTAGGGGTACATGTAGAAGTTTACCTAGCGTTTTCACGGTACATGTTGGATGTCTTACCTAACGTTTTAGACAATCAATTAATCATTCGCACTTCAGATCCCAGTTGAACAAATCAACGCAATGCTTCAGAAAATCGAGCGACAGGTCGAAAAGAAACGTTACGAATCCTTAGCCAAAGTGAAAGGCTATCTAAAGAAATAAAGAATACAAATTTCCACTTTTACTGTTGATTGTTTGTATTTCTTTTACTTATTTATGTTTTTCTTCTTCTCTCCTATTCGTGATGCATTGATTGTTCATAGTGTCCAAACCAAAAAACTAAATGTTGAACTCAACATGTTGGGCTTTGGCGGAAACCGAACACACGATCATCTTCTTTACTCCAACGCTTTGTCAATGTACTACAAAACATGTTGCCTTCATGAGTAAAGGTCACCTCAGGAGGCGTTAGGCGGCCGGTATATAATAAAAAAACAATTGCTATTTTGCAACTCTAAAGCCTTGGCATTTCCAGCTTCTTATTAATTAACTTCTTCTAGCGTACTGACTACCCAAGTTCCAGTGAGTGCCACAGGGCCATTTCATGTAATAAAAATACTCGATTTTGATATGGTTTTGCTGAAGTTTGGGGAATAGGGAAAAATTCAATGCGGAAGACAAGCGATTAAAAAAAATGGAGATTGTCTGAACAATATTTTCCAGACTTCAGACAGTCTCCATTTTTTTTTAATCGCTTGTCTTCCGTATTGAATTTTGCCGTGAAGAAAAAAGATGCCGTGAAAGAGGAATATTCTCAGCAACACTTCAATTCATCCTTATGGACTCAATGATCAAATTAAGGGTTATGGACTGATCAGCGATAATGACAGAATCAGCCTTGGTAACAAAAACATGCCCTATTTTTCTCTCAAGGTAATTAGACCCCCAAAAAACCGAGGTAAAAGAAATAAACGTATTAAAAATTCTACTCAATTTACAATTCCTGACTTGTCCAAGCCTATAGACTATAAGGAAATTACTAAACTAAATAACACTCTACCGCTAAAGATTAAAAAATATCTTATCAATAAATATTTTTCAGCTGAATGTAGTAAACAAAGTAAACTAAATATTGAAGCACTTTGTGGTAAGATCAGCATGTCCCAAGATCATACCCGATACAGTCAACCCCCTAAAAAAACCAGATTTTACCGTTACTATTCCATATATTGAATTCATAAATGAAAAATTCAACTTACAATATAAAATAAAAACAGCAATTAAACGTCTTTTTCAAATCAATAATATCCCTCTTTCTCTTCTACCTAAGATTGCGTTCAGATATCAATATAATAAACCCCTTGGTCCCTCTCTTTTCAACTATAAGGCATTTGTCTCCACAGGCAGTATATCGAAGAATTATCAGTGCAATTGTCTTAAATACCTGCAGTATTGTTCCGCAAAAGAAATAATTACTCATGATGGTTCTCAACATATAATTACCGGTAATAGTGAAATATTCAAAGAATTTTATCCTAAAGCTTCTGAGCTTTTAGGCAAAGGTACAAAATTTAGGGAACCTTTCAGAAAGGAAAAAATTCAAAGTCTACTAAAAGTTTCTATGGATAACTTGACTACAAGTCTTTCCAGACATTTACAAAAAGCAAACATAATCGCACCTGATTACTCTTTCCTATATAACCAAGCTACTAACTACAAACTTAAATTTAATAGTCGCTCATTGATAAGTGGAAAATCTCGTTTTCTCGCACGCCTGATGGTTTACCTATGCACTTTCTTCAGAAAATCAGCACTGCCATCGCCAGTCCTTTATCTGTTATATTTAATCGTTCAATCCTTACTGGTGAAGTGCCCTTTTTCTGGAAATGGTCCAGTGTGATTCCTTTGCCCAAAGGGGATCCAAGTAATTGTAGTGTAAGTAATTTTCGTCCCGTAAGTATAACGAGTTTTCCTTGCCGTATTTTTGAGAAAATTGTTGTACAGAAGTTATTAGAATTCGCAATTAATAATCAGCTTATTCCGCATGAACAACATGGCTTCTTGAAGAACCGATCAAGAGAAACGGCATTACTTTGCTCATTAAATGATTGGTCGCTTGCTATAGAAAATAAGAAGCAAGTAGACATAATTTACTTTGATTTTGCCAAGGCGTTTGATCGGGTCTCCCACAAGAAGCTGCTTTGCAAATTAGTTGACATGCAATTTCCTTCTTTTATATGTAAATGGATTGAAAATTGGCTTAGTGATCGCAAAATGTTTGTGAGAGTTGGTGATTCTGTATCGGATGTTGTAGATTGTACTAGTGGTGTGCCACAGGGGTCAGTATTAGGTCCAATCCTATTCTCGTTGTTTACCTCCGACCTAGCAATATCGTTGAGAAGTCTAGGTATTTCATTTGTAATGTATGCAGATGACATAAAAATATACAGTACTATTAATGATCCTATAGATAGAATTTTAGTTCAACGCGCAATAAACTTGGTGCATGATTGGTCAATTGAGTTTCAGTTACCTTTGGCTCCTCATAAGTGCCAAGCACTGTACATTGGCCCAAACAATCCAAAAGTGGACTACATTTGTAATTCGGTTGTGATTGAAAAGGTAACTCAGCTCAAAGACCTAGGATTTATTATGACAGATGATTTATCCTTCTCTAAACATATTTCCTTTGTTTGTGCCCAAGCAAGAAAAAGAATGTTTGCTCTCTTTCGCACTCTGAAAACGCGGAAGGCAAACCTTTTGGTTCTTGCATATTCTCTTTATGTACGTTCAATTCTAGAGTCAGGCTCGGTTGTCTTTAGTCCATATAAGAAAAAGGATAAGGTGGCCCTAGATCGGATCCAACGTACATTTACAAAGCGAATTTTTATGCGTTCCCAATTGCTTGATTACAATGATACACCCTCTAGTTCAGATAGAGATACATTATTGAAGCTTGATACACTTGACAATCGACGTAGGAAGGCAGATGCTAGAATGCTCAGAAAAATATTGGCCGGCAAATGCGGCCATAATCTAAGTTCAATGTACAAATTCAGGAATTCTAATCTGTCCTCTCGACGTGGTCGTATCAAAATCATAATCCCTCGGGTGACTAGGAATGTTCGCAGACACTGTTTTGTCCATAGAACTTCACTTATGATTGAGAGTAACCCTCGCCTATTCCTGTAAACATAATGTTTTTATTTGATGCTTTTATTTTGATCAGATTTACATTTTCACGTTTCATAGTTATTCATTGTGGTATTGCCTCGACAAAACTTGTGCGACATTTTATGTTCGTAATAAATGTTATGTTATGTTATGTTAAATAATTGTCAAATAGCACATGAGCTCCGTAAGCTTAAACAAGACTTTATATTAACATGCGTAGATAAGGCCTCTGCAAATTTCTGTTTTTCATGTCCAATCCTGTATTCATTTCATATCTTTAAAGAATTAGGTATCACACAAGTTCCTAAGGATAACGCACGTGTTGCAGAAATTCGCGGTAATGACACATATCAACCTTACACTATTGAACCCCCTGAAGCTATTGTATCACGCCATATCCAATATTGTAAGATCTTAGGTATTGAATGCTCTGATAGTGATTCGAATCTTCCAATTATATATGGCATACCCAAATTACATAAACCCACAGTAAAAATGCGATTCATAACAGCAGCCAAAAACAGCTCACTTAAAACTCTTTCCGTAATGCTTCAAAAAGCTTTAAAACATTTCAAAACGCATTTTCGAAACTATTGTAAGGCTGCAGGAAACTGGAATGAAAATAAGTTGCGTTATTTTTCGATCGATAATTCTCTTTCTGTGACCTGCACCGCGAGTCTCAACAAATATCAAAACGTAAAGATTATGGATTTTACTAGTTTATTCACTAATTTACCACATAACTGTGTTCTCGATAACATCTTCCATCTTATTGATATTTGTTTTAAAAATGCTAATAAAGATTATCTTAATATTGGGTACAATAAGTGCTTTTATTCTGACACTTACGGTAAAAATTGCTACTCGAAAAGTGAACTCATTAACGTTATTAGCTATATTGTTAAAAACAGCTTTCTGATTTTTCGTAATAAGGTTTTTCATCAAATTAAAGGTGTACCACAAGGAGGGAATGCTTCTCCTTTACTAGCAGATTTGACTCTCTCTATGATTGAGTTCAAGTATCTTAAAATACCCGCTAATGTTCAAATCTCCTTTAAAACCGATATTAAAAGGTACATGGACGATATTGCCATTTTCTATAATGATCATAATATTCTTTCCGCGGTGTGTAATATATATCCCAACTCCTTAACTCTAGAACCCGCCAATACCTCCACAAAAGAAGCAGCTTTCCTCGATTTATACTTAAAAAGAACTAACGATATATGGACCGTTAATATGTATAATAAGACAGACGATTACACCTTCGATGTTATTCGGTTTCCTATGTTTGACAGTAATATTAGTATCAAAATCAAAATTAGTTGTATTATTGGCGAGATAATCCGAATTAATCGATGCACATCTACTATAGATTTCTTCAAATCCAAGGTTACGCAATTCGTTTATAAACTTATCTCTAACAAATACCCTAAACCTATTATTTTGAGTACCATTAGCAAAGTACTGCACAAATATCCCATCATTACTCATAAATATGACCTTACCTTAAAGCATATGCTAAAATGGTTGCATTCAATTTGAGATTGCTATCAATGTCGCTATGTTCTTTACTTCACAGATAGGTTAGCTAGGATCAATATACTCTACGCACATAGTACGGGAGGGCCATGCCTTGTACCTACAGATGTCACTGCATGTCTATCGCTCTCTTCTGTCTCGCACTCTATAATACTAGCACTACCAAATACATCCTTACCAAGACTTACAATTACAATGCCATTCATACCATTTCTTCTAAGTATTCTAATTTTATTCTTATTTACCATTATTCTAAATTCTAAAATAGCACTCTAGTATAATTTCACTATATTATTTATTAGTTAATACTCTCAAAAATTAGTGTACAATTTCTACTTTATATTAATTTAGTTAAGAATTTCAATTGCGGCATCACACTGATGATGGCCCCTCCGCAATTGTAAATCCCGTCTGTGGCTTAGGGGCCGAAACGGGTTGTCAAGCTCGAGCTTGATATTGAATTTTATTACTTCAGTTTATTTATATATTTATTATCATAATTTTTATTTATTTTTTCTAATATAGTTCTCATATTATTATCCATTTATTGTTTCTTTGATTTATTACTCTCGTGAAGAATAATAAGAAGGAGGTTCTATATAAACAGTTAACCCTTTTCCTTAGCTTTATAAGTGGTTTAGCTACGTAGCGCATGCGGACTGCTGCGGGTGGAGGGTAGTGACGATGCTAGGCCCTACTTTCTTTATGTGATGGCCCTGCCTGAGAATGTATTTACTGGTTGTATTGCTTGTTGTACTTTTATGTGTGGCACGTTTAGGATTGTTGAGAACGTGACCGCGTAGTACTTTTGTTGAGGTAACGTGGCTAAGCCTAAGCTAAACTAAAAATATAAAATACGGGTTGGCTGTTTGTGTGAGACCAAGTTCTTTGATTCGCTATCATCATCGTTTTCTTTATTAACCTTGTGGAATTACAATCGATACACTGTTGGTGGAAATTATTTCCAAGTATCTATATCTTCTAATTTGATTTTTCTTTTTCATCGTCTCTCACGGCGTTGCGCTCTTTTAATGAGTATAATAAATATTCAAATATATATATACATACACCAAAAAAAGGAAAAGAAACGGGGGAGTCGGCGTATAGGTAAACAACGATGAAACCTTCGATGCCTCATGAAAGATCACATATAAATATAGAACTAAAATTTTGTAAGAATGGTTATTTTGAGGAACGCTTTTGGCAAACGAGTTTATGGCGTATGGCTTTTTGCTAGGCCATGATCACATGCTGCCTTGAGGCCTATTTTGTTGGTGTAGTGGATAGACCGGATAGAGCTTCTGACTTCTGACTACTGAAAGAACGCTCCTTACTACTCCCTTTATATATCCTTTAGCCTTTTCTTCCAGATTTCAAATTAACCTTTATCCTTGTATGTAATAAGATCTCACCTCGCCAACAATGTTGCTGTAAAGCGTGTTTTGTTGGAAGAGTGTGCCCCTGCTTATTCGGAATAAATTATAAACTGTCGCAGCAACGGACTATGCTACCACCACCTCATCGGTCGCCAACCGCAGAATCAAAGTAAGCAGTGATTCGTTTACTATTGAGCAAAATACAAGTGATCCAATCTGCGAGGTGCCTTGCTATATTGTCATATCACCAATAATTTGTAACAAATGCGGTCTCTTCACCGGATGTTTCGCTCGAAAAAAAACAACGGCCGGTTTTCGTAAGAGAGCTAGCTCGAGTGGACTGTGAGGCTCAATTTTTTTATTGTGGTCATTAAACAGAAGCAAAATCGCATGTCATGTGAATGCACTTATCAACTTCGTTCCAAAAAGCCGCTTTTTAACTGTTATTGCACAAATTGCACGATTTTGCGCATAGTTTTCTTTTATCATCAGTCGAGTATCCGGGGTTCGTGCAGAATCCATTGGCCACCCAAGTAGGACAACTGCAAAGACACGACATCTTTAAATAGTTTTAGTGTTGTAGTTCCTTCCTTTAAAGGGGGAGGCTCACGAGAATGAAGTGCTCAAATGGTTTCCTTTTATCGAAAGATGATGGTATTAAGTTCCGAAAGACATGCTTTACAATGCAAAAGCTTTTAACTGGAAGGAGTAAATCAATATAAAACTATGAATTCTATCAAAATGTTGGATCGTAAAAAATAGTTGATTTCCATAGTGGGCATGCAAATTTTGTGCTGGCTTGCAAAATGACTTGTAAATTTGCATGTTTAGCTTTGAAGTCTACCTTGCATACGATAGGTTATTTTATTTGACTTCGAGTTCTTAATTAATTAATTCCTCCAAACTAAAGCGCTGAACCTTATAATACTTGTTTTTTGGAAGATAAACCCATTATCCTTCGATAAAAGGAAACCATTTGAGCACTTCATTCTCGTGAGCCTCCTCCTTTAATAAATTATCAAACAGTATCAGTATCACATGCACTATTCTTGATTATTTTGTTACAGAAGAGACGAACGAATGATATTGCTCATTTTGAGATTAACTTCCCCAATTTTATACAAACAGGTTTCCACAGAGACGTTTGCGGGATCCGGGAGGTTTTCTCTCCCAGGCATTTTGGAAAATTTGTTTTACGTGGGCATGCCCCTAAAACTTATTAGATGGCAAAACAATCCGTATTTATTTTTTGTTTCTGGAATGTCCAAATATAACTAACAGGGCCTTGATGACAAAATTCTTAAAAGTTCCGGATCACTGGCCTACCCGGGAATGTTGCTGATGTTTTTTTCTTGATGTGCGCAATTATATGTTTTGATTAGGAAGTGAAGCGGTAATCCAAAAACGGCAAGTCAAAGATAACAATTTGTTTTTGAATGAATCAAAATTAATAAACCCACTTTGGACTGCTGTCCACACATGGGCAAAAACCGCAAGTTCTCGGGCAAAATCTGGAAATGCGTTAGATTATTTGTAACAATCAGAAATATATTATGTAAACTAAAACGAAGGTGCTCTTGTTAGAAAGGCATGTCCAGGCATGTCACCATACTTGTGGGTCAACGTTTTTTGCAGCAGGAACATACATACAAATGAACAAACGACGGCACAAACTTCTACTCAAAATCTGCCAATATGCCCTTTTCCAGTGTTTCTGTCCTTCGGATCTACGGAGTTCGCTTACCCGAGAATTTATCATTGAAAATAGATCATGATATAGGGATATTCATACGAGCGTAAATAATTGTAGAAAAAAATAGAAATATGTTAAAGTGAAATACCAGCCGGTTTTTGAAACGCATCGTGGGCGATTGAATTCTTACGAATTCATGCTAAGTTGCTCAAATTTAGCTAGATTTTTTTATTCTATTTCATGTTCATTTGTATAAGCGAATTCTGATGTACTCGGTGTGTTTCAAATACCGGCCGATATTCCGCTTTAAAACACGATAAATTATGGAATACCCACTTTTTAGCGTAATCAATGGCGCAATGGGCAGCCATAATCTTGCAGTCCGCCGTTGGATCGTCCTGGCAAACTAAATGAGTTCGTAAAATAGGGTGCCATTTACGAAAATTAATAGGTACGCTTGCTTTTTTGGCACGAGGTATACTTCTAGTTTCCGGAACTATTAATAGTTTATGTGGTCCACAAACTATGTTGCGTGTGTGTTTGTAATACTTCTCGTAAGTAGATCGGCAAAAAAATAATGGAAACTTGTACGACAGGCGAAATGCTCAAAACTGCGATTTTTTTTGTATTTCGGCCGTTTTTTGGTATTTCTCTTTTAATGTGTTTTATACAGAAAGATTAACTATTCACAAAAAAAATTATATGTCCCACCGCAAAATCCACACATTTTCGGACAGTACTTGTGCATTAAATCGTTGTAGTCGGGATTGTTACAAAGGTTTGCCAGCTCAGGGCAATTTGGTGCAGTATCTTCACAAACATCCTGCAATATTACTAATGAACATACCCTATTACCTACTTATCCAATACGAATTATGAAGACCTAACATGACCATAAATGTGCCTTGTTGCGGAGATACAATCCCAAAAAATATACTAAAAGGGACGCAGTCACTACAAATTCAACCTTTTTATTGGATTTTTATTAAATGTAGGAGATATGTAGAACAATATGCAGCCAGTAAAAAGCGACCACCGAAAAGTGAATTCAGGGAGAGAAATCAAAGAGAATGAGTTCTGGTAAATTACCGTCGCAGGGGCATATAGGCAATTGCGAGGAGTACACGGAGAATACACAACCTGCAGTGTTACACCTAGCGGGTGGTTTATCATGCGGAGATTTCTTATCAACCGCTATACAGGCATTTAAACATCACTGTTAATTAGTAAAACTCATACCAAGTGATTTCTCTCCATTAGTTCGTTTTGTTGTAAGTTGGTACTAGAACCGTATTTTTATTCATATCTTAGTATATTTTAAGAAAAGCGAATAAAACGACGCTTTTGTAGTGACTGCGACCGTATCAGTTGTGAAAAAATGTCAATTGTGAAAAAAAAATAGCACGGAACATTCCGTTCCGATTATTCCGATTCCGATTATTCCGAAAGGGTATTCCGATTTTTGTGTTTTCGAGCATTTTGCTATAATTTCGGCAACCAATATTCAGTAATGTTTCCAGTATTCTATCTCTGCTAAGATACATACATATATGTTCGATATTCCATAGGTTTTTATTATTTTTGTCGGACATGGAATCGATATAACAAAAGATCATTTAAAAAAGAAAGGAAATATCGTACATGACAGCACGAAAATGTTGTCATATTGCAGGTCCATCCGGTGGCGCAGAGTCCGTTTACACATGGCCCTGAAAATTACATCCTATAAACGTATGAGGGTCGCCCAGCCCTCATGGTTTATTTATGAATATATTGTTGTAAGTTGTAATATAGAAGAACAATTAGCCATAACCCTTTATCAATACGACAAAAAGCAAGAAAGAGTATTTCACCAAAGCTCACAAAAGCGGTTCATTGAGAAACATATAAACACTCAAGTGTAACAAGCATGCAAGAGTTACAAAGAAACTAATTATGAAATAAATATTATATACATATTCCTACGGCATACTTGACACACTTACAATCCTCACGCTTATAATTCACTTCTCGCTGTTTAAACCTTTGAGAAAGGATTAGTGAAAGTGTTCAGAGAAGATCTGGTTCAATACTATCTTAGTCGCGCTATGAAAATTTATAGAACTTTAAAGCTACCGGCCGGTTTTTAAAACGCATCGAGTACACCAGCATTCTTGTGCAGCTTATGCAAATGAACATAAATTAGAAGAAAAAATACGTAAATTCGAGTAACTTAGCATAAATACGTAAGGGTGCACGGTGCAGTCGTCCACAATGCATTTCAAAAACCGGCCGGTATTTCGCTCTAACCAACATTAGTAGGGGAAAGAAAACACGATTGAAGGTTAAAGCGATTGTCAAGCCTGATTCACAGATATTCTATAACACGCTGTAACAAAATACAGCAGTTGAAAAATTTCTCTCGCACCCTCCTCTTTTTCTTTGCTGTCCAACAGCCTCGTAAATTCAAACGGTCATGCGGATACAGAATAGGCTGATTTTGTTCAAATGACCAGAATCCCATATTGAAGGAGTTTTTGGAGGGGTTTGAAATTGTTTTTCTTCTTATATGAAAGTTTTTGTTTATTTTTATTTTCACTTTCCTTACCTTCAAAACATAAGCTTTTTTTGAGCCCAACATGAAAAACCGGCTTGACATTCCTTTTAGCCAAAATGAGCACAATGAAATGACTCCTGAGATTTTTCTTGAAAACAATAGTAAATTTAATTGAAACTGACCTCCGTCACATTCATAGACACAGTTCACAGTGGAACATCCAAAAAACAGCAATAATGCGATATGAACTTGGTATCGGTTCGTTCCCATGCCGGAGAGGGTCTGATATATGTAGATATTAACATTCTATACAATTAGCTACTGGACAGCCGATTTCGAAGCTGTATTCCTATGAAGTGCATGGAAATTAAACTGATGTTGAGTCTGATTATATTAATTTACATATAACATAGAACATATGAGAATGCAGTTGTTGAAATTACGTTTCAAAAACCGGCCGCTATATCGCATTGACTAACATAACAGCGAAAAACAAGTGTTTAAAAAAAAACAAGGAAATATGAGAAAATGCTTGGCACGTAACGCGGTAACTATTTCTTATCGTAGACACTAAATTCCAAAGATTAGTTTTATTGCCCTCTTATAGCATTAGCTCTCTCATTCGTGTTCTATTATCTATTGGTTTTGCGATTTATCTATGTATATTGTTGAAAACGGTATGGCACAGCCTGTTACAGACTTGCAGATTTGGTGAAATTTAAGCAGTTTACGTCAGACCAAATTTACAGCCGGTCTGAGGTAATCTGTGTAAATTCATCAATGGCACAAAACTGATGAATAACCATCAATATATGAACTTATAGATAGAGATAGATATATATATATAGATATATAGATAGATATATATATATATATATATATATATATATATATATATATATATATATATATATATATATATATATATATATATATATATATATATATATATCTATATATATATATATATATATATCGTATATATATCTAAAGATGTTCTGTAGAAAAATATGGTAGCTGTAGCAACTTACGGAGAAAGGAACTGAGGGAGATACTTCACTGAGAATTGAGTTACTGGATAACAATGGATTGTAAATGAAAGGAATTGCACGTCAAGATTGAACACCCTGCAGTGACATATGTATACGGTATACCAAGTGTAACACTGCAGGATATCTTATTATGTTTAGCCGCTAACTGGGCAATTGATACCTACTGTAGTCTGTAGTCCAGTAACTCCCATTCTCAGTGAATTCTCTCCCCGAGTTTGTTTTTCTGAAACTTCGCAGGTAGTGTTACCGAATTTTTCTTCATCCTATATCAAATAAAAATCAAATAAAAATTGCGAAAATATCGTGACTGCGTTCCTTTAAAGGATCGCAGTCACTCCAAAATCATCATTTTTCTTCGAGTTTACTTGAATTTAGTAAAGAATAAAGAAACATACTTTACCAAAAACAGAATAATTTGAATTCCAACTCAGGGGGTGGAGAAGTAGAAAAGTAGTTCGACTTAACTACCGCGGGAATATGAAACGTGTAGTGATATGCCTGCAGACCCTTGCACTATATGTAAAGATATAATATGCAGATATTTGCCGAATTAATTTGCATACTCCCGATAGGAAAGCAGCTGTAATGAACACGTTTCGCGATCCTGCGGTAGTTAAGTAGAACTACTTTTCTACTTGTTCACTCCCTGAGCTGGAATTCAAATTATTCGGTTTTGGTAAAGTATTTGTCTCTATTCTTTACTGAATACAAGTAAACTCGAAGAAAAACGACGATTTTGTAGTGACTGCGATCCTTTAACGGACATTTTGGCAATGTTAACTAAAGTTTTTGTAAAGGCGATGTTTATTTTAGTTTGGGTCGGAATTATGCAGATTAAGTTCAAGGCGGTTTAGATAGACCACTGCATCATTTTCCGATGCGTACGTACATATTCAGAATTCAGAGGACTAATCGTTAGCAGATCTGTCTGAGTTATTTATTATTCACGTATGAAACTATGAAACGCATATTGACTGTCGCAAGTCGGCAAGGTATGCAAATATGTTGTATATGAGAAATCATAAAATAAAATTCACATTTATTTCCACTATAAGCCAAGTGAATGTCCGGCAGTTGATGTTCAACTTCTTTATCTCGGCTACAACTGCGCTTTTATTGTTATTTATCATAACGACGATGGCTGATAACGGGGAAATAGTTATTGTGAGTTTTTGTAACGACTACGGTTTTATGCCAAAGTAAACTCGGTCTTTATGCAGTGTACTTTAATGTGAGCCTCCGCTTTCCGCATAAGCCGTATTCGTATTGCCGCTCTAAGGGCGCATTCGAGATGGACATTTTCCGGAAAAGAAAATAAAAAAAGTGGTTCGAGATGGACACCGAGCAAAAAAAGAATACATGCAAAATAATTGTCGAATATACAAATGTACCGTAATCGAAACTAAAATCAATCTATCATTTGCATGTGCATGTGTGGCAATTGCATTCTTTTCTGGTGGTCCATCTCGAACGAAAAGTTTTCTTTTTCTTTTCCGGAAAAAGTAGGAAAATGTCCATCTCGAATGCGCCCTAATAATAATATTAGACAATCTGAAACAAATATACAATTTTACTGCCGAATTTGAAAAATATTTGTATTTCCTTTCAGCCAAGAAACGATGGAAGAGATCTGACAACTAAAGGTAAGAAAACGCAGCAAGTGACTAAAAAATCCAATTCCTTTATCGGCAAACGTGCATGTACATGGTGAAACCAATATGTTTCCATTGTCGAAGGGTGCCAACGGGTGTCATGTCAAAAAGGTGTCACAGTTATCAAGGGGTACTAAGTACTAAGTTTTCAGTTGTCCACATATGTCTACGCCAAATATTACATTTGAAATGTATTTCAGCTCCAGCTCAAGTTTCACATAGCCGAAGAAATGACGGTGAGTATTACAAACAGGAATATCTTTTTAGTTAATTACTTGAATTAATTGGTTTAAGTAGGCAGGCTACCTGTGAACCTGTGTCCAATTCAAGCCCTCTATGGTAGCATAGCAGATGGTGCAGATGGTGCACAAACTTTTACACAACAAGTCTAATATCGTTCAAGTCGAAAATTGACGCGCTAGATCTCGTTGAGTTGAGTGACCAGGCAGATCTTCACATTGGTGCTTGATCTCATGATATTATCTCACATTCTCTCATTGTTCGTGTTTTGTTTCTTACTGTTTGTCTATAAAAACCTACCTTTTCGTCTTCCTGCTCTTCCGAGTACTTTATTTTGCATGTTTTTATGTGTGAATAAAGTATTTATATAATATCTTATTATATAAAGTTGGGAGCTTTGTTTGTTTGTTTGTTTGTTTGTTTGATTGATTGTGTGTTTGGATGATGTGCGTTACGCTCAGGAACTAGGATTGGTTCAGTAGTTCATGTTCCCATGCACTGAGCCATCTCACATCCCGAGCGCCCCTCTCACAAAAGTCCAAAAAAGGCTGCATATACGGAATGTGTGTGGTATATCGTTCGGGCGCTTCCGCGGCGCTCAAAGTATTTCGATCAAAATACAAAGAACATGCAAATCTAGAGCAACAAAAGAAGCAATAAAGCGAGGATTTTAGCATATGCTAATTTTTTGAATCACTTTTGAATCCACGTTTCACGTATGTATGAAATAAAAATGTACTAGAAGGTCGCCTCAGGCGGCGCAGCCGTCTGGTAGAATATATAAGGGATTTTTTTAATGAGAACACATGGCTATGCTCAAAAAGAAAATGATATAAAGGTTCGTAAAATTGCGCGACATTTTGGCAGCCATATAACTTATCTTTATCGGTTTGTTTAGCAGTCTCCTCTTCTGACATACGTACTTCGCTACTTGGAACCTGTGTGGGAGTCATGATAGGGTACGGTATAAACATTTTTTTGCCATTTGCTGTTTTATTTTTTGTAACATTTGTGCATTTGTGCAATCCGAATTTTTCAGGGAAATTATCGGCGCTATACTCTTCCTCTACTTTCGCAAATTTTTGTACCGTGAATATTTTGATCTCGTTGAGTAAGTTGAAAACATGGAAACTAACACTTTTTATTATTATTAAAAGACATACATGGTCATGCGGCATAGCGCGTGGATACGGCCGGGAAACATGCAACGTTTGGGGTGGTGGCGAAGCAATTTATTTATGGTGCACCGCAAAACACGGCATTTTGCAATATCTCGCCCATTCAGCGCCCAGATGTTCGCCGCGCCCCATTGAATTTCATCAGTGTACTGCGCGACGCAAATTCTCCGCAAAACTCTGTGCGCGCGCTGAAATTGCCTATATTTCTAGAAAATAAATATTTTAAAAAGTGTGCTCTCACAAGTGCTTCATTTAGTGAGGTGGAAGGGGCCCTAATAAACGAAAGCGCCGAAATGGAAAGCAATCCCATAGAAGAAACGGCAAGTTTTTCTTTTTTATTGCGCTTTAGATTTTATTTTATTTAAGTGGCATTCTGATAAGTTGCCCGGATCATTTTTGTGCATTATGCGGACATTCAAGAATGGAAAATTTCAACTTGAATATTTTACTAATATATAAATTAGCACTAAACAATTATCATTTTACCAGCCGGATGAAGAGCCCTAACGGGCTGCTAAGTCGGAGAAGAGCCCCTAAAATAAGCCCTAAAATAAGCAGAATTTTCGCTATTCTTACCTTCTAATTCTGCAAATTTGCTACCCAAAGTGCCCTTATGTAGAGCGCAGAGATTCGCAAAGATTCAGCATAAGGTACCATAGCTCAATAGGTAGAGCGTTCGAATGTGAAGCAAGACTTAGGTGTGTTTACGGTGGGTTTGAATCTTGCCAGAGGCAAAAGTTTTTGTATGTTCCACTTCTGCGAGCAAATCTTTATGAAGGGGCTTTGTTGCGTTCACACACGGCTTCAAACAAAAATAAACTCTTCTCCTTTATATAAAAGATTATATACGTTTTAGGTGTCCACTTCCCCGGACTCCCGTGAACCTCGTCCCTTGGCTGTTTGTTTATTTATGGGGTCTCGATGTATGGCAAAAACAGCGCATTTTGCTTCCAAGTATCAAATGTGCATCTCGTGTACGATTTTGCATACACATTTGAAAGTTAGAAAATGTACCATTGATAATACTAGACGAGGCGAAAATGCACAGTTTATGCACGCTCGAAAAAAATAGTCCTGTGGCTACCTGAACCTGCCCCGGGACAATTTTTCGGCGGTCTGTAGATGTTCTCGTGTACGTAGTAACAAAGTACGGTAATTTTTGCCATACTTGGAAGCAAAAATCGGCAATTTTTGCCATGCATCGAGACCCCAATATAGTTCTTATTAAACTAGTTACTAGTACGTAGTTTCATAACGTTGTGCGTTCCGTTTTTTTTTGCGCGCGACTTACCCGCCGTAATGGCGCCACATGCATGAAGGATTTCTAGCTTTACTAATATTCTTGGAAGATAATAATAAGTTACAGAACCCAGGCACCACAGCAGATGGCTGCACTGCCACATCGGGCTCAGGGAATACAGGTTTCTGTTTAATTCTAATCCTATCGCATCGCGAGTATATAAATTTGGAGCCTGTTATGAAAACGTTTACTAGTTATTCGTGTTCGTAGTTCCACCTAGGCATATCAATTGTAAGAATTATTATCAATTTCACGAAATTAAGATGGAAAAGGCACAACGACAGATTCGCGATGCTTCCCCACTGTGAACACAAACTCGGTAGGAATAAAATTTTATTTAGCTTTAGTTCATTAATGAAAAGTTTTCGAGCCGAAATCACGCCGTTCGCATGACAGCTACGAAGCCGTTCAAGCCTTTCTATCGCTTATTCTAGCTCTTGTTAGTAACTGTTGGATATGTATTTGCCACAAAACGTGCATTACGGGATATACGTGTAAATGAAAAATTGCATTACTACACTCCTCTCGCGTTGCTTTAAATCGCAAAAAAATACAAATCATGCACTATTTCGAGGGATCCACGGAGTCAAAGGCGGATGGTCAGCGTAAAAAGAGCACTGAAAATATGTTCACCAAACCACAGCTGGTGTGTCAAAGTAAAGAGCCGACAACGCATGACACGACCACGATTCCTCTGTCAAAACACGATAAGGATATCCGAAATTGGGTCCGGGACAAGGATAGCGAGGAGCCAAGGTTGAATAAAAACGCCGTAGTGATCGGAAGCTCAAAGAGGAAGCTGAAGGTGCGAATCGAAATTCTTATTAAAACTATATAACATACGGGCTTTGGAATGCGACTTAAAGGATTCCTACCTAGTGTAGGCAGATTTGCGCGAATCTGCACGATCCCTAGTCCAATTACATGCATTCACGTAATTTACCTTCAACATATGGGATGGGAATGCAAATGCCTATTACATGTTTCAAAAATCGACCGTTACATCGCTTTAAATGGTCGCTGTCACTTCAAATTCGTCTTTATACTTCAATCATCCTGGTCCTGTCCTGGGGTATCCTGGGATGGACATCACTTTAGATCGTCTCCCTTTTTCTATTTTCTTGTTCAATCAGGATCGTAAAAATATAATGTTTTTGTTATTATCCACTAGTTGACATAAAACCGGGTGATCAGCCTCCCGTAATGTCGTAGGACTCTTTACAAGAGTATTCATTGACCATGCGTAAAAAAGTAAAAGGTAGTCATACGGGTCAAGTAACTTGATTATTTATTATAAAAGACAATGGAATTTAGGATAAAGCCAGAGAGAAGTCTGTTTCGAGGAAATCTAAAAAAGCCAAAAAGGAGGCAAAACAAAAAGGACGGGTGATTGAAAGCAAGGGCACCGGCACGGGTACCGGCACCGGCTCGGGAACGGTGAATTGGTCTTTATAATTTATCTTATAAGTAGTTTTTTTTAGATCAAGTATAATTATGGGTATTATATTTTCTGTTATTTTTTTAATCAAGTAGGGGTGTACCATCTTCTTTATCCTTTTTATCTATCTCACTTTATCACTTTTTCGAAACAATGAACGATGATTATATCGTTATCGCTCACCTTTGTAATAAAGCAATTGCTTGCGTGAAAGGGGGTGGGGTCGTACTGTAGATGTAGATTACTGGTCGACTAAAGGAATTGGAAGACTAGTATGAGATGAGTGAGAATAACATGCATAATGCACTGACTATTTCCATTTGCATGTTTGTTTATCTCAACAACCTTATATATCTATTTTCAGCAAGTCAATTTTCCAACTGTGAATGACGTGACGAAGGAGGGAGGCGGGGACGAGGGCACTTCGTCTGAAGACAAGAATTATGTCAGATGTCCTGATCTGAAACCCGGACGGTCGAAGGACAAAGTGAAAAGGAGGGCGAACTCGAACGGCGGAAACAAGGTAAATGTATTGAGCTTCGGCTTAGAATTTAAAACGGCGTAACACGTGATTTGCGAAAGTGTAATGCGTACATGCATAGATTGCTTCAGAATTCCTTAAAAACCGTGGCATACCGCTTTAAAACACTGTTTTAGAGCGCTGGTAAGGTCGCGCGGACCAAAGGAAGTGGTAGCGGTTCACAGGAGAAGAAAAGTGGTTCGGAGGAACAATAACTAACGATACTGAATTGACCAAGACCAGTTTCTGTAGTCGAACAGTTGCTTTTCACATTTACGATCGAACAGTTCCTATGTATTTTTCGTCCACGAGCCGAGTTTTGTGAGTCGTAATATTGGCCAAATATAGCATTTTCCCCCTTCACAATGAAAACCATTTATTTCCTCATTTATTTTTTGTGAACATAGGACCATTTTAATGTTAACACAGTCACTATTTTACACCTCGACTAAATGCGAAAATTAAAAACTATTTACGTAAAGATTTCTACATAGCATTAGCCATTATCGCCCGCCGTGGTTACTTAGGGATTTCATAGTTTTCTTAGTATTATTATTTTTTAAACAATCACAATGAATATAACGGGTTTCTATTGACTGGATTTCTGCTGCATTCTTTCAGTGAATGTGACGAGAATAAATTGGTTTATTTTTAGTTGAATGAATGCTGAAATATCACAACTCTGGAAACTGACCGGAAACTATATGGACATTTTTGTAGCGGTTTTGCGTGCGAAGAAAGGTGCCCCTCAGAAAGCTCGTCACTGAGCGTTTATAATGTTGCGCACATTTTGCATGACCCCTAATACGAGGAAAAATACTCCGGCGATGAGGAAAAGAATGTTCCAAAACACATGAAAACAAATGCTTTGTGATTTTTCTCCTCTAGCCATTGAGGAATATACGTGGTAATGTGCACTGTGCCAGGGATAATTAGCGTTAGAGACATGCCTGAAATAGGTTCATGAATATAATGCCTTAAATTTATTGGCCATCACAAAACTGTTTTCGTAAGTCGAGCAAGGCGAAACCGTTCGGAGTATTGTCATTTTTTCTCGACATTTTTTTTTAAAAGTTATTGTATGTTTGCTTGAAAAACTTTTCACAACTTGACGACGCTATTGGTTTTGAGTTAAAATTCATTTAAACTCCCACTAACCTCCAACAATACCATTTAGGGAAATTATACTTCCAAGGTCCTTCATTGCAGCCGCTAGGAATGCTAAAACAAGATATTACAAAATAAAATTCGGGCTGTACAATACCCTGAACCTGAAGCCCGAAGCAGATACCCCCAATATTGTTGCCACATAACTTGGACAACTGTTGCTTGTGAAGTTGTCAAAATGATTGTGATAGAGTATCCATTATAACCATATTCATCATTTCATTCCCCGTGATTTCCCGAGGAATCTGACTTTTTCCCCTGCGACTCTCGCGTTTGAATGCTGTTTTCTGTCACCAGGGACTAGTTCCCTAACGCCGAGTGAATGGTAGGATCCCCTCGTCATAAACTATATGAAGTGGCCATGAAATAAAACTAAAAGGTTAAAGGTTAATGTTAGACCCGTCTTCGCAAGAGATCTGAACTCCGCGCGGGTGCCGTGCCTGAAATACACGGTCCGCCTGATCTGGGTTTTTGCTTTCAGTTTGTTCACTTCCTGGCCAAGGATAGCGATTTAGCATCTTTTTCCTCCGCAACCGAAATTGCTACCAATGTACTCTAATGAGGAGACTTGGTCGGAGCCGCAGTGGCTATGATATAAAACTAACATGCGAATAGGACCCAAAATATTTTGAAGAGTGCCTCGGCCAAATAGTCGGTCACAATCAAACCGTACCCACGATCTGCGACCCAACTCTGGAATATATGTACTGTAATTTACTTGATCTATAAAAATGTGGGGAATTTACCGTAATCAGAGCATTAGAAAACAGCAAGTGTATATCATACGTTATTGTCAGATTTTTTATGAAATGTCTTGCATTCAGCTATTCAACTATTTCACCATTTGGCTGTTCGAGATTTCCAAAAAAGTACCCCAAAAAGTCCGTGTTTCTGTCTGCCTGCACAATTTTTCAGTCTTAATATGAAAAAAAAATATCTCGTGTAGTTCCAAAATGCGGAAATTTTCAGCATGTTTGGAAAACCCATAAATGATAAAAATTAATAAACGCTCACCTCTAGCCTCTACAGTTGGGAATGCGGTATGCACGATAGCATATTGATGAATGAGATAAGATAAGAAGAGAAAACTGCGAGACCATTAATATTTTCACCCAGAAGTAAAGCCTGAAATAAACATTAGTGTCATAAAATAATTATGGCATGCGGAGTGAACCTTATTTGGCGACTAGTTTGCGTGCAAAATATGATTGAAATGGAAATTACGGGACAGGTCGCCGCCGGCAACCGTTATACAACCGTTTTCTTAATAGACTACTTTTTTATAGTTTAAACCAAAAGTGTGCATCCGAGGATGGAAAAAACGAACATATAAACGCAAACAGATGACCTCGTAAGATTAGCATTTAGTCTGTACGCGCATCCGCTAATTTTTCGTTATCACGTCTAGGAGCCTATGAATATGCAATCTTCATCGTCTCAACGTATTGAATACGCGGCGTTAAGCGCCATGTTCATTGAAAATGCGCTCACGGTGTATCCGGTAAGTTAAGTGCGATCACTCCTCGAACACTGCTACCAAATGCGATATAGCCACAAAATCCGACAGCCGCGTAAACTGAATTCGAAAGTTTTTAGGCGAGAAAACATATCTTCATCAATTTTCTTCACGTAAGACATTCCCCACACCGATGTGTAAGTATATACCTTGGGATCGCCACATTCTCCACTCAATTTCCCGGCGGGTAACTTTTTCCCCTGGGAATCTCCCGTTAGACATTATTCTCCAATATTCCCCTGAGGGAATCGTAGTGGTGAATATGGCCAAGATCATGTAAACCCACACATAGGCTATTGAGAAACACCACCTATCATGGTGGGCGAATAAAATCCTCATGTTTTTGTGTTTTCATGTTGATAAGAAATCTAGAAATGCCCACGAAATGTTCGGCAATCAATTTTCTCAGAATCATTGAAAATAACCGGAAATACCACATGTCCACGCTTGCAAATCGTATACTTACTCAACGTGATTACAGTATTTCCGAGTGAGAGTACGCCAAATATACCGTACATTTTTTGTGGAGTTCATTTTCTTTTCGAGGGGTAGCACCTAGAAGTATTTAAGTTTAAGTAGAAACATAGGCATTCCCCCCCCCAGTGTAAGAAATGAAGCTTTGAAATTAGATTTACTTGTGAATCGTAGAAAAAGAGCAGATGCTAAAATGCTACGTAAAATTTTAGCTGCGAAATGTGGTGCGAGCTTGCAGAGAATGTTCAAGTTCAGACCCTTTGCATAATCTTCCCGTAGGGGCAGGAGTAGGATAGTTATTCCCAGAGCAACTAAAATGGTTCGTAGGCATTCATTTGTACATAGAACTTGTATTATTATTGAGGAAACTCCGCACTTAGCTTCATAGATTTCTGTATAATGTGTCACTTTATTTATTCTTCATTTTTGTATTTGTGCTACTGTTGCTTTACTCGACAAAACTGTATGTTGCATATATTTTTCTCATGAATTGTATGTGTGCGTAATAAATTATTATTATTATTATTATTCCATTTCTGAGTACAATACATGCACAAATATTACCATCGATTGTCGAGCAAGAGAGATGTATATTAGATAGCGATAACTGAGTGGAAGCGGATAGAGTAGAAATAAAGAAAAAACAGAGATTGAGAGAGAGAGAGAGAGAGAGAGAGAGAGAGAGAAGCTACGAAGCACATAATGATCAGTGATACAGAAAGAAAGAAGGGGGATAATTTGTGATCATAGGGAAAGGCATCGCGCAAAGGAAAACAATTAGTTAACCTCTTTGCTAAATACTGCGATAGTACAAAAATCAGATAGAGTGAGCGCTCCGTGTTTTGGTGATACTTTCACAGTATCGTTGAAAAATGCAAGCACAGATCGTTTATTGAACATACATTGAACAAATTGTGTGAATATCAAGCTAAAAAAAACATGATCCACGCGTGTTACGGGATCTCCGTGGTTTATATTATAGGAGAAGAAAAGTGGATCAGAAGAACGATAACTATTGGTACTGAATTGACCACGACTAAGTCCTCTAGAAGATCAATCGATATTCACGATCAATCGATATATGAATTTTGCTTCTGTTTTTTTTTTGAATACCAGGATTGGATAATAAAATGTTTTATTATTCATTTGAACAAATTAAAATACAATTCCACAATTGACTAGAAACACTACATATATGGACAACCACGATAACGGTTTTGCAAAGAACAATTGCAAATAAAAAGGTCCTTCAGAACAATAATGAATAATGTGGAATACGCAATTCCCGCAATTATAAAGCTCATTACCAGATTGTGATACAAATATTGTACAACTTTCATTATCAACTCACATATTTTGTTTGTGAGTACGCGATAATTGATCTTGTATATACATTAAATATTTAGCATTCTTTATCGAAGCATTGAAAAATTGAAACTCCAATATTTTCACTGAGCGTTTATAATGTTGCGCACATTTTCCAAAACACCCAATACGAGGAAAAATAGTCCGGCGATGAGGAAAAGAATATTCCAGAGCATATGGAAAACAATTGCTTTGTGGTTTTTCTCCTCAAGCCACGTGGGTAAAAATGTGGCAATGTGAACTGTGCCAGGAATAATCAGCGCTAGAGACATGCCTGAAAATAGGTGCATAAACTTTTGCATCCTTTATTAGTCGTCAGAAATGGTCCAGATGCTCCATCATTCGTTGCTGTCTACGGTAATCAAATATGTGAAATGGTCCAGATCCTCCATCATTCGTTGCTGCCTACGGTAATCGAGTATGAGAAATGGTGTAGATGCTCCATCATTCGTTGCTGTCTACGGTAACCTAGTAAGACGAAACCACAGGCACAGGGATCTCTTTCTGTGTATTCGATATTGACACATTGGCTTTGGTAAGCAGTTTCCTCGGATTCTTTGTTTTTCTTTTCACAACTTGTCGATGCTGCTGGTCTTGAGGCTGAATTCATTTAAACTTCCACCAACCTCCAACAATACCAGTTAGGGAGATGATACTTCCCAAGTCCTTCATAGCGGCCGCTAGGAATGCTAAAACAAAAAGTACAAAATAAAAATCTAATCTCTAGCACCCATATGAATATGACTGACAATATGACAATACCAAAGATCGAATAGGCACATCACAAGATAATGCCCTGTTGTCTAAACAAAGAAATTTTACTGAGGTGATAATAAATAGAAATTCACAATAAAACCAACACGCAAATAAGACCCAGAATATTTTGAAGAGTGCCTCGGCCAAATAGTCGGTCACAAACGAACCGCATCCACGATCTGCGACCCAACCCTGGATAATAGTGAGTTAGATCTTCGAGTATGCACGACTATCATATGTAATACATTTAATATATATATACACTGTAATTGACTTGATTTACATAATGATATGGAAGTTTACCGTCATCAGATACCATGCACATACACAATGTTAATGCTAAATACGTGATATTTAGTAATTTTATTACTATTCTTGCCTTCAACTATTTGGTACGTGTCTGCTTCTGAGGCGAAAGATTGGTGGTAAATGTTACAATAGTATTATTCGTAAATTTATACAAAAACTCACTTTTACAGTCGGAAATGCAGTGTGTACGATAGCGTATTGTTGTATCAGATAAGACGAGAAGACTGCGAGAACCATTAGTATTTTCACCCAGAAGTAAAGGCTGAAATAAAAATCAATAGTAAAACGTAAAAATATCTAATTGTAAAATGTGGAGTAAAGCCTATTCGGCGACTGGATGGCGTGCAAATTGTGTGCGAAAACGCGGTACCACTACGAATTATGCTCTACAAAGGGAGATCTATTCGCATCACTGACAAACAACCATTATTGTTTCTTTGTCATTCCAGGTAAAAAATATCCTGGAAGGTTTCCATTCTAACAACTCATCCTAAATGCTAATGTAAAAAAAATAACTCACGGCGTATCCGGTAAATTAAGCGTGATCGCTCCTTGAACATTGCTACCAAATGCGATATAGCCACAAAAGCCGACAGCCGCGTAGACTGAATGTAACAGTCTTTAGGCGAGAAAATACCTCTTTATCAATTTTTCTTATATAGAAGGTTTTGTTGGGTGCAAATCTAATGACCTCTAAAGCTCTAAAATCCTGTAACGGACCACATATGCTACTTAGAAACACCACTCTGTGGATAAATAAGTTATTTTTTTACGCAATGTACTTTTCATACTAACACTCGCTTTGCAACTTACATAAAAAAAACTGTTCTCAGGATTATTATAGACTTACCCAACGTGATTACCGTATTTCCGAGAGACAGTACTCCAAATATTCCATACATTTTCTGTGGATTGTTCATTTTATTTTCGAGAGGTAGCACCTAGAAGTATTTCAGCTTAAGTAGAAAAGAATACGTGGCATCCTATTTCTATATTACACTCCATACTTATACATAGGTATTACCATAGCTTGTCCCTCCAATGCATACAAAATCGCTCCTGCTGCCACCGCTGTACTACCGATTCCGTGAAAATTTGGAAGAATTTCTTCGGTTTTCGGCATTCTGAGGACTTCCTGAAACAATGATTTGCAAGCGTCAACTCCAGTGGTTCGCGAGAAGCTTGCGACAGTCTGGCGAAGTCGTACCGAAATAAAAAAAACTACCTGAATGACAATTGTGAGGATAATTGTCATTAAAACATTTCCTATCAAAGATACTGTAGAAATGACACGAAGGTTTCGAATGAGAACTAGTAGACATATTAATGACGTTGTGATGATATAAAAGACCGAATTTGATATATTGCTATCAGGGAACTGATATCGAACAATCTAAATTGGGTGCGAATTACGTCGAATTAGCGAAATTCTAGTAGATGGACATGGAAATTTGCATACAAAGCATGGGAATTCAGATGTCTAACGTGTTACACCCTCATATCGTACCGCTCAGGTTGTCGAAGCTTACGGTTAGTGCTGGTTTGAAATCTCATATGTGACCGTTGGCCGGCAAAACCCTACTTCAAACAAACGATCACCTCATGTAAATGCTCCTTGATAAAAGAAATATACGCTGAGCAAATTCCGACCTGCATAATCAAAATGCACAAATTCACAAAGTATCTAAAATGATCCTATATTGATCGTTTATACAAGTTTCATAAGCGTTTTCTTAAAGCGAAATGCTAGCCTCTTTGGAAAATTTGCATATGATAAGCAAATCCTATGTATCCTATGTTAATTTTGTACGATTGCCGTGGACGATCGTACAAAATTAGCATAGGATACATAGGATTTGATTATCATATGCAAATTTTCTAAAGTAGCTAGCATTTCGCTTTAAGCGTTCACCGATAAAATTATACTCGCTTATCGAAAATTCATAAGGGGCGACCTATATATATGCAACTAACTCTAACAATGATGTAGAATAAGAAAAGTTAAGGGAAAAAAAATGAACAACCTCATTGGAACAGCAAAAGGGCGAATCGGTTGAAAACTCTGCTTGAATGACTCCTCAGCCATTCTACCGTAGTCCAAACATTTGAGGCCTTTGCTGAACACATAAATATATTAATGTGGTATGGCACGTGGTTTATGGAAACCTATTGTTCCCATATATGCCATATAAATGTGTTGTAATGCATACGTTTCAAACCCGTGACGCTTTAGCTTTAGAGGAACTGGCCCGATTCCTCCAGTCGGAGAAGAGCCCGTAGGGGGCTTATTATATTACTCTTCGAACGGCTGGTAATATAATAAGCCCCCTCAGTCATTCAACAGAGAGACAAAACCGTTTGAAAAATTGTTTGCAATATAAAAACTGAACCTGACTTTCGTGCCAAATGTTGTGAGCATTCAACGATTTTCTTGCAACTGTAGTAGGAAATCCATCCAAAAGCGACGATTAGAACAAATCCTCCCTTAAAAACATAAATAACTTATTAAGTTGACATAAATAGAAAGTTCAAGAGACCAGACAGGGCACAGGGCGCATTTGTAATCAAAACAGCTGCACAAATAATATTATGAATAGTGCACGCGCTTTTATCCTCCTCAAGAATGATCGTCACACAAAATAGACAGAAACTTCACTCGAAGGCTCTCTTTCTTAGAGTTGGTCTAAATTTCACGAATACTCACCACCAATCCACCATTTTTGAACGCCAACGGCAGTGAGAAGACTCCCGTCCCAACAATTGCTTTCACAAGGTTCGCCAGTGCTTGGAAAGCTCTATAATTATCAATTATCCTTTGGGTAATTAATCAATCAATAATTGGCCAATTAATCAATCAATTAATGACCCTAGTTTTTTGTGCTCACTTCAATTTTGATGTCACTTCAAAACTGGGGGAAAGAAAAACCGAATGTACCACCAGAGTCAAATGCAAATGTGACCCCAAAAACAAAAGAATTCATGTGCGGCACAACAAATCTCACATAAGAAATGAGGAAAAACTCAGCCATGAGCAATAAAACATAAAACAAATCAGTTTAGTGGGAAGTTAACAAAATGCTGATCAGTAACACAGTCACTCACGTTATTCCATCGTGTTTAGTTTCAATTTCACCATTGGTAACATGTTCTAACGGAGAAACCTTGGATTTGGCTGCTTCACAAGCTGGGAAGCTCATTCGTTCTGCTTATGTACAGGCCGAGTTGAATTTCAGGTTTTAGAATCCAAAATTATAAACTCCTGAATTAGTTTTTTTTTTTTTTTTTTTTTTTTGTTACACTCGTAGCAATTACGTCGAACAGAAATCATTACTCTTATTTCAATACCAGAAGGTTATCGCCGCCTGAGGCGACTACTCAGGCGATCCTACTACAAAATGATCATAGTGCATACTTATATGGAACGTATGAAACGTATCTTCCAAATTTATGAAATACAATTCGTTTGCGCTTATTTTGAAGAGTTGTGAATAGCGCTTATACCAAACGCCTGAATCGTAGAAAAACGTTTCGTTCACGGGTTCACGCAAACAAAAAGTAAACTCTTCATCTTTCTATAATAAGATATGCAATACAGTACAAAGAAAGCACTCGTTTTATTATTAGAGAAAATCAGAAATAAATGCCTCATACAATTTTGTGTCATATGAATCACACACAAATCCAAATGTTTCAGTTCTACTTGATATCGAATTATATTAAAACAAACGTGGTAAGTAGCTCAAAATAGTAAATTAGAAAAGAAGTAAGGTCCGCAAGCGTGTAGGCGTTGTGTGTAGGCGTTGTAGGCGTCAATGTAAGAGATGTAGGCAATAAGATGTAGACAATGTAACGTTTTCAATAAGATCAATAAGATTTCCTAATTGTTTTTTTTCATTGCTGATTTGTTTGCTGGAACTAAAACTAAAATTGCTTACATTCGCTGCTAAGGATACAAAAGAAAAAATGAGGTGGCAAGGTGATGTGAAATGCTCAAAAGTTGAAATCTGATTTGCCTTTGTGAGCGATATTTACAGGCAAAAGAATAATGGTTGATCATTTTGTATGGTAAGCTCTTTTGCGGTCTGTGTTTAACCTGATCGCGGGAATCACACATAAAAAACAGAACCTTTTCAGTTATGGAAAACAAACGAAGAGCAAAGGTGTTAGAGAGAGAGAGAGAGAGAAGAGAGAGAGAGAGAGGCTTAGGGGGGGAGAGAGAGGAGAGAGAGAGGAGGAGAGAGAGAGAGAGGGGGAGGGAGACAGAGAAGAAGCGATTTCAGAGGGAGATTTATAGATAGATGGATAGAGAGAGGAAGATGAGAGGAAATAGTGTAGAATATATAGAAACATAAAAAAAATAGTTAGTGAAAAAAAGTAACAGAGGAGCTACAGGAGCCCAGAAATTTATGGAGGGAGACAGCAGAAATAGATAGATATGTAAAGAGATTGCTTGAGATCACAGGACGTAAAGAAAAACAAAGGTTGACTTAATCACGATGCTACTACAAATTACGGACATTACGGTAGTAACAAAAATGAGACAGGGTGAGATAGAGAGAGAGAGAGAGAGAGAGAGATAGAGAGAGAGAGAGAGAGAGAGGGAGAGAGAGAGAGAGAGAGAGGAAGTGAGAGAGAAACAAAAACTTTTTTTTTGTTAGCATTCCGTGTTTTGGTGAGAATTTCAGTATTGCCGAAAAATGTGAGCAAAGATCGTTTATTGAACATTTATACAAGATAGTCGAACAAATTCGGTGAATCTCTCTCTCTATCGCTCTCTCTCTTCTCTCTCACTCTCTCTCGCTCTCTCTCTCTCTCTCCTCTCACTCTCTCTCTCTCTCCCTCGCTGGTAGCGTCTCCCTCCCGTTTCCAATCTTGCCGAAAATTCCTTCCGTGTTTACAAGAAGTTTCAACTTCTCTAATCTCTTATCAGAAAAGAATACATTTAGAAAACTTTACTACTCTTTACGATCATTGAAAAATAATAATAAAACCTAATCACCCGCAAAATAGCACAATCTTAAGGTATAAAAACAAAAGTGATATGTCATAGAAAGTAAAAAAAATTACCTAATTTGAAGCACACCATCTAACAATAAACTAGGGCTTGGAAAATTCTCCTATGTTTTCCTAAACTACAAATATCAAAATATTAAAAATATTTTTGGTGAAAACAAAATAGGGTCAGGCCCATTTCAAGTGACCCCTATTTTTGATGATTCCATCTGATTCTCCATGTCAAATATAGTAGGATGGAATATTTTTCTAGTTTTCAAGCCCAAAATTCACACACTATTCAGCAATTGACCATGGTCAGTCATACCCGATTGCCACGCCCAATATAGAGTATTTATGTTAAGTTTTCGCGCACTTTCGCATGCGAAAGTATCATCCATGTTATTGCAGTTTCTATAGTGGGAAACTACTCGAATTTTACATACAGTAAGAAATTTACATACACCTGCGGCGTGTTTTGCATACACCTAATGTAAAACTGCGCGAAAATGGAAAAGTCAACTTGGATGGTACTTTCGCGGCGAATTCGCGCGAAAGTGTAACATAAATACTCTAAAAGAGCATATTGCCCAATTAGCGCGAAGGGGCGTGACAACTGCGATAGATAGTTGGGTATGACTGGCTATGGTAAAATGCTGAATACTGCGTGAATTTTGCGCTTGATTTCGAAATATATCGTATCCTATATTTGACATGGAGAATCAGATGGAATCATGAAAAAAGGGGTGATTTGAAATGGGCCTGACCCTTTAAATGGGAGCCTAACAATCTAAAAATATATACAAAATAATGGGAAATGAAACGATGTGCTCAAATATGCGTATGAGGTAGTCGCGTGTGCGGCTGCACTCTGGCGCATGGATTGCGCGCAGTTCTATTTTTTATATGTCCCAGTCTCCTTGCAGCAATTCATAGAGATGATCAACACGCGTACATTGTTCTTCATTCAGTGAGCATAGCTCCCACTCGGCCCTGGAAATGGAGAATATTATAGATGTCAGTAGGAGGTGCAGGAGGCGGTTTTCGAGATTTGCATACATTCTAAGTCTCACGCTCTCTCTCTCTCTTTCTCTCTCTCTCTCTCTCTCCCTCTCTCTCTGTGTTTCTCTCTTTCTCCCGTATGTGTCTCGCCCTGTCTCTCAATCTCTCTGATTTCATTAGTGGTCTGTATATATATCTCTGTGTTGTTATAGTTATATTTCTCTGATTCACGGATCACGACTAATATAATAATTGCTCACTTCCACTCTCCCTCAGTGTTCCTCTTCCAATCAATTGCATCTGGTATTGCCAGGTCGCTTAATTCACAAATATCCAGGAGTGGTGCCAGACAGCGAACTGTCTCGGCCATCTGAAATCGGAAACATGGCACATTTGCTGAGTTAGACGCACTTACCAACCATGCATTGTGAAAGCAAACATATATCATTCCGTACACTGAAATTACACTTTCACAATTTACATAGACAAACGCAGTTAGATGCGTGAGACATGAATTGTATCAATACATGAGTTGAACATGGTAGTAAAACATTGCAACAAACTCGAAGGAGATAATTGCACGAGGGGAGCTTGGAAACATATACATTAATGATGCATATAAATAAATCGCAGTAGGTTAATTTTCTTAGATATTCAGCCAATTACGCTTTCCACGATGACCATTTCCGTGAACAAATTGTATCGAAGACAATAAATCTGAATTCATATTCTGAAATACAAATATACCGTGTGAAAGGCCCAGGGACTTTCCCTAACTTTGAAAACAAAGTTTTGAGAATAATAAGTGTAAATGGATATGCAAATACATGAAAATATAAGAGTTAAAACACCCACCAAATCCTCAAAAAATACAGGTTCAATGGAAAAAATAGGGCATACATCGTGTGTATGCGAGAGCACTTCCAAGAACGAGTGACGTGGCAAATTCGAAGGAGTTCTAGAAAAATATTAGTTTGGAAATAGTTGTCTGAATATTTGTTTGCACAAAGCGTACGCACCAAAGGTTTCTGTAGTTCCCTTTATGAATGTGTATTTCATACTGTCAGAGAATTTTTACATCCCCCGTGGATTACATTTTAGTTTTCAATGGTTTCTGTGTGTTCTGTACTTTGTATTTAACTTATTATTACCTGGGGCCCAACAAGCCTCGTTGTCTTGTCCTGAATTTTGGGCCATTGTGACATCAATTCACAGAGCCAGCGATTCTCATTCAGCATCTTCGACACCTACAAATATAACAAGAAAATTAATTAGTGGTATCTTTACTAGTAGAGGATAGGAAAGTTGTAAAAACACGGTCTTATCTAAAAGAACGATTAGGAAATTCTTTCCCTGCGTAAAAAAGTCTTAACAAGTGCCCTATTCTAAACCTAAACCTTATTTTTAATGTGTAACTTTATTATAACCTCATTTTTTAATTTTATAACGAAAGTATATAACATTGAATAATGTTAAAGACTCACAATTCTGAATATTGGCGCTTCTTCGTGCTCTTCATTCAACATCCGAGCCGTGCAAGACTTCAGATCTTTTGAGGTGATCAAGCAATGCTGAACTTCTGGACAACTGCTGTGCACGTAGGGAATGCAACGCGCCGAATTCATCCTAAACTATGACAAATGACCTAATGCACTATTCCTCCACATAGAATTTCCAATAGTTTCATACCGTAATGAATATGCACATCTTACACTTATTGTTAGAAGGATATTCCGCTACGCTTAATGTTGTTCTTTATTACCAATAAATTATTATAGTGGTGGATTGTTGTGAGCAAACTTACGTTCAAAAGTTCAAACTGTAAGCCCAACATACTGCAAATTCGTGTAGCGTGCCCTGCGATCTAACAACCAACTGCACAGGTTGTATGCAAATGAATATAATTACACGAAAAAATAGCGCAGTGTCGCTCGCGCAGGTATTTGCAAACGCTAATGGGAATAGAGCATTCAGCACAAAAACCCTGTTAGATATCAGCTTTTAAATTTAAATATAGAGTACCTTGTCTTGTATACTATCGTCTGATCATTCTGCTGGTGAAATAACGCAAAACGTAGTGCTGACAAAGTCAATCTTCTCATCGTTTCTATTGGCAAAATATCAGCGAGAAGCGAAAGGGATGTGATGACCGGGGGCTCGCCGAATACTTCAAGATTCCTGGAAATTAGCAATCATATCAGTTGTCGCTTATCCCACCCCCCCCCCTCTCTCTCTTTCTTTCTTTCTCTCTGTCCCACAGTCTTTAAGTTTTTGCTGAATTCTTCACATCTTATCTACCCCTTTTCCATCCAGTTTATACTTTATTTATAATCACTTATTGTTACGGTGCTTCCTTTTTTCCCACAATTACAGTACACGGTCTATGGTCGAAAAAGCAATAATTGAGATTGCAGAAGTAAAAACAGCCATAAAATACAGTAAGCACAGAAAATCTACCTGTAAGTTGGATCACATGCTTGCAGCATTCGTGCGGCAACTGTGCCGCCGGATCGCGGCACGCTATGTAGGAAGACTACACGACCTGAAAGTAACTACAAAATGAGAAGGATGATCGTAAGAGGTCATTTTTCCTGGCCTTCTTGTTCAATGGAACAATTATATTGAAATAAATATTATGTTTTAACCCTTAGCGTCCTCCGACATACAGAGAGAAGGTGGAGTTTAGGTGAGCCGTTATACACACGTCAGCAAAAAAATAAGAATTCTAATATTGGAAAAATCATGGCACTGTAGTTACGCTACACATTATGCTGTTGAGAAAAACATTTTACGAAACTCACTAGCAAAAGGCGGGAAATGTAACGTTTGTTCAACAAATGTGTCAATTCGAACTCTTGCTACTTTCTCCGCGCATCCATGCAAGAAATCGGCCAATCGAGCATATTTGTCGATCGTGCATCTGAAGAAAATTTTTTTGAAGCAGTATTGCACGCAATTTATGAAACGTACACAGGTCAACTGATTTCCCGTGTATCATATGCACAGTGTGCCTTCCGGTTCGGACGGGCACCGAAAATTTGCATACAATACATTGGAATTCAGTTATAAAGAATACGTTTCCCAAACTACGTACAATACTGCTTTAAAGCGAAATGCTAGCCTCTTTGGAAAATTTGCATATGATAAGCACATCCTATGTATCCTATGCTAATTTTGTACGATTGCCGTGGACGATCGTACGAAATTAGCATAGGATACATAGGATTTGCTTATCATATGCAAATTTTCCAAAGAGGCTAGCATTTCGCTTTAAAATTAAAATTGCGCGAAATGTCGATCCACATTCAGTGGGAAAACAACGTTCACTTATCATAGTGTAGGAGCCCCTCAGTTCCTACACATCTCTTTTACAAAATACGCACTGATGTACCGGTACGACTTCAGGCATTTACATAATAAAAACCACCAATTGCTCCTTATAAGAGCCTCGCAACTCCGAATACTTACTCCGTGTCCGGCACTTTAACCAAGTACACGTATTTTTCGGTTATCGTATAGATCATCCATTCTGGGTGCACAATTTCGTCGAAACAACAGTTTGATTCCGTAAAAGTCAAAAAATCGCAGAACCGTGTACAATCAGAGCGGTCGAATCGAAATCTGTAATAGGTAGGGTCTTGTGCAAGGAACAAGGATTATTTGGTTTATATTTTTAGTTTACTCTTTTCCACGATAATTTATGTATGTTTATATACTGTCCTAATAAACCATGAAAATAAATACACACTGACCTCATCAATTACAAACAAAAACCGGGTTTCGCCTCTTATCTTACTTCATTGTTTTCTGCTTTTGCTCCTTTTAATTTTCCTGGGGCTTTTTACGAGTTGTATTCATCGGTAACATTTTTTGGTCACTATTTTCTGGTATGTAAATGTTGAATGCACCGTACATAAACCCCCGAATTCGGGTTACATTACATTGTTGTGCTCTAAACATAAGCCATGTAATCGCCGGCGGCCGTAATCCATCAAAAATACAAAAAACGCTCTAGTTTATTGGTTTGGCCGTTTGTTGGCGAGCATAGCACGTGTCCATAATGTGCAAAAAGTCAGACACAAAGTGGCCATTGTGCGCTTGTAATAAACGAAGCTAATATGTGTACCGGATATAAAGAGAGACAGGATGTGACGACAGGAAAGGTAGACATGCAAGAAGAGAGGATATTTACGTTGTACAGAACAGAGAGATATAGTTTGTTTATACGTGATATGATGATGAAGATATATTGACGAAATGTTGGATACACTCAAATTGAAGGCGCCTACGAACTACAATAATATACATAGATAAAGTTATTTCATTTACAGAACAATCAACCCGAAATAACATAAAATAAACTTCAAACCAGACAAACCTCATGATAATACTCAAAAACTCGACTTCGTTTTCCTGATTTGTGGCACATTTCTTGACCCAAGCAACGAAATCAGATTCGGCCTAAAACTGCAGAATTTTTTAATATCAATTAGCCATTAAAGGGACGCAGTCACTACAAAATCATCATTTTGCTTCGAGTTTACTTGTATTTAATAAAGAATAGAGAAAAATACTTTACCATAAACGAATAATTTGACTCCTAACTCGGGGAGTGAACAAGTAGACAAGTAGTTCTACTAAACTACCCCGGGATTACGAAACGTGTTCGGACAGCGGCTGCTTACCGATCGGCAGCATGCAAATTATTTCGGAAAATATCTGCATAAAATATTTTTGCATATAATGCAAGGGTCTGCCGGCATCCCAACACGTTTCGTTATCCCGCGGTAGTTTAGTAGAACTACTTTTCTAGTTGTTCACTCCCTGAGCTAGGAGTCAAATTATTCGGTTTTGGTAAAGTATTTTCTCTATTCTTTACTAAATACAAGTAAACTCGAAGCAAAATGATGATTTTGTAGTGACTGCGACCCTTTAACTGGCATATTCTTAAAAATATACAAATTATTAAACCAGCATACCTCAACAATCGCTCGTACAACTCGGTAAAGTAGGTAAAGAATAAATCGTAATGGAAGAAAGTTTAAAATTAACTGGGGAGGGTCGGTCATGAGCGCTCTGAAAAGCGTTGGGTTATTCGACAAAGAGTTTCATATAAATTGCAAAAATACCATAAGTAGTGAGAATTACAATTTGCAGATAATGTATTTAAAGCGAAATACCAGCCGGTTTTTGAAACACATCGAGTATACCAGCATTATTATGTAGCTTATCAAATGAACATAAATTAAAAAATCGAGCTAAATTCGAGCAAATTGCATTAATAAGTAAGAATTCAGTTGTTCACGAGGCTTTTCAAAAACCGGCTGGTATTTCGCAAATACATTTCGCAGAATTTATAAAAACATTTAAAAAAAACGGCAATATGTTTGTGGCAAACTTCAATACATCGAATAGTGGGGTTGTGTGTGAGCTATTGTCCTTGTTATGAACATTTGGATACAGTGTGCGAACATGGATGCATACTATAGATGAATGCCCCGAAGCACTTAAAATTATTCGAAAATCTCGACAGAGGGAGGGGGAGAGAGAAGAGAGAGAGATATTGAGAGTGAGTGTGGGAGAGAGAGAGAGAGTACAACGAAACTCAAGAGTTGCGCGCGCAACAGTTTGGGGGTGTTTCCCGCAAAAGAATTTGATGCGCGCCGCAAAAGTTTTTTCAACGCCTCCGGTTGCCGTTTTGGTGCGGGAAACATCCCAAACTGTTGCGGGAAACACCCCCAAAACGTTGCCGAAATGGTGCGGAAACGGTGCGGGAAAAGTAGCAACCGCAAAAAGAAAGCAGCTTGTTGGATTCGAACCTAACAGTCTTGTTAGGTACTTTCTCTAAATAGCGCCTTAGACCACTCGGCCACACAACACACGTGAGACCTTTCGGGAAACACTTTGCGCGCCATTTCTATTCCGCGCGCATTTTGTTTCCCATTCCTTTGCGGCGCGCATTTTGTTTCCCGAAATGGTGCGGCGCGCAACTCATCGGCTCTCAGTGTTCGAAAGGGATAAGGATTAGTGACATATATTAAGAATACAGAGAGACACACAGAGCATACATAGAAACAGAGAAACAGAGAAACCTACAAGGAATTGAGAGGTTGTTAAAGAGAGAAAAAGAAACATATAAACAATGAAAATAGTATTAAGTGAGTATTCTTTGCCCGGATGGCCTTGTCCAGTAATTATTCCTTATTCGAATGGTCATACATTTTACAACCATACATCGATTCTCATCAAACTAATTGCACATGTGTATGGGGCATGTAAAAATTAACGGGTTTCTAAAAAAAACAGATGAGAGCGGATCTAGGCAGCCAAATAAATGTACATAATTTAGTACGGCGAAAAAAACACTCACTACAACGAGCACACTGCGATTTCGCAAATCACAAACATATAGCACTAAGCTCTAGGCTCACCAAATCATTCCTACCCATTTTATAGTCAAAAGATACTCATAAAAAAAGTTATTCGACAACATTATTTTTGGCGACGAACATAAGTTAAATTACATTCTTGCGTAAATAAGGAAACATTGAATCTAAGCACTTAATGTAACTTGCAATTGTAATCAGAATCAATAACAAAAGAAAAATAACATTTTAATCATTGATGAGGTAGCGATTTTGCCGGGCTTTCACTTTGATGGGATATCTTTGAGCGTTCATGGATGAGAGAAAGAGAGAAAGAGAAAGGGAGAGACAAAGAGCGGAGAAACAAAGAGAGAGAGAGAGAGTATTTGTGAAGAGGAAAAGCAAACAAGCATTCATTTCCTCCCAACCACACGGGAGTGGATGACTACCAGAGCGGGAGTGTTCCACTTGATGATACTCGGAAACTTACGCTTGAGAGGCGAGAAGTTGACTATAACTTATTTGAAATATTCTTAAAGCGATGCAACATGCGGTTTGATCCGTTGGACAACTGCATTCCCATGTATTATGTGCAAATTTTCTGTGCCCGTCTGAGTCCATTGTTACATATAATACATAGAAATGTAGTTATATGCATACTTTCACGAACCACGTACGGTACCGCTTTAATAAGGCACGTCTCAAATCAACGTCGTGGAAACGTTTCAAAAGACGCTTACAAAATTGTATGCGTGTAGATAAGTTGGTATGACGTCCGAAAATAACTACACGATGTTATGATTAGACGCTGTGAAATATGCTCCTTTCTATTTAGCCGAAAATGTTTTCCTATGAGAGCAATATGTATATACAGTCACGAATTTAAGGGTAAGACTAACAAATTACGCGAGCGATATCGTGGTTAGTCTTCAAGCGCAATATAAGCGTGTCCGTTTGCAAAAAGAACACAATGAAGTAATTTGTCAAAGTTACATTTGCCGCTTTATCGGATATGCTCCCTTGAGAATCAGTTCGTGCTTGAACGTTGAGTGTTCACATTGTTTTCCGAAAGTTTGGTCTGCTGCCAATTCACAGAAAATCTGAAGATTCTGCGGACAAAGTTGGCATATTTGGGCAAAAACTAATTGCCTTTGTTAAAAGAAGTAACACCTCTGTAATTGTGTAGGTGTAGTGGCAAACTTTAGAATATCTACTCTTTAAAGCGAAATGCCGCCCGGTTTTTGAAACACATCGAGTACACCAGCATTCGTATACACTTATACAGCTTATGCAAATCAACACAAATTAGAATAAAAAATCGAGCTATATTCGAGCAACTTTGCACAAATATGTAAGAACTCAGTTGACCACGATGCGTTTCAAAAACCGGCCGGCATTTCGCTTTAATATCTATAGAAACAGTACTCGGTCAGCTTCCAAAAATTGTATTTAATTTAAAATTTGCGACCTTTGCGAGACTAGTGCACGAGAATTTGGCGTCAAGAAACTTGTAAACTAATTAGCAAAATCCCTTTAGCGCTATCGCGCTAACAAAAGATACTTGCAGTGGATTAGGAATAACTATCGGAAATCCAGCTGGAGTTATATTTGCGGTGCAATTTCCCTCTCCCATTCACTTTTCTAAGTGATATCCGGTTTCTTGCTGGCTTTAGGGTCTCTAGGCTTTTCAGTTCGTCGACCTTCTCTCTCTTTCTCTCTCTCTCTCTCTCTCTCTCTCTCCCTCTCACTCTCTCTCTCTATCTCTCTATCTCTCTCTCTCTCTCTCTCTCTCTCGCAATCTCACACGCTCTGCATCTCTCTGATTTCATTATTGTTCTGAATATATTTCTCCATTAGTTTTGCTATATTTCTCTGATTCATAGTTTGACCTTTGGCCTAAGGTTAAAGTTTGTGGGAAACACTTGCCTGGTAGACGCATTCGAGCATTTAGAATATCGCAATAGTAATTTTCAGACAAAATGTCGTAATGTTAAACGGCACGGATTAGTTATATATAAAGGCGTATTATAAAAATTTAGGCATAATTTTTAAAACATTTCTTTTCAGTTGACCCTTTTATCAGTTACTCGATAAGAAGCGCTTCATGCAACATCACTAGCCCTGTCCAAATATAAGTGGTGTAAAACCCTGTTTTGAACCATATGTTGGACAAGTGCATCACCTATTCTGACCTATTTTGTCTATTCAAACAGACATTTGCATATGATACTACATGGGAATGCATTTTCTAGCATACGTTCCACACCTGATATACCGCTTTAAAATTCATACTATGGGGTTGGGTCGCCGTTAACAAAGTCGCCGTCTAAGTTCTATTTTCATTTTATGGTCCACGCATTAACTGGATACCCTAATGGTGCTATATAAATTAAATACGGGTGCGCATCACGGTTACCGAGAGCGATTCTTGATTGGTTACGGTAACTCAATGTTTTAAAACTATTGTTGCCACGCTTTGCGTTTGTGTCTGAGTATACGGACCGCTAATTAGCTTTAAAGTAAACCTATTACTGGGTAGAAAAAAAACTTGGAAATTCACTCGTAGTCGGCTATTCACAAAAAGCGCAAACGGAAGTGTCTAAAAACAATTTCTTTTCTGATAAACATTTCTCAATAGCTCTCTCCCCCTTCGCTCTCTATCTCTCTCCCTCTCTCCCTCTCTCTCCATTTGTCCCTCTCTATTTCCTCTCTTTTTGCTCTCACTCTTCCCTCCCCCCCCATTGCGCTGCCTGCTTTATAATTGGATTGGACTCGTGCTGATGTTCGGAGAAGAACGGCCGTTTTCTGAAGAATCCACATAATTCGTCCATTACCTTCTATGTATCGACCAAATGCTCGAACCTTATCGACTTGCTTTGAAGCCGACTTTTCTTCGTTGGTGAGTTTACTTCTTTGAGTTAATCTAGCCATTTGTGAACACTTCGCAAAAGTTTTAAACTAACAGACGCACGATGCACGTCAACATTCATAATATATGTATACCAGACGGCTATCGCCGCCTGAGGCGACATCAAATGCTATGTAAACGATGCTTTGAAGTGCGCATATTTATATGAAAAGTTTGAAGTTTATATTACAACGTTTATGTTAAGAGATCCTATTGAACTTATTTTGGAAATATTCGCGCAGTGGCTTACTTCCAAATGTCTGAAACGTAGAAAATTCGTTGTGGTCGTAATAACAAAAAATTCCCATTTATATAATAAGAAGATTTTGTGGGATCGAATAGGAGTAGTTTTTCACTCTAAACATACTCATTTGCAATGTCGCCATACGTAAAGTAATGCAGTTACTTTTCAAATACATGCTGTTATGCCGCTTTAATTATTTAGATACGATCCACTGAGAAGTCTCATCGTTTGGTTCATGAACTAATAGTGGCTGCCGCGGTCGCATTGTTACTTGGCTTTTTCTCCGTGTTTTTTCTGCTCTGGGTGGGCATCTACTTGTAGAAATGAGGTGGGACAAGAACAGTTTCTATTTATTTTATCAATCACTGCTGAATAACGGAGCACGCTTTGTAGAGTATAATATTGATTTGCTACAACTCAAAACTTTTGTGGCGTATGGCTCATCGATCCGAACAGATCTGATTTTCAGATAGTTTATGATGGTCACGAAATGCTCAAGCACTGAAACGTTCCATGATAGTTCCAATTTTCGTTCCAATTTTTTTCTTCCCGTGAGTGAGTTGTACAATTGTTCGCTGACAATGAGTATCACATTAGGCACACCCTTATTCTCTTACAAATTCCAGATAACTCTAAAATAATATTAATTTCAGGAAAAGGAGCAGAGGCTTTTGGTATCTTGCTCTACGTTGCGTGGTTTCTTATATTAAAACCACGCAACGTAGAGCAAGATATCTTCAATATAAAGAGAGGATGGCTCTGAAGGAGCTCCGTCAACTACAAGACGATGGTCGGATCCGCATCTCGGTCTCGGATAAGGGAGGTGATTTTGTAGTCATCCCTAAAGACCTTGACATGGCCATCCACCAGCTACACCTGGCTGATGCCTCGGTATATCGTCCTACGTTAAAACGTACCTTCGAGAACGAGTTTAAAGAACTCAAAGAAGGCTTTCGGACAATTGCTGAGAAGAAGGATACACTAGTTCGCATTTTTAAGTTGCTTAACTATACTCACCCTAGTCCCCCTTGTCTGTATCTTCTAGTTAAAACCCACAAAATCCCCAATGCTTCATTTTCCAGCACCGATCCTTCTACGTTTAAAGTCCGTCCAATTATATCCGGGGTGGGCGGCCCCACTGATAGGCTCTCTTGGTATATCTCTCAAGTTTTAGGACAATTGCTTAAGTTTGTACCTGCTCACCTATGCAATACTAAGTCGTTCTTAGATCGCCTCGCGTGTACTTTTTCTAAACCTGACCCTAACATTGATTATGTGTGCGAATCGTTCGATGTAGTTTCACTTTATACCAATGTTGATAACGATGCGGCAATTAGGGTAACTGAGAACATGCTGGTGCAGCATGCGTCGCAAATTTGTTTGTATGGTTTAGATATTGACGAAGTTGTTTATCTTCTCACTCTATGTCTTAATTGTAGAACATTCAAATGGAATGGAAAGTATTACCAACAAACTAGGGGCTTATGTATGGGCAATAGGCTTGCTCCTGTTCTTGCAATTTGTGCCATGCATAGTATAGAATCGTCTGTTTTGCGTACTGGAATTGTTTCTTCGCTCGTTATTTGATGACTGTTTTTTTGCGGAAACTCGTGCAGATATGGATGCTATGTTCAAAATCTAACATCTCAAAGAACATAGCGTTCACCCGCGAGGCTCCAAACTCTGACAATTTCCTCCCATTTCTCAATGTTTTGATTACTTGTAAAGCTGGTCAATTCCTAACCAAATGGTACCGTAAAGAGTGTAATCGTAATATTCTTGTTCATTGCACCTCTGCTCATCCGATTAGTGTTAAACGTCAGGTTGTTTCTAGTACTTTGTCTACTGCGGTGTCTGTATCTTCTCCGATGTTTGTTAAGGAGTCGAAGGATTTTGCCCTTAAAGTTTGTGCCCTTAACGGGTATTCACAAACTTCAAAACACTATAACATTGGTACCAAGCGAAATCCTTCGACTACAATACACTCCCGGCCCAACAATGTTCCAAGTCGTACTGTTGGCATAGTTCTACCTATTCCATATACTAATGATAGGGTCTCAAACCTTGTCAAGGCCACGGTTCGTAGTTTCCCTGCACTTAGAATCACCGTGGTTGAGAAACCCGCGCCGAGTCTTAGAGACTTGTTGGTTAGGAATAGGATTTACGACCGGGTTTGCCCCCCCCCCCCCCCCCGGTGGCCCTTGCCAAGTATGTCTTGATGGTTCGTTTGGAGATTGCCTGGCGCGGATGGTAATCTATAGGATAACATGTAACATCTGTAACGAAAGTTACATAGGTCAGACTAGTCAACCTCTTAGAGAGAGGATCCTTCAACATAAGGCTAAGAATAAGTTACTATTCTCACATTACAACGATTCTCACCCCTCATGTGATCTTTCAATTACTGTTTCTATTCTTGATCGTCAGCCTAGTTACCGTAGACTGCTTATCAGTGAAGCCGTGTTCATTCGTGATGATAAACCTTCTCTCAATCGCAAATATGAATTATGTTGTAACTCTAGTACTAAGCAAATTTCCCTTACCCCTATTACGCTCTCGTTACCTAATTAAACACATATGTCGTCTAGTCTGTGCTCTCTCGCTTATCACGTGTATCTCGCACTAATTCCTGTGTCATCCATTTGCAGTTCACAATTTGTATGTTGTAGTCTGATCAACCCTTGTATTGTTTCTAAGGTTTTTGCGGAAGTAGTTATTTGCACTCTCTCAATTTGTGTTCAGTTATTATGTGTTTCTGTGAATTATGTGTCATGTATTCGATTTTGTCATGTTTTGTCTTGTATTCCAGTGTGATGTATGTATGTCCTTGTTTGTAGGTAATCAATCCGCCCTGATGATGTCGTAATGACGAAACGTTGGCAATAAAGACAATTTACATCTGTGTCTTTGATGTTTATTCCGGGAGTCGTAAATGCTCGAAGATCTACCCTTACTACCTTCTTATAGTTAGATTAATATTCGTCTCTTATTTTTAATCAACCGTACACAATTAGATTTGTACTATTGCAATTTGCGGCGTGGTTGACTTTTTACGTTGTCAGTATTTGTGATAAAGTGTCTTAGTTTTTTTTGTAGTAAATCACACTGAAGATCAGTGAAATTTGCTTTCCATTCAGATATTTTAGGTGTGGTGCACCGTTACTAACAAATAAACCAACTTTCTAAATTTATGTAATAAAAGTATATGCAATACGCATGAATAAGTGTACACTATGTATATTTTATTTTGGCTTGATAGCCTTAATGTACATAACTATGTTCAAGAAATATCACGATAAATTCTAATATAGAATATTATGTGTATTGTTTACATAGTAAAGCATCCAACAATGTGAAATAATTGTTATTACAAGGTGGCCTCAGCGAAACGCCGGCCGTTTTTTGAAACACCTCGGGTACACCAACATTCTTATGCAGCTTATGCACATGAACATAAATCAGAATGAAAAATCGAGCTAAATTAGAGTGAATTAGCATAAATACGTAAGAATTCAGTCGGTATTTCGCTTGAAAATAAATGTCGTCACATAGTGAAGAAATTAATACTTGCCAGAAAACAATTAGCAGAATTCCGAGTTTCACATTGTGAAACTCTTTTCAATTGGCGAGATCTAAAGTACGATAAAATTCCAATACATTGGGCAGGAACGTAACTGCACAAAAAACTGGGTTGGAAAGTGAAAAAAAGGGGTTGGATGAAACCCAAACTATGTTAGCGCTATTGTGCTACCAAAGGAAAATATCATACATTCAAAATAATCGGTGAATTGTGAATATTAATATTGTGAATATACTTTGTGAATACTCATCACGCTTGTTCCGTATTGAGGGATACGGCGGCCGAAACGGTGTTTAAATTAGACGACCTTTGTCTCGTAATCGAACCCTCTCCAACTTTTTGTCCCTTGCCACTGAAAAATATTACAATTTCTGATAATTCTAACAAGCAGCTATTTCGTAAAAATACTGTATTCCGTCTTGGCAGAGCGGGCACGAACTAGCAAAATGGCGAAATGCCAATGGCAAAAAGTTCGTTGTTTCGCTAGTTAAAGTCATAATCCTTGTCCACGCCGAATTGCAATGCAAGGTGTTCTAGTACCATGAGCTTGCAAGAGACACCCAAAATAGTTTTGCGAGGCCGTTGTTTAGTAATAAAAAATTGTCGCTGAAAGATTCGCCGAACTTAACCAGAGTAGCAGTTATCTCATATCTCAATATGACAGTGCTTTATGATGCATATTTTGCATCAACGATACTATAGGAGCTCCCTATAATTTCCCGTGTCGGATCACATATTTGTTTTAGGAAACACGCAATTCCACACGTACATTCTGAAGGTTTTGCAGAACCCATTGCGATAGTCTTTCACGAAATAAATAACGCAAAGTGGATCGATGGGCGGATAAGAACATAGAGCGATGAGGATATAATTGTAATATTCGCTGAGCGAAATCGGTATCATTGGAGCTAGGAAGCAAACGCCACAAGGGATATATTCAAGAACAGCGGGAATAAGAGCCTGAAAACAATTGAACTAGCAGCAGCTTCCGAGATGGTGGCGAATCAGCGAAATACGCATAGGCTGTGGATTGATCGGGCCGAAAGTGGTGGATTGATCGGGCCGAAATGCAAAAAGGGCAATTGTCCTGCCTTGTTTGTATAGAGACAATTACCCTTTTTGCATTCGGGGCCGATCAATCCACCATTTATCACCCAATATCTTCGTGAGTATTGAAATTGAACACTACTTTTTGTATTCCAAATTTTTATTATCCCTTATAGAAAATAAAGAAACAAAAAAAACAGACACAATTTAAGGTGAGCTGATCCCTTTAAGAGATGAATTTTACAACTGTTGTTGTTTTACGGAACTATAACATCTAGGGATACGATTGGGTATTAATACAATTATCAAATAAGATATTTAAAAAGGGTCAGGCCCATTTCAAATTACCCCCATTTTTGATGACTCCATCGGATTCTCCGTTTCAAATATAGTAGGCTGAATTTTTTTCCAATTTTCAGTCGCAATATTCATGCAGTTTTCAGCAATTTACCATGGCCAGTCATACACAACAATCAATCGCAGTTGTCACGCCCATTCGCGCTGATTGGCCGATATCGCAATTGCCACGCCCAATAGAGCATATTGCCCAATTAGCGCGGAGGGGCGTGACAACTGCGACATACAGTTGGGTATGACTGGTCATGGTAAATTGCTGAATACTGCGTGAATTTTGCGACTGAAAATTGGAAAAAAATTCAGCCTACTATATTTGAAACGGAGAATCCGATGGAGTCATCAAAAATAGGGGTAATTTGAAATGGTCCTGACCCTTTAAAAGTTTGTAGTTTACGCAACTGCAAGTGCCTGTTAGCCACTCATTGTGAGACATTTGTCGACTGTTATCCTCTCAATGTACCGCACTCCCGCGCCCGTCCATCTCTAGCCTTACGGTCTTTTCCTTGTGTGTGCCGATTATCGATCGTGCTGTGTCTAGACAGGTCCGCCGCGAGAGCCACTCTCATGTTTTGTTAGAACATTATTTTGATTCGCTACTCGCTCTCTGGTGAGCTGTTGTTGTCTACGAATGTTTGTTTATATTGTATATTATTTTCTTCATATATTCTCTTATTATTATTTTGATTGTATCGGTGCTGCTCGTCTGCACACATAACACTAGTACTAGTAGGGATAATAGTTAGACAATACTTACCTGCACACACAGCGCTCTAAATAGCTCGATCTGCAGTCGTCTTGTTTTGTCACTCATAAGCGTCGACGTGCGAAGTGTGTAGACAATTTTGCACGCACAATATATCATGCAAGTAAATGATGCGGTCAGAATACAAGCACAATTACCCACTCCGATAATACCACGGAAATATGGTACCTTCGTTCCGTTATGTTCGGTCTAAAGCATTTAATAATTGATAATGGTTACTTTTAAGAAATTGGCAGAAAAAGTATGAATTTAGCAGTAATCGTATCCCTGGCGAGTCCGTACTTAGTATTCAATTACGCAAGACTATTTTGTATTATTTAATGCGCAAATTTAACGTTTTTATATACAACATCCATAGTACAGGTCCAGAAACCGCACTTACTGCAAAAAAAAACTCACAAAATATAATGGACCCAAGACGGGAACTTCTTCCATATCTACTCCGTACACTTCCATAAGGTTCTTTGACACATAATCCTGAATTTCTTGGCATAAATGATGCTTTTGCCGTTCTACAGTGACTAAAAACTGACGGGAATTTCCCTTTCGGCAGTTTTGTTTTCAGGACACCGACGAATCTGTGGCGCTTCGCGCACACATTGAAACATTGCCACATTTATGGCAATAATTCACCCACCATAACTGGAAGGAAAAACAACACAAGCACACTAATTTATGAAACAACAACGACAACACTAGGCTGACACAAAAACTGAAATACTCTACAACAAAGGAAACATAATATAAAGCAAAACAACCACTATGTGGAATATTTCGTTGTCCAAATACCAGATGCGAATAAAACCACTGGTTCCTGGTGCTTCTTGATACAGTTGTTTGCCTAATAAACGTTCCTGGCAAAAACGGTGAACCTTGATTTCCTTGTCCGTATACAGGATAAAGTAGCATGATGAAAACCAGCAGGCGCCACTGGCCAGATAAATACACACGAGAAGGAGACGGTAACGGTTCTGGTCGAAAACGAACAACATGTGGTTCCTGGAGTTATAGATACTTCTAGCGATGCATGGGAAAGCTGAACACCGTTTTGGAGGGCTAAAAGCCTATGAGCTGCTTCCCCGAACCCTTTCAATATCGTAGGAAACTAGGAAACACATCTTTCCGTAAAGTTTGCCAAGTTCAGTAATCTGACTTGATGGCAGTTCCCTAATCTAATTATATGGGAAGGACGAATATCCCCCGCAGGGTCCAACATACCTGCAAACAGCCAAGTAGCGATAAACGAAATGAAATGCCAGCAACGTTATTGATAAGCAGAAGCAAGCACAATAACAGCAGAGACCAGCGTACCCCCAGAACATATTGTACTTCAATATTCCATTTGGAAAGAAGACAAACATGTGTCGGTAACTGTGAAGTTGCTGAAGACGTGCAATTAAACATATCGATAATGAGCCAAAAAGAGGTAAGGTACCTCACCCTATATGATTGACATCCTTACAGTATGATTGACATCGTTGAACAAGTACACCATGATTAACTATAACTAAACCCATGTATACCGTTCCATTAAAGCTAACATTACGCTTACGACAATTCTACACACAAAGAGCGCTTCGATTAGTGAATTGCTTACTCAACATGCAACTTACCGGAAATACTACCAAATGAACCGTTGGATAGAAAATATCAAATATAGCAAAAGACATCATAAGCAGTCGGTAGGATCCGAGGCTTTTTCGAGAATAACGAACGATCAAATATATGAGGAGCGAATTGAAAGTGTAGGCGAGGGAAGCATTTATGTAATAGATACGCTGCTCCCAATCGTGTGCGGTCATGCTACTAAAACATTTACTCAAAGTATAAGTGGGTTATTTGAGAGGAACGAATGACTATATACACTATATGTATAATACAAAAAAGACACAATTTGGCAAAAAAAAAGCACGCATTATCATATAATATTTTTAAAGTCCAGTGCACAGCCATAAAGAGACATTTATTTATGAATGTTTTGCGTGTTAAAGGATTCCGCTTGACAAGCGCCCATGCCATGTTTTTTTTTGAACTTTTTGTGATATATATTCTTTGTAAAGCTATATAACTAACAAAAGCTGGTGAAAAATGAAACGATTGCATGTTCACGCAACATTTTTATATGATTCCAAAAGAGCTGCGTAGTTTCTCACGCGCTTTAGAAATACAAAATAGTTCATTCAGGAACAGTACCAGCACGACAAATGTAACTATTCAGGAACTAGTAACCGAAAATTGTATTTGTATCATTTGCTTTGCACGCGATGTGGGTGTAGCTTCCCACTAACATTGACGCGTTTGGTTTATTCAATGATTATTAACGCTTTACAAATACAAAAGAAATTTAAAAGTACTGCCGTCCTTTTAGGAGTACATACGACAATTACGATGCATAAACATTGAGAAGACGTATGAGCCCTCCTGCTTCTAGTCCGAAGACATCAAGAAATTTGTCAAGTCATAGTCTTCTAAACATTGTATTGAAACACCTTTGAATAAAGGAGCACGCTTTTGTAGCGTAAACTTGATTTATAAGGAGAATTCTACGGACCGAGCGTCCCGGACCAACACTACCACATTGCTTGGGAAACGGAGAAAGCCTCCTTGGTGGGCTTCTATGGGCCGACACTGAATTGTTTCTCCCCACTCGTAGTCGAAGCTTCTGGTGCACATGCGGCTGACGCAGAACGTGAATCGACCACCATTCTTGCTGGCCGGTCTAAAGCTTTGCGTTTTTTTCTTGAGAAACTATCCTAACTAGTTGCCCAATCCCAATGGTGAAACGCAATGAGCCACAGTAACGAACCAATTGCAAATGTCTACTTTCCCCTCCAAATTTCAGACAACTCGTTAGAGATCCGAACCAGAAGGTGACGATTTGAGGTTTTGACTTTGACTGTAGTAACATGAGGTTTACTTTTGTCTTCCAATTCGTTTACATTTGTACTGCAATTAGCGTGATTGACTTTCGCTTCGTGCTACAGACTCTTATTAATGAAATGTTTATGTCCTTCATTGTTTTACGTGTGAAGCAACGACCCCAAGGAAAGGAAACAAGCAAACTTTCCTAATTCACATAATAAACACATAAGGTAAGAAACGAAAAGGTCGGATGAAACGCAAACTATGTTAGCGCTACCGCGCTAACAAAGGATAAGGTTGTACCATTTTGGTCTTGTCCTGATTGCCCTAATGCATAACTCTAATTGTAAGCAAAGTCCTTATGATATCAAACACAAATAGCTTATCTTTGTATTCTTTTCATAATAACACATACGCAAATGTAATTTACAAGTTAATCTCTAGTTTAAAATAAATATCGTCTCCTATGAAGAAATTAATACGTCCGGGAAAATATTTCAAATTGCAAATGTCCGAGTTACACACTGTGACGAAAACTCCTCTATTAGAAGAGATGACTAAGGTGCACTTATAAATACTATATTGTTATTTCACATCCAACATTTCAACTGTGCTAACTAACATGTGCCGTTGATATATCTAAAGTTCCTAAGAGATTCTAAATAGTTATTCACACTTGTTCGTTATTGATGGACACTGCCGCCGAGGCTGTGTTTAGAGATCTTTGTTTTGCAGTCGATCCGTCTTCAACCTTTCGTCCCTTGCCACTAAAATAGTTTAATTTATGAGGACAATATCAGTATAAAAAATACTATCATTTCCTGGCAGTTTTTGACTACACGATTTTTGAGGAGTCAAGTAAAAATAATTCACTGGGCGATCCGAACAGAATATTTCGTATCCAAGAATGGCATCGCTTCTCAAACTATTATAGAAGTTCCACCATAATTAATTAATTTTTTCATTTACAATCTAGCAATAAGAAACAAGCAGTTGCTCGCGTACATTCTGAAGGTTTTGCAAAAACCGTAACGATAGTCCTTCACGAAGTAAATAACGCAAAGTGGATCGATGGGCGGATAAGAACATAGAGCGATGAGGATATAATTGTAATATTCGCTGAGCGAAATCGGTATAATTGGAGCAAGAAAGCAAATGCCACAGGGGATATATTCAAGAACAGCGGGAATAAGAGACTGAATAAAATTGGAATTACACCAGCTTCCAATAGTAATTGAATTTGCTGATATAGTGGAGGATCAACGAGATGCTTACAACACGAAACTTTGGTGGCGTAAATCGAAAAGAGGCGTTCGCCCAGTTTTCGCCGCGCACTTCGCGCAGTCTCTCGCGCAGTATGCCCGGCGAAAGGGTGGCGCACCGACACCGACCGCCGCGGCGGCCGAAAATGTGAAAATCTATGCAGGCACAAATAAAAGGGATGTGAGGCGCTTTCGCCCAGTTTCCGCGAAAGGGTATTCAGTGGGCTCGTCAGGACATAACGAGAGTCCGGTGAAGATCGTGCGAAGTGCGCGGTGAAGCCTGGGAGAACCCTCTTTTTTTTCGCCGCGCACCAACCGAGTTTCGTCAGTGCACGGACTGAAACAATAATAAGGAAATAGTTCAGCATAGTTCAGTTTATTGTGGGTGTTCCACGTGCCAAGGGTATTCCTTGGGTGCCCAGGGTATTCCATAATTGGTTCCAGTGTATTCCAAAGGTGTCTTGCCCAATAAGCCGTTTCGTTTCACAAAATGTAGGGATACTTATAGAAATATCTGAAAAGGTCTACCTGAACACACAGCGCTCTAAATAACTCGATCTGCAGTCGTTTTGTTTTGTCACTCATAAGCGTCGACGTGCGGAGTGTGTAGACTATTTTGTACGCACAAAATATCATACAGGTGAACGATGCAGTGAGAAGAGTACCACAGTTAGCCACTCCGATCATACCACGGAAAAATGGAGCCTTGGTACCATTATGTTCAGTCTAAAAAGAGTTCAAATTAGTTGAATTTACCAAAAAAAATAATCAATGGAGTTAAACGTTCAACGTAGCTCCTTTGTAGTCCCTGTCGAGTGCAGATCGAACCTATGTAGAATTAGTTGAAGGAATACAAACCCGCCAACATTCAGTCATACGTTCACACTACGTTCTGGGGCGCATAGTGCGGCGCATACTTTCCCGCACGTTTTGGGCGTGCGTGCATACTTTCCCGCATGGTGTGGCGTGCGCGCAGACTTTCCCGCAGAGCTGCAGACTTTCCCGCATACTTTCCCGCATACTCTGCCATCATGCGGAAACTCGCTGAAATTACACATTGCGACACTTTTGTTCGCCCAACCATGCGGCAGACTTTCCCGCAGACATACCCGCATGGTTTCCTGCAGACAAACCCGCCACGCAAAAAAGTTGCCTCCCTAAAACGCTTAGGACATAGTCCAAATGACTGCCAGCCGAGAGACGTCTCCGCCTTTCCATCCTTTTGCCACATGTGCGGTTATGGCTGAGTGGTTGAAGGCGCTGACTACAGATGAGTGGTCAGGGTTCAATTTTCAATTCCACCCATGTGCTTATGTCTTATGAGGCTTTATTCATATAATATATGTTATGTGAAGTTGTGAAGTGTTCTACATGGCACATAATATGTAATATACTAAATTACACAATAAACAAGCATTAAATTATTTTTCGAATTTTTCCCCCTGCAGACATATCCGCACGGTGCACCGCAGACTTTCCCGCATGTGCGGTCCTGCAAACCCGCACCATGCGGGAAAGTCTGCGGTGCACCGTGCGGGTCAGGTTCAGAGTACGTCCGCCCGTTGGCTTGCTCCCCCTGCCCCCCCCCCGCTGATCATTCTTGAATACTCGCAGAGCATGTTTATACGAAACGTCTGAAGCGTATATCTCACACCTTGTGTAAAAAGAATCAATTGCGATTACTTTGGAGAGTTGCGAGAAGTTGGCCTTATTACCAAACGTGAAACGTAACAAACATTGCTTAAAAACAAACGAATTGAGTAGCTGGGCGTAGCTAAACCCCACAATAAACGTGTTTATATCAGGCAACTTAAAATAATCTTACAAAATATAGTGGCGACAACACGGGAACCACTTCCATGTCCACTCCGTACACCTCCATCAGGTTCTTTGCCACATAATCCTGAATTTCTTACGGCATTGATTTCTAGCTAATGTTGTTATGTATGTAGACGACATTTCTCAGTCGTCGCAATAATTAGTGTGCTCTCATATTATTCTTCATGCGGTCCTTCCTTGGTTTCTTCCTATTTATTATTTTGTCGTAAGATAAGCAAAACGCTACCGGACTGTCAACTCTTCACTGACACATAATATTACTGGAAACTCTTAAAGGAAGGCAGTCACAATAAATTCGTCATTTTTGTTTGATTTCCATTAAATATAGGGGCATATGAAGAAAAATACAGTACCAAGGACCAAGTAACGGAAAAAGGACCCAAGGAGAGAATCACTCACAATAAAAATGGGAGTTACTGATTACAGTTGATATGCAATTGTCCGGGCAGCGGCTGATTATAAATATTACAAATCCATGCAGTGTTACACTTGGGATATGATATCACTGCTGGGTATTCATTATCGGCCGCAATCCAAGCAGTTCTTTCATGTACAAGCTATTGTTAGCCAGCAACTCTCAGTCTCAGTGATTTCTCTCCTTGAGTTCGTTTTTCCGTTACTTGCTACTGGAACTGAATTTTTCTTCTATATTGTATGATTCCTTTAAACCTTGGATTCTTGATCAGTGTACATTAGAAAGTAGCACGAAAAAAACCAGCCGGCGCCACTGGCCAGATAAATACAGAAGAGAAGGAACCGGTAACGGTTCTGGTCGAACATGAACAACAAGTGGTTTCTGCAATTATGTCGTAAAAAATTATGCAACATGTTATTAAGGGCTCAGGCCCACTTAAAAAAAGTTTTCTCAATTCTGCTGTGATATAATTCTGCTGTGAAATATTATGCAAAATGGTTTTCGCAGCCGCGTTGCTAGCGATGTTCTAGCTAAATTATGTATCATGGCTAGCTCAATCCTTTATACGTAAGCTGATAAACAAACAAATAATGTAACTCTATGCAAACTAACAAACATTCTACTAACTAAATTGGAAAAGGGATAAAAACATTACAAAAACTTGTAAGCGAAACATCAACTAGGTTCTTGTCCTTTTGAGCCACAAACCACTGAGTTTTTGTAGAGAATCTTATTATCATGCGAATTTTCCATATAAAATTTCAATTTTCCATATATAAAATTTCAAAGGCTTATAACTTTTTTTAGAGAGGAGATTCGAGAAAGTTATCGTTACAAAGTTGTACAGCATTAAATTCTCTACAAAGCTCTGTGGTTTGCGTCTCAAAAGGACAGTGACTTAGTTGAAGATTCCCTTGTTAGTGTGCTACTTCTGTAATGCAGTTTTATGAGAGGGAAAATGTACAATATGCCGCAGTGCCCTACTGCCTACAATACCTGCAAACAGCCAAGTAGCGATAAACGAAATGAAAGGCTAATAAGGTAATCGATAAGCAGAAGCAAGCACAATAAGTGCATATACCAGCGTATCCCCAGAACATATTGTATTTCAATATTCCATTTGGAAAAAATGCAAACATGTGCCGATAGCTGTGAAGTTGCTGAAGCACAAAGGTAAACAAAAAATGAACAAAAGCAGACGCTATCCTGCCTAAGGTCGATAAAATTTCAACGCAATATGTAGTTCGAAAGTCGTTCCACAATTGCAACATGATAACCATAACTAAATCCGCAATTGACATGTTATTGAAGCAAACGATGACTTCCGAAAATAAATATAACCGTACCATACAAATATACAAATAACACCACGCACCACTGAGTTAGACGTGGAACAATTTGGAATTTCGGACAGTTTTGGACAAACATGCTACATGCAACTTACCGGAAATACTATCAAATGAACCGTTGGATAGAAAATATCAAACACAGCAAAAGATAGCATGAGCAGTTTGTAGGATCCGAGGCTTTTTCGAGAATAACGAATGATCAGATATATAAGAAGCGAATTGAATGTGTAGGCAAGGCTTGCATTTATATAATACACGCGGTTCTCCCAAGTGTTGGCTGCCATCCTACTAAAATGTTTACTCAAAATATTAATGAGTTATTTCAAAGAATCAAATGTCTACATACATAAGTCACAAGTAAGTCGCGAATGCGAAAAAAAAACAAGTATATAAGAGATGTCGTGCGTACGAAAAGAATACAAGTTTATTTATTATAGATTTACTTTTTTTACATGTTTATATATATGTGTGCAAAAAGTACACAATATTTACAGTCGAGTAAACATCCATGAACAGTTTTATTCTTGAATGGTTTGGGTGTGCTCATAGTTTCCAAAACTTCCTGTTTAAGTATTTTTTTTGGAAAATACTTTCCGATCTTATGACTCAAGAAAAAATTACTCACGCAACCATTTTATACGTTTCCGAAGAAGCTACGTAGCTTCTCACGCACAAATACAAAATAGTTCATTTAAACAGTATTCGGGAAAAAGTAACCTGTATTTGTATCTGTATCATTAATGCTTTGCACGCGATGTAGCTCACGGCTTACGTCTCGCGTAGGGTATGTACGGTGAATCGTAAACTGAAATCATAATATAAAGAAATGCATCAAATGCTTACGCATTTACTGACGTCGTACTGACTGGCGCCCATTTGCAAGAGTTCTTGGATATGCCTATGTATAATGAGAAAATTAGTCAGTATTTCACAATATGCTTTGGGGAGATGTGTGGATACAAAATGTAATGTGTTGCTGGCGCACCAGTCGTCGACGCTGTTATATATAATAGTTTATTGATACACACATAGAAGCATATGCAATCAAAAGGATACCCTAAGACGAACGGCTTCACAACAGTTCCTACTAACAAGGCTCCAAACTAATATACATTATCATAAAGATCTGTTGCAAGAACAACAATTGTTTCTCATTTCATGTTCCAGCGCTATTGGTGTACATGTGACCCAACCTTAGTGAGCCGTGCTCTAATGCTTTGGATGATCGTATATTCTCCAAACAAGTATACAAACATAAACTTTGCAAGGAATCGAAGAGTTAAACCACATCAAATTTAAAAAATTTCGCCATTCTCGGGATGACATTCTTTTTGCTACAAATGTGTTACATCTGGCATAAAAAATCATGCATTTGCAACTCACCTGTTTTCTTGGATATATTGTATCGAATAAGATACTGTACATGCAAGAGAATAAATATATTTGATGTGTGGCTTATTAGTCAACGTTGAACAGAAACAGAATCACACTTATGAATTCCTCTGTTCTCCGCTTATTAATACTGAAGCGTTGACATTTTTTCCTGTCGTATTTACATATACTGACGCAACTAATTCTTTAACAGTCTGCAATAAACAATAAGGGGAACAAAAGTGTACATACAATGGTGTCAAATTCCACAGTCAATAAAACGCCTCGTTTGTCCTATTATATCCTAGCTTATTTATTTACGGTTTTATAAACGTCTATTCATGTGTACGAGAGAAGAATGAGCGATAATTTCAGTTGTCTTCATGGACCTTCACTGTCTGAACCAAAAAGTTGCTAAAAAGCGAGCTCAGAAACATAGATATTGTCCAATTAGCGAGCCGCTGAAAGAATGCGAACATGTGCATGAAATTTCAATGGAGAAAACAACCCGTTAAAGGGATGCGGTCGTCTTTTTATCCCTGACTTTTGCAAACTTTGTGTCTTTATTTCCGAATAATAAGTAGAACATAGTGTTGTAGAAAATTTTTGCGGGAATTGCGCAATCACATAGTAAAACGGCGACGAAAAAATAGTGTTCCTAGACCACTATCCACAGTAATTCTTAAGCAATTGTCCCGTATGGCCATGATGATAATGAGTCGGCTAACGTTTTCAATTTGTGGCGTATCTCGCGCGCATTATAACATTTGGCTTTTTTAGTTTTATTGTGGTGCTTGGCCTTGGCCTTGGGCAATTCTTTTCCTCGGTGAATGGCCCGCTGAAATCAGCTCTTTTTGTCTGATTTCTTTCAACATTGTGTTGAACATTACATCTAGAAAATATTATCAGCCGTTTTTTAAACTGACAATTGCATATCTACTTTAATCCAGTATTTCATCAATTCATATTCATATTAATTCATAAGTGTCTGCCATCTTTGAGATCATTCAAATGCTTTGCCCACTCAATATAGAGACTAAAGAGGGCCATGCATACCTCAAACTTTGGCTCTTCATCATGACACAGGTTTACAATATAATTAATTTTATTTTGGTACTATAATAAAAAACGCACACAAGTAACTCTAACTTGGTAACAAAACACACAAGAAAGACATAATAGAAAAACTCTAGCACAAGACATAACATTAGAGATCGGAAAATAAATGTCTACTTCGGAATTCTTTCAAATATAACTGAATGAAAACCGGCTATTAAATAAAAGAACTTTACATATGCATGAACAGGATCTTTGAAGTAAAATATTGCATTTATTTCGGAAGATCTGCTACATGCAGACTTTAAAGATTTGAAAAACTTGCCGTAATGTAATTATATATCTTACGAAACACCACAATTTGATATTTTCTTACTGGGATTCACTCAATTGGAATGGATTTCGAATCCAATGATCCCTAATAATTGACATTTTCCATGGAATAAATTCAGCCGCTTTGTGCCTGGCCACTATTCGAGATAACCGGAGAAATGCCATTTATGCGGTGCCGTTGACGGAAACCCGAACTGTCGTCTCCTGGCCTTCGCTTGCCACTGAAAACAAAATAGTCTATTATTCTTTTTCTTCTTCGATGTATAACACATCCAACTGACTGAGATTGTACGTACATTCTGAAGGTTTTGCAGAACCCATAACGATAGTCCTTCACAAAGTAAATAACGCAAAGAGGGTCGATGGCCGGATAAGAGCATATAGCGATGAGGATGTAATTGTGATATTCGCTGAGCGAAATCGGTATAATTGGTGCGAGAAAGCAAAGGCCACAAGGGATATATTCAAGCACAGTGGGAACCATCGTCTGGAAAATTGGCAGTCAAAACATTTTATAATACATTTGAAAGAAATTCTGCCCTATCCTATGAATGATGTAGGGGAAAAATTAAAAAAAAAAAAAATAAAAAACAAAAAAAAAAAAAAAAAAAAAAAAAAAAGCAAAAAAAAAAAACAAAAAAAAAAAAAAAAAAAAAATAGACAGGCGAGAGTTTGAGTTATGACTCTAGTGACAATATAGCCATTCAGTATCTAGTTTAGTAGCAGTACATATAGATATAGCAATAGTAGAACAAAACATACCTGTACACATAATGCCCTGAATAGTTCAATTTGCAATCGTTTAGTCTTGTCGCTCATAAAAGTTGACGTGCGAAGCGTGTGCACAATACGGTAGGCGCAATATAGCATACAAGTGAATGAGATGACAAGTATGCTCGCACATCCACTTATACCAATTATACCGCGATAATATGGTAACTTCGTGCCGTTGTATTCAGTCTACAAGTAGTTAATTAGTCTATATTAAGCAGTCTAGTAAATTATCCAATTAATCTATAAGTAGTAGTTGGTTACACGCATTGTTGCTTCATATAACAATATTAAGATATATTTCTTCTGAGCTACGCATAACACGAAAAACTACATGACAATTAAATTAGTATGTAACCAAGTGCAAAACTCACAAAGTACAATGGTCCCAGTATTGGAACTACTTCCGTATCGACACCGTACACATCCATTAGAACTTGTCCGACATAATCCTGAAGAAATAACGTATAGTTCATCTTCATCAATTTATCTAACATATAGTTCAGGAAGAAACTTCGTCCAGTATAAAGCAAAAAGACCCGAGAAGATTGAAAGCTGTCTCTATCTAGGGCACTTGAACATTATGTAAGTAGAGAAACTAAACAAAAACCTTAGATTCCTGTAGTGGGTTCATCAGGAAGTAACATGAAGAAAACCAGCCTGCGCCACTAGCCAGATAAATACAGACGAGAAGTACTCGATAGCAGTTTTGGTCGAAAATATACAACAGATTAGTTCTAAATTTTGTATTTTTGGTGGCAGTACCGAAAATGGGATTGAATAACCGCAACAAAAAACCGTCGAGTTTGTGTATCAAAGGCAAAGGTGGGGCGCTGTGTATCCTATGAATTCTACGATCCATGCAACAAAAAACCCGGCACAAGATGCACGCTTTCATGGCACAGTTGCCAACTGCGCTGTTGGCGAGCCCCCGAGATAACGGCCATCAATGTGAAAGGTACTCTACCTGCAAACTGCCAAGTAACGATATACGAAATGAAAGGCCAACAACGTTAGCGATAGGGAAAAGCAAGCACAATAAAAGCAGAGACCGGCAAATCCCCAGAACATATTGTACTTCAAAATTCCATTCGGAAAGAAGACAAACATGTGTCGGTAGCTGTGAAGTTGCTGAAGAGGTGCAATTATTAACTCAGGATGCCGGCCTTGGTCTCAAACATTTGGATAGTAAAAAATGTCATTGCACATTGAACCACCTATTCATATCATTTACCGCGCTTTGCACCTTGATTTGTATTATACTATAGACCGCTCGTTATTAAAGGGAGAGGCCCATGAGAATAAAGTTTTCCTCAATTTACTTGCACGGAATGTCCGGTACTTCAGAAATATTACCGTGAAAACCGAATGGCTTGAAACCTAGAACTAACAGAGTTATTCCCCGTCAAACAGTTCGGCCAGGTACCGTTGTCAGGATCAATTTTCGCGCTTTTGTGGCATACCTGTGTTGGAAACGCCTCGTTATAATTGTAGTAATGATCTGTGTTCGCTAGAACATTATTACGTTGAAAAAGAATGCAAGTGCCAGATATAAACCATAAAAACTAATTTTTGTGTTGCTGACTACGGTACCTGGTCGAACTGTTTAGCATAGAATATCTCTGCGAGTTCTAGATGCAAATTTATGCGGTTTTCACAGTAATATTTCTGAGATACCGGACATTGTGTGCAAGTAAATTGAACAAATTCTTTTTCTCGTGGGCCTCTCCCTTTAAGTCAGTTATCGATACGTAATCATACAACTAACCGGAAAGACAACCAAATGGACCGTTGGATAGAAAATATCATAAATAGCAAGAGACATCATAAGCAGTCGGTAGGTTCCTAGGCTTTTCCGAGAATAATGAACGATCAGATATATTAGAAGCAAATTGAATGTGTAGGCGAGTGTAGCATTTATGTAGTACACACGGTTCTCCCACCCGTGGGCTGCCATTTTGCTAAAATGGAAATTATTAGTATGTTGTTTTAAAAGGCGTGCATCTATTGCGTACTTCATAACAAATATACTGACTTACAATCTACGGAATGGAAAAGAGTTTTTTATCACGGGGAATAGAACCTCATTCATGAGTTTGTATAAATTCTGCATTATTGAATGTCATTATACGGGTAGAACTCGTAGAACTTCTATTTTCATTGAATGTATGTTTTGGAGAAATGAGTGTTTTACTTTCTGAAACAATTTCATTCATACTGCACATAATGCATTTCTGGAACCCTACGGTACCTGGCTGAATAGTTTGCCGGAGAATAACTCTGCGAGTTCTAGTTGTAAAGAAATACGGTTTTCACCGCAATATTTCTGAAATTCCGGACATCCTGTGCGAGTAAGTTGAGGAAAACTTTTGCTCGTGGGCCTCTCCCTTTAACTGCAAAAGCAAGCGTTGTTTTTTTCTTATGTGAACACATCTTAATGGTTCTAAGAGCAGTACCAAGTCGGTATTTAGGCATGATTGTCCTAAAGTACCGTGTGCGTATTTTTGTACAAAGAAAATTAATCGTAATAATATCGTATAGCTTGGAGGTGGGTCTGACGGTTTATCGTAATGCCGGCAATAAATCTTTCAGAAAAAAACGGTAAGTTTAAGTTGTCTGAGAGTTTTATAGTCAAATTAGTTTTAAAAAGTTGAGAGTAGTTTGGAGGGCTCTTTATATAATTAAGAATAAAATAATGTTTGGTGGTATCTTATTATATAAAGGAGAAGAGTTTGTGGCCGGGTGAATTTATTTGTGATTACGACCACAACGAATTTTTTCTACGTTTCAGGCATTTGGTATAAGGTATAAGTAGGCAACTAACTGTTCACATACAAAACATGCACCATAGGATCTTTTAACACAAACGTTGTAATTAGAGTGGTGTCAAAATGGCTATTTTTGTAGCCAGCTATGCTCCGCGCGGTTTTCTAGCCAACCCGCTCGTCTGAATGGGCGTGGCTACAGCTATAGCCATAGCCGTTCCGGAAAGGCGGGTGGCTACGACTATAACCATAGCCGTTACTAAAACAATGAGCGGCTACGACTATAACCGTAGCCGTTTTTTTGTCCTCAAGCGGCTACGACTATACCTGCAGCCATTTTTGAATATTTCAGCGGAAGCAACTATAACTTAAACAATGAGCCACGGCTATAGCCGAAGCTTTATTTGATTAGCAGGCGGATATAGTGATATAACTTATAACCATAGCTGTTTTTGAGCATTTCAGTGGTAAGTTAAACCAATAGTTGCGGAATAAATGCACTCAATCTATCAACTAAATGTCAAAATAGCAAGCAGAACCAAAACATTAAAATCCAACAGGTCTGAAAAAGATCTGATATGGTATCGATTGCATCAGCCGATGAGACATATGACCAACACCGACCCACATCTTACGAACACAAAGAAAATAGCATTTCACGATTTGAAAAGGCGATTATAAAAGAATGTTTTATTAATAAGCAAGCAACATTTTCTTTTAGCATCCAAGGCTTACACGGTACACGGTAGAGGATGAACGCGCTTCTCATATTCGTTGAGCTCTGAAAAACATGAAATAGAAAATAGAAAAAATATCCATATTGGAATACTGATGGTTATTATATTTGCATTTAAAAAGTAAACTCTAATGGGACGACCGGTGCTACTAAAGTTGGGGGGGGCCCAGTCAAATGGCTTTATAGGGGGAGTGGCCTAATGAAACTTCATACATAGGGGTAATAGACCATGCCCAGTTGATTTCTGACAAACTTATCGATCAATTACCATGATTTATTATTTTTCTTAGAAAAATAGTGAAAGTGACCCAATTGGCGTCAAATTTGGTGCTAGCACCCTCTTAATCAACTATACAATTGCGAATCTGTGTCGCTGAACCAAAGTTTAGTTGACTTACTGTGATTGCCTACTATTCATGAGAAGCATCTTTAGTTCAGAATCGCCCCCTATAAAGCCATTTTTGACTGGGCCCCCCAACTTTAGTAGCACCGGACGACCCATACATTGAAAGCCTGCGTAGAAACAGTAGGAGAAAACATGTAAGTCAACACCATGATATATATACAGAACGTAAAACTAGCATCTGAACGTCAAAGTCCAAATGTAAGAGGAACAGAAAGATTACCTTAAACTGTAATTCGCCTCACTTGCTGTTCAATTGTAGACCCAGTAGCTGTCGCTCAATAAATAGTGCGTGACGATCTGTAAATACACTAGTTTAGAGCATCTTACCCATATTCCAAAAGTGACAACCATAATGTGTTCGCTATAATCCACCTTTAAATTTTAAGTGCATGCTAAGAATGTGAAGAACAACTATCCACCTACATGACCACCGCCTGCGCACCTGAGCTACCACCTCTCCGGTCTGTGTACAAAAAAAAAGATCAAAGAAATCCGCATTCAAGAATTACAAGGACCGAAGTTCATCATAACAATTTGATATTTTTGCGAAAAAAAACGACCCCTTCGTTGAAGGCTCGATTGTTCCAGATTCGGGCTGTATACTATGATACCAGACCGAGAAAAGCGAAACAGATCAGTAGACTAGCAACAGAAAAACTACCATTCTAAACACCTTACCACATGTTTCAGTTGGCAGTGGATCCACGGACGGTCGCCTTTTTGCAGGAATTAAAAACGCCATTCTCCTTTCAACAAACACTTTCGTTACGAATCACATGCCTGCAACCCAAAATGAAGCACACTGGAAATTATGGTGAACATATCTGGATAAAGATAAATAACAACGAGAAAGTAAACATATATCAAACATAACAACGGGAAGTTGAAGAAACATTGAACAAAAGCGGACAAATTAACCGAGACGAGCGCGATCGTCGCCTAATTCGCTGCGTAGTAGATTGCGTGGTGAAAGAAATGCTACTCAGCTAAAGGCGGATCGATTTTGGTTAGAGAGCGTGCGGAACGGGAGAGGGAAATCGTCAGACAAACAAGCGGTATATTTTTTAGGATTGGCCCATCCTGGCTCTGCTTTTTGCTGCTTGTTGTTTTCGTTCTAATGTTTTAAGAATTCTTTAATTGTTTACCGCCGTAACTGTTTTTATCTATCGCCATAACTGTTTTTTTTTATCTATATCTATTTGTTTTACGCTTCAACAATTAACCTATTCTCGGTCTGCCGTTACTGTTTTACTTTATACGTGCCAAAGCACTATTGTGCCTTCATAACCAGCCAGAGCGCGAGCTAAACGTCGATTAGAAGATATTATCCTTATTCCAGTTGGACCTGATGTTGTCGAACCGGATACGCGTGCCCTGTGAGTTCAATAATTGGGCGGACAACTGTATCCAACTTACTGGCTCCACATTTGGAGATCTCAACCTCCTTGGTATGTTTTCAACCTATTCAGTGTTAGTTCAGAACTTCAATTCTTCGACTACATCTTTGACTTTGCTTTTCACGTTCGACTTTCATTTCCATTCGCCGATTCTTCGTGGAACCATTATGCAGTGTGTCATTTTAAGTTCAAAAAATAATGTGCTTTAAATTAGAATTTATGGTTATAGGCTACCTTTTTAAAATTCATCGCTTAAATGTATGTACTTCTCTGTTCAGACGTTCTACTTGGTATTCGAGGCACGTTTTCCGAAGGTTCATAAAAGACGCATCGAGTTCAAAAAATTCATAGTGAGTGTTTGGATCCTTTCCTCTTCTTAATTAGTCGAATGTTTTTAATGCACTTATACCAACAATTCTTCTCACGAATCGTAGGCTATTTCACGATCCTTATTCGTCGACTACATTTATTATTAGCTTTTCAGCACACACCAACAAAGGTGGAAAGTTCGGAAATATATCAAAACTGTATAAACTTGTTTGTACTTCTATACGTATAACAAAACATAATTGAATACTATCAACGGTTACTATAAAAGTTGTTTAATTTTTCTACGACTTCTTTAAGTCCTTTAGCAAAGTTTTCAAGTCCCATATTAGTTGTATCATCGCACTCCTCACTATCAGAAACATTCGATTTGAAAGATTGATTGGTTTCAACAATTGACTCATCATATTCGGGCAATTGCGACAGAACAGGGGACAATTGACAAAAATTATCCTCGCGGGCTTGTTCAATTGTCGGTGGGGTCAAAGGTCGCGGTGACGTAACGGGTTCTTCCTTAGATTGGGCACGTAGACGAGCTTCTTGCCGAAGGAGGAAACCTTCATGGCGCTGTTTCGGGGTTTCAGCACGGCGAACATTCAGATGAGCGAGTTCGGGGCATTTCTTCATCTTGTCAGCAAGATCCTTAAAAAACGGAACACGGAAACCAGGTTTCATTGAACAGAGAATAGGCCTGGGGGTCTTTTTAGGCTTGCCCATACGACCAACAATGTTAAACGAATCGGGTGAGCATTTAGAAAGAGACATGATTTTGGATATAATATCAAACTCATTACTCACCCGATCGTTTTCCTCCAAGTTCAAGATGACAAAGTGATCCTTGAGTTCGTTTCGGCGGAAAGCTTCCGTGATTTCTTCATGAACGAAGGTCTTCAGTTCAGAGAATAATTGGGTGATAGTGGATTGAATAATTTGGCGAATTGAAGCATCAGGTCGGGAAATAGGTGTGATAAAAGGATCAATCATGACGGGCATTTTTTTGGCGGGAGACGCGGAGAGTGCAACCGCACGCGGCCGTGCACACAGGCGAATGGTATTTTATGGTAGAGTGGTGTCAAATCGGCTACAGAAATAGCCGAGCCGGCTAGCCGCTCTGTGAATACACGGAAAGCCGGCTTTACGCGTATTCATTGCAGTGGATACAGACATAGCCGGCTTCACGGGTAGCCACTGCAGCGGCTACGCACCGAGCCGCATATCTGCTCAGCTGTAAAGATGGCTATTCGACAAGCCGAATAACAGTATTAGGATACATAAATATTCGGCTATTTTAAATGAATACAAATGAATTTTCGAGTTTTTTTTTCTGAAATTAGCACGGTTTTGCCTATAAAGCACCAAAGCCACCGTAATAGAAACAATCTTCTATCGGAAATCGATCGAAAAGTGCTTTTTTTATCGGGCCCAAAAATGTCATTATTTAGTGTTTTATTGTGTTTTATTAGAAAATTTGCCATTATTTGAGTTCATATTGTGTTCAAATAATAAACAGTTGCATTATTTGTCGTTAGGCAGCTGTTTGCGCATTTTGGATCCATCTTAGCGTATATTTTCGTTGTTTGACGCATGCTTTTTGCACAATGACATCGTATTTTGAAATTTGCGATAAATACTTGGTGTTTTTCACCTCTTTTCAAAAAATAATATTTAGCTGCTTAGAATAGCCGACTATTCACGCTGCTAATGGATTGACTAACAGCCATAGCCGCTCTTTGTTCAAGAAACGGCTATGGATATAGCCGTAGCCGCACGCTTCTTTGGTAGCGACTACGGCTATAGCCGTAGCCACGCCCTGACAGAAAAGCGACTCGGCTAGAAAACCGCATGATGCGTAGCCGACTGCAAAAATAGCCGTTTTGACACCACTCTATTTTATGGTATTTTCCACACTTAAAAGAGGAGGCTCACGAAAGCAACGCCCTACATTTCTTTCCTTTTATCGAAGGATGATGGGTTGATCTTCCAAAAAACAAGCATTTTATAAGGTTCAGCGCTTTAGTTTGGAGGAAAGTTTTGATAGAATTCGTAGTTGATAGTTTTATACTGATTCACTCCTTCCATTTAAAGGCGCTTTTGTTTCGAAATTTAATACCATCATCTTTCCATTTCATTCTCGTGAGCCTCCTCCTTTCAAATATGGGCAGCGAACCGAGCGCGTTATCGGCTTTGTTATTAATACTAAACTATTATAGGAATCATCCAGAACTGGGGCTCCTTGACGTGACCTGGTCACAACTATACGGACAACATCTGGAATGGAACTCGCATCTGAGAATGCACTCTTGGAACCCGCATCTGAGAATGCACTCTTGGAACCCGCATCTGAGAATGCACAGTCAGGACTGCACTCTTCCTCCGCGAAGAATTATAAATAAAGAGTTGTTTAAAAATATTGGCAGTGAGCTTAAATAAATGTTTTATCTCCAATTACGAGTATCTTTGTTACTGCTTATGCAATACCAGTGTTTTGTACGTGAATGTGAATATGAAAAAAATGTGAATAGTTTTGTCACACGTACTATTGTTTTCGCATTTTCATTGATAGAGTATTTATGTTAAACTTTCGCGCGAATACGCCGCGAACGTACCATCCAAGTAGTTGACTTTTCCATTTTCGCGCAGTTTTACATTAGGTGTATGCAAAACACGCCGCAGGTGTATGTAAATTTCTTACTGTATGTAAAATTCGAGTAGTTTCCGACTATAGAAACTGCAATAACATGGATGATACTTTCGCATGCGAAAGTGCGCGAAAACTTAACATAAATACTCTATCACGATGGAGGACTAAATAGGAAGACCCAGTGTGATATATAGCGGCCATAATGGTCTCATAGTGATATATTCATGTGCCATAATAAAACCTGTAATGGCTAACGGCTAGTATAATTCGGCTTCTCGAGTAGCCAACAAGTTAGCTAGCTCAAATAGGCGGCTCGGCTCGCATCCACGGCTGCGGATATGCTGATAGCCGGCTATACGAATAGCCAGTGCAGTGGGTACAAAGTAAGTCGGCTATGCATGGAGCCACTGCAGTGGCTACATGCATAGCCGGCTTTGCGTGTAGCCACAGAGCGGATAGCCGGATTGGTTATTTCCACAGCCGAATTGACACCACTCTAGTTGTAATATACACTTCAGACGTTTCATATAAATATGCGCACTTCAAGTATCGTTTAGATAGCATTTGATGTCGCATACAGGCGGCTATAGCCGTCTGGTTTATCTATATGCTAATAACGCTCTTATTAGGCTAAATGATCTTATTTTCAACGAGAAACCTTGCGTAATTTACCCTCACATCATCATCAGTACAAACGTACATAGATAACTTATTGGCAAAACATATTGACAAAAAAAAGTAATAACCGTTTTCTAACATTGCTCTAGAATACAAATAAAGTGCTGAAAAGTGCTTTCATATAGGCATATCCCCAACCCCCCAAAATCAAAAACAGGATGTTAATTCATACTGCAAATATAGTATTCATTTGTATTGTTGCTGTGCCATTCGTAATTTCGTCTGTATTGCAAAATGGGCGAATACGGCGTGTAGCCGGGAACCCGCTTTTGTCTGAATGTAATTATACAACAGATAGAGCATACAAACCATTCGACGACCCAGTAAGTTTGCATGGTATATTGGTATAACGTGCGGTTTGTGAAACGATTGTCGGACAACTATATTCTTTGCAAAGTCCTTTGGAAACAACTAGCTCACGATCTGCGTCTATACCTGGGATTGAAGTTGTCCAATATCGCATCACAAGCCGTTCGTATACGGTTTTAAATGCAATTTTAATGGTTCCAGCTGAACGAATTAGTACTGTACGTACATGGCCTAACATGGCGTACCGTCGCACACTGTATACCTTCGTACCAACAGTTGCGTTCGGTTTGCGCTCGGTTTTGAACCTATCGGTTACAAGATATAGTGATTACATTTTCGTTGGAGATTTAGTCAGTTTTCTCTTTGGTCGTGAAATGTTTTCCTTGATACCTTTGTGCTGATCGCAGCCATGCCTACACATTAATCGTCATTGTATCAAATATCCCTTTTAAAGTAAAGATGTGCCCAGATTCAGCTTACTAGTCTTTTTTGCACTTTTGGATATGGAACGAGCAAGAATACGATTCAGACAAATGTTCGAAAACGTGATATCTTCTTATTATATAAAGGAGAAGAGTTTGTCACGGGTTTGTTTTTATGTGCACAACGAAATCCCTTCATAAAGAAAAATTCTTCGATCGGAAGAGCATACAAAATCTTTATCGCTGGCGAGATTCGAACCCACAGCAGCGCACAACCTCTCGATTCACAGTCCAACGCTCTACCGGTTGAGCTATGCTAGCTTATCACAAGAGTTACAATCTGCCCTTCAGAGAGCACCTTCAATGTCAAATTTGGATGGTAATTAGTCTAATGGCCATCCAGGCTCATATCATAAGTTTCGTCAATTATATATGACTTTGTAGATGTGTGAATGTTTTAAATAGGGTAACAATTGGCCGAAGGCCGATTCCTCCAGTCGGAGAAGAGCCCGTAGGGCTCTTCGAACGGCTGGTCTTCTTACTAAAGTAAAAAAACCTATCCAACTTCACACAAAGAAGTACTCGAGTAGAAACGGTGGACTCTTTATAGTCTGATGCTTGAGCAGCCTAAATTGTAATAGTCCACAAAATTGTTTGGATGCAAGAGGGAATAAGCAACGGTAACTAAACTATAGCTAGCCGTGAACATTGCAAACTGCTTTCCATAATTCGGACAAATGTTCGAATAATTTCGCGCAACCAGATCGACATAAAGGTACCGTAAGTTGAACACAAAAGTGCGTCTCTGAGCATTTACAACCCGAATAAATAGAGTATGCAATAATTGGTAAAAACAACGATAGTTGCTTTACCATTAGATTTTTGAGCTGTAACTGCGGCACATTTTTTGGGGAACTTGTTTTGCAAGTAGTTGTCTCGTTGAGTGTTACAATGCGGGATTTACAGTTCACATTTCACATTTTTTTGTTACCCTGGGGACTTCAAAGATAATCTAATAGTGAAAGTTATTCTGAGGTTTTCTCTACGTGCTGAGTGCGTAACATCTTCAAGCAATAAGAACGGAGACCGAGAAACACACTGTTTGAATAAATACTGCAAAATATTTGAACTTTGTTGGGCACGAACGCTTGTAATTATATCCAGAATAGTACGTGCATACACGCATTTGTGCTTGTGTAGCTAAAAGTAATAAAAAAATGTCTGGTTCAATGATGCTGATACTTTAGTATTTAGTCTTTATTTGGTATCATTGTTATGCGCGTACTCTTTGTTTTTACTTCATAAATCAATCATTTTAGACAGAATTACATAATTTTAGGCATAGTTCATTTGCGTGGGCTCAGCGTTTGTTCACGTTAACTGGCACATTCGACGTGCATTTGTGCTTTTATTGCCCATAAAGACTACTAATTATGAGAATTGTGTTGTTACTTTGTCAATTATGTATGCGTTGTAAAAAGTCGTCATTAAATTAGAGGCGTTCTTAAAACTTAGATATTACAGAATGTTATGGTCGATCAAATTTAAGTAAACATAAATTTCTGGACCAATTCAAATATGTGATGCGTGGCACATTTCAATTTTTTATTCCTTGAAAGAAAAGAAAAATGAAATAATGATTTTCAAGTAAGTGTAGGGCGGGGTGTTCTAAAAACATATCTTGGTTAACAATATTTACGCAAAACATTTTTACCATGGCCCATGGGAGTACACTATGTCCAACTATTCCGATAAAATAGACCGGGAAAATAGTTCTAATAAAAAAATTGCTTTTCTTAGTTTTGCTGATTTAGGAACTCGAACACATGATGACGGAGCTATTCGATTGCGATCGACGTGAGTTTGAAAAGGGTTTATTTGGAAACTCTTCGTGGGCCGGGTGGGATCGTCACAACTTTTATTTAGATCAGCTCAGTTCAATAGGTCAACACCTTTACAGAAAAATGAACACAAGCCCTTGTATAATAGGATAATCCAATCGAAGTGTTAACACTGAAAAATTTACGTACACCAAACAAGATAGCGGTTATGCATGCTAGCAGATCATAAAGTCGACTTTGTGATAGTTCAATGAAAATGAGTAAGCGAATATATAAATCTGCCTGAAATAAATAGTATGCATTTACAGGCTCGAGACACTATGAGAGATGGAATGATGTAAGTTGCTTTAGCATAGATATGAACAAATATATTGGGTAAAAAAATATATATATATATATATAAATTCATGGGCATTTTCAGCACTGAGCAGAATGTAATTGGAGGAACACATAGCACATGTTTCGCAAACCACGTACCACGTCTCTTTAATAATTGGAACAATTACAGGGAGCAAAGTATGGAAATAACTGTGGAAGTGAAAGGTTTCCTGGGAGCGAGCTCACTGCACAAGGATTGAGAGATGCGTGTGAAAATAAAAATAATCTGGGTTTGTTTTAACTTTTATGCGGCGCTCCAAGCTCCAAACAAATCAAAACCGATGTTTGTATACCTGTATCTTGTAAAGGAAAAACTCACAGAAAACTTGAAAGCTCTGTATGTGTGTGTATGTGTTTGTGCGTGTGTATGTGTATGTGAATGTGTATGTGTGTATGTATGTATGTGTATGTGTATGTGTATGTGTATGTGTATGTGTATGTGTATGTGTATGTGTATGTGTATGTGTATGTGTATGTGTATGTGTATGTGTATGTGTATGTGTATGTGTATGTGTATGTGTGTATGTGTATGTGTATGTGTATGTGTATGTGTATGTGTATGTGTATGTGTATGTGTATGTGTATGTGTATGTGTATGTGTATGTGTATGTGTATGTGTGTGTTGTGCGTGTGTGTGTATGTGTATGTGTATGTGTATGTGAGTGTATGTATGTGTGTATGTGTATGTGTATGTGTATGTGTATGTGTATGTGTGTTTGTGTGTGTGTGTATGTGTATGTGTATGTTATGTATGTGTGTGTATGTGTATGGTGTATGTGTATGTGTGTATGTGTATGTATGTGTATGTGTATGTGTATGTGTATGGTATGTGTATGTGTATGATGTGTATGTATGTGTATGTATGGGTATGTGTTTGTGTTATTGTATTGTTGTGTATGTGTATGTGTATGTGTATGTGATGTGTCTGTGTTATGTGTATTGTGTTTATGTGTATGTGTAGTATGTGTATGTGTATGTGTAGTGTATGTGTATGTGTATGTATGTGTCTGTATGTGTATGTTGTGGGTATGTGTATGTATGTGTATGTGCATGTGTACATGTATATGTATATGTATATGTATATGTAATGTATTGTATATGTATGTGTACATATGTATATGTGTATATGTATTATGTGTATGTGTACTGTATATGTATGTGTATGTATATGTATATGTTAGTATGTGTTATAGTATATGTATATGTATATGTATATATGTATATGTATATGTATATGTGTATATTTATATTTATATGTATATGTATTATATGTATATGTATTGTAATGTATATGTATATGTATATGTATATGTATATGATGTATATATGTATATGTATATGTATATGTATATGTATATATATGTTATATGTATATGTATATGTATATGTATGTGTATATGTATATGTATGTATATGTATATGTATATGTATATGTATATGTATATGTATGTATATGTATTTGTATATGTATATGTGTAATAAATTTTATATTATATGTATATGTATGTATGTATATGTATAGTATATGTATATGTATAGTATATGTATATGTATATGTATATGTATATGTATATGTATATGTATTGTATATGTATAGTATATGTATATGTATATGTATATGTATATGTATATGTATACGTATATGTATATGTATATGTATATATATGTTATATGTATATGTCTATGTATATGTAAGTATATGTATATGTATATGTTATATGTATATGTATAGTATATGTATATGTATATGTATATGTATATGTATATGTATATGTATATGTATACAGTTATGTAATTATATCTATGTATAATGTATATGTAGATGTATATGTATTGTATGTATATGTATATGTATATGTGTATATATGTCTATGTATATGTATATTATATGTATATGTAATGATATATATCTTAATATATGTATATGTATATGTAATGTATGTAATGTATATGTATGTTATGTATATGTATATGTATATGTATAATGTATATGTATATGTATATGTATATGTATATGTATATGTATATGTATATGTATATGTATATGTATATATATATGTATCGTATTGTATATGTATTGTATATGTATATGTATATGTATATGTATATGTATATGTATATGTATATGTATTGTATATGTATATGTATGTATGTATGTATATTATGTTTGTGTGTGTGTGTGTGTGTGTGTGTGTGTGTGTGTGTGTGTGTGTGTGTGTGTTGTGTGTGTGTGTGTGTGTGTGTGTTTGTGTGTGTTTGTGTGTGTGTGTGTGGCTGTGTGTGTGTGTGTATTGTGACATTGCAGATCTGAACTTCATTTGCTTCGCACATGACAGATGTTACGACGATAATGATATGAGCAATTCTTCATGTGACGATCAGTAAGTTATTTATTCCATCAAGCATTACATACACGCACACATACACACACAAATACACACACACGCAAACACGCATACACACATACACACAAAACACACACACACAAACACCACACCACACACACACACACACACACACACACACACACACACACACACAAACACACAAACGCCCCCACAACCAACACACACACACACACATAAACCCATATACACACACACACACACACACACACCACACACACACACATATAGCGGGTTCACAAACAGAGCGGTATTTGTGTCTCTCTCTTTGCTTTGAACTTGATGCATTCAGACTGCATTTTGAATTTCAGTTTCTGCGAACATCTGGACTACCTCAAAGCATTCAAGAGTTTCATTTGTCAAGGAATTCTATCAGCAATGTGCACGGCGGTACGCGCCCAAACCGCCATAACGGGATAAAGGGACCTGGATATTGTGAAGATTTGAATAAAGTTCTGCGATACTTATTATTTCGATTGTTATTTTTTATGGTTATAGTACGAATGATTTTGAAAATGCTGAAAAAAACCAAAATCACTTTCATTGCTGTATAGTTACGTTATTCGTGTCCGAAATTGAACGACACTTTTTTGCAATGGCGAATTTACTGGCTTTCCCAGAAAACTCGACCGCTTCCGAAATCAGTTTTTTTAGTGTTCATACAAATGTAGTACCACGTTTGAATGCAAAGTGATTTGGTGTACCCTGCAAACCAGAAGCCTCAAACATAAATATTGTCCTGTCAGTATCATCAGTACAAAAGTGCATAATTTGGCTAGCTAGTTAGCATAATGTTCCAGTTTTGGGTGTTATTGCAAAAAATTAATAAATATTTTCCTTTATACCTCAAGAATACAAATGAATGTCTGTTTAATCTGTTGGCAAAATAATTGTTTCTTCACGTTTGAACACATAGCTGCATTTAGAATTTTAGCTTAAAAGGATGCTAATTCATACCGTGGCCACCGTATTTATTTGTATTTTTGCGGTGCCGTTCGTAACTTCTTCTGCACTGAAAAATGGAAGAATTCGGCGTGTGGCTCGCTACCCGCTTTTGTCTGCCTGCAATTTTACATCAGGGAATGGATACATTCCTAACGAAGACCCGGTGAGTTTTTTTAAAGGGTCAAGCCCATTTTAAATGGCCCCTATTTTTGTTGATTCCATCTGATTCTTCATGTCAACTATAGTAGGGCAATATTTTTCTAATTTTCAAGCGCACAATTCAAACACTATTCAGCAATTTACCATGGCCAGTCATACCCAACTATCTATCGCTGTTGGTACGCCCATTCGCGCTGATTGGCGAATATCGCAATTGCCACGCCCAATAGAGTATATTGGCCAATTAGCGCGAAGAGGCGTGGCAACCGCTATAGATAGTTGGGTATGACTGGATATGGTAAATTGCTGAATACTACGTGAATTTTGCGTTTCAAAATTAGAAAAATATCGTATCCTACTATTTTTGACATGGAGAATCAGACGGAATCATCAAAAAACGGGTCACTTGAAATGGGCCTGACCCTTTAAGTTAAACGATCTAAACGCTCTTGTTCGTCCAAACTGAAACGGGCCCCCTATTATATCACAAAGGCTCGTCACCATATACTATTTCAAACAACTTCGTGTAACAGAAAATAGAAGGAAGGAAAAATTTACCAGAAATTGATTCACCAATTTTCCGTGCATGCAATTTGCTTCAGGATCTCGAAATCATGATGACACAGCTATTCGATTGCGATCGGCGTAAGTTTGGAAACAAATTTATATAGAATTTTTTGAGATTAAGGTAGTTTGAGATTAAGAAATGTTGTCCGTACACTGCATCCTTTAAAATAAACGCACAGCTTTCTAAGCATTTGTGGCTTTTTTATATTTTTTCCCTGTGCCTAATAAAAGCACACCACCACCAACTTTAACTCACTGGTGCTTAAGAAACAGTGCGCTCAGCGTTAGAAGAAGCTGGTTTACAATGTTCATATAGATTCCTCCACTATGTAACTGTTATGTCTATATTATATGAAAATGGTATATATGTCAGTTTATGCATAGTGCAGGCAAAATCAGTATAAGCAACATGGCTAACACCGAACAGTGTTTATTTCCAGGCACGCAGCACTATGCGAGATGGTATGAGGTAAGCTAGACAATTATAATCTAGCGAAATACCGGCCGGTTTTTGAAACGCATCGTGAAGGACTGAATTCTACCCTACTTATGCTAATTTGCTCGAATTTAGCTCGATTTTGTCTTCCAGTTTTAGGCCCTTTGCGTATGCTGCATAAGCATGCTGGTGTGCTCGAGGCGTTTCAAAAACCGGCCAGTATTTCGTTTTAAACGGAAAAGTGGGAAAAAAACAAGAGGCATCCAGACAATCCTATGACACCGCCGCAAAAAACTTGAATGTTATCTGGTCTTACAGACATTTTTGGGACCGTACACATAAACATAGTCGACGACGATTTCATTTCACCAGAATGACATCAATTACAGGGTGGAATGCATGAGAATAACTGCGGAAGCAAACGGATTCCTGGGACCGAGGCTGTAGCATACCAATTACGAAGTCGTTGCGAAAATAATGAACATGGTAGGCATATAGTAACGATCATACATACATTCACATAGGCACACTCACACACACACAAACACACATACCCACATACACACACACTTTAATGACTATTGTTGATACGTCGCCCTCCACAAGCTTTTAATAAAGCTTAGAAGCTGCACATTTTGTGGGCCACACATTGTAAGAGTTAAATTACATGCTTTGCAGTCACAAATACACACACACACACACACACACTCACACATACATACACACACACGCACACAACACACAAACACACAAAACTTACAAACGCACAGAAACACACAAACACACACACAAACACACACAAACACACACACACACAAACACACACGCACAGAAACAATATAACAGTATACTATACATGTTCTGATTGCAGATCTGAACTTTCTTTGCTTCGCACACGATAGGTGTTACGACGATAATAACATGAGCGATGCTGACTGCGACAAGCAGTAAGTTTGAAATATTACCACAAAGCTGTAATAGAGCAGTCTTACATAAAGGTTTATTTAAGCAACACATAAAGAGATAAATGAAAGAAAAACATATATCAACGAATGGGTAAACGTTTCGTATGGGTATGCATTTGTTCATTGGGAAGTTAGTAATTAGCATTATTAGCAAAGTGTTTTTTTATTCCCTAATCTTTTATATTTGAATTGTAGCTTCTGTGAGTATCTCGACTTCCTCAAAGAGTTCAACGGCATGGTATGCGATGTAGTGTTGGCTGGAATGTGTAACGCCGTTCACGTACGGTCCTTTCTAGCAAACATCTGGTACAGAAACTAAAGTTGATATAAACTTATCGTCTGTTTATTGGTAATTTTTAGCCATGGCCACATTCATGAACAACAAGTTCCAACTAAAAAGATGAAGTGCAAAACGTATATACGATAGGAATCTGCAAATTAGGTGCATTGGAATTGAAGTGTGAGATTTGAGGTGTGAGAGCATGGCCCCTTATCAATATGGCGCCTTATCAGTATGGCCCCTTACCAGTATGGCCCCTTGTCAGTATGGCCTCTTGTTAATCTGGCCCCTTATCAGTAAGGCCCCTTATCAGTATGGCACCTTATCAGCGTGGCCCCTTATCAGTAATGTCACCTTAATAGTATGCCCCCTTATCAGTATGGCTCCTTGCCAGTGTGCCCACTTATCAGTATGGCCCCTTGTCAGTATGGCCCGAACAGTATGTCCCCCTATCAGATTGGCCCCTTATCAGTATGGCCCCTTATCAGTAATGGCCCCTTATCAGTGTGCCCATTGACAGTATGGCCTCTTCACAGTATGGCCCCTTATCAGTAAGCCCCTTCTCAGTATGGGATATTTTTATACGCATTTCCGTCTTAGGGGTGCCTTTTGATTACATGTTATTTATGAAATCATTAAACACCTTAAACCTTTATTATAAATGGGTGGGCAGTCTGCTTGAGAAGCCGATTTACTGCCGACAGCGTTACCCAGGCCATTTGACATATTTTTCGTGGGTGTCGAGCGCTTGGAAGGGGAATCGAACCCTCGACGCACAGTTTCATATATTATTCAGAAACGTTAACTAAAAGAAAACATTCGAGAGGCTGAGCCTCTCTGTTTCACTAATCGGGTGTATTATCCAATAAGTCAAACAATTACACATTGTGCAAAACGAATGTTTATTAAAAAGTTACAACTTTTGTATTGTTGTTCACCATATTTCGGAATATTCGCATTTTAGATCATTAGAAACAAGAGGGAAATTATCAGGAAATTATGGAAAAAATTTAACAAGAGGGAAATTATGCCTCTGGGAAAATTATCCATTCCATCAAATTATTCAGCTCTTGTTCCTATTGCTCTCTCTCTCTCTCCCAACTTTATATAATAAGATAATAAAATATTTATTGGTCGACAGATGAGGCAAAAAAAATGAGGCAAAAAAATCGCATGTAACGTTGAAAACTCTGTAATCGCATGTAACGTTGAAATTATTTTATTATGAAGTTGGTCATCAGGGTGCCCAGAATAAAACCTTACAAAAGTTGAAGAATGTCGAGAGAAAATAAATAAAAATTAAGCGGTTAACAAGCTTATTACCCAGGAATTCTTTTTTTTTCTTCACTGTTCTTTCAGTGGTGGAATTCTTACAGTTCATTGTCGATGCAATTCTCATCGTCTGTCAAATATCTGAATGAAGACTTTATAAACGAATAAAAGTTGTATCGTTGTATGTACGATAGGACTGTTTTTAGGAGTACAATTACTCTGCACAAATGAGATGGGGGACACATAAAATTGGTCTTTTTTTATTTTTTTTTATTGATAACGTAGCTTGATTGGCTCAGAAAACACATCGAGGATTTGCAAAACATAGCTCTCTCTCTCTCTCTCTATTTTCCTGTTCCTCTCTCTCTCTCTCTCTCTCTATTTCCCTGTTCCTGTCTCTCTCTCTCTCTCTCCCCTCTCCCCCTCACTCTTTCGTTTGCTGTCTCTCTAACATGCGGCGGTCTACTTTTCTTTGCTAGTTTATCTTGTTTTGCTAATTCACCTTGAAAGCGTCCATAATCGAGTCCAATGCCATCAAATTCGCTTTTGAAATATTGGCGAAACTCAATGACGATTTCCATAAGGCAGTGCAGCATGATGAAATTCTCTTCACTTTCTTCGTAATTTTCGTGTTCGCTGCATTTCTGACACACAATCGTGTGCAGCCTTCTGTTCAGAATCGGCATTCGGTCCTCTATTTTGGAGAAAACCACAGAAAATTCCTCGCATTTAAACGGAGTCCATTTTGAATAAGTGCGCAGCTTTAGATCATCCACATCATGAATGTGACGGCACAACTTATTGAAATAGTACACGCATTGTGTATACGAAATATCGATAACGTTCTCCATTCCACAGCAATTCATGCACGTTACTCGTCCGTCGTTCTCAAGTCCTGTATAAGTCCAGCACCTATGAACAGTAACTCCACATGTGCTGCAAGCTCGCAATTTAAGACGAATATTGTTTGGCTTGGCACAGGTTAGGTTATCTCGAGAAGTTGTTCATTTAGCTGCGAGAAAATCTTTGTACATCCACGAACATCAGATTCCGTGCACCTTCCAAAGCAATCAGGACTACAACTGGGGCGCTCTAATTTCGTAGCTATGAATCAGAGACAGAGACATCGGAGATGCATTTTTCTATGTACCGCCCGTTACGTTACGTTACGTTTTGTGCAGATTTCGACTATAGGGGGGTGTTCTCGACGCATAGCGAATGCAAATAACTGCGCGATACTGCGCGATTTTTTACTTAGCAATTGAAAATGTAAGAGTATTTTCTCGTCCTTTAGCTGATTATATTTAATGCAGTTGTTCAACAAAATTTTCAACAACCTGCCGTTCTTTTCGCTTTAAACCATCTAAATTCATAGCACACTTCTACGAAAATGAACTTGGTTGTCAAAATACGCCCCTCCCAAAAGTGCAAGTAGTTCGTATCTACTCATTAGAATGTCTGTTACAAACCACCCAGGGAAGGTTATCTGACCTGGGTTTCAGAACAAAATGAGCTTTTATAAACCTCTCGCCCTTTATCTTTTTCCCTTTGTTTTGAATCTTAAAAGTGGACACGAAATCTTGATATCCAAGTAGATTTATATCGCAACTTTCCACTTGCCAACCACATAAAGAATAAGAAAAGTGGATATGTCAGCCGAGACCGATCTGCCGAGACCGAAGTGCGATCTGATATTTAAAAATAGCACACATATGTATGCAACAATGTAAATGTGCTGGCCTAATAGTGGCGAGTGCACATAAACCCAACAATTCCATAAGTAGCCAAGAACTAAAACAATAACAACAATAATATACAAATTTGTAAAAAAAAAAAAATCAAAAAAAAAAAAAAAAAAAACAAAAACAAATAATAAAAACAACAAAATATTGTCAGTGGGCTAAATATAAAAATATTTAATATAATCGGTTAACTTCCATATTCACCATGTACTGATTCATGTTTTCTATTTTCTATTTTCTTTCTGCAAAAAAAACGAAAACGAAAGCAAACACGGTGACTATAAAAGGTATGTTGGACGTGCAATAAATAAGCAGCGTTCGAAACAAAGAAATGAAGCACTGGTTCCTATTTCTACTGCTAGCAATTCTCGCCGGTATTCTAACAGCTGACGGAGATGATGGAGGCGCCGAAATGACCACACTAGAGGGAGAAGGTGAGAATAAAATACAGTAGGATTAAACTTCAGGCTCACAGCTGACATACATACGCACACAAATGAAGACCCAAAAGTCGTGTCTTCATTTGTAGTGTTATGTGTATGACACTTAAAGCGAAATACTGGCCGGTTCTTGAAACACATCGAGTAGCATTCTATAGGCAGCTTATGCAAATGAGCATAAATTAGAATAAAAAAACGAGTTAATTCGAGCAAATTAGCACAAGTACTTACGAATTCAGTTTTCCACGATGCGTTTCAAAAACCAGCCGGTATATCACTTTGCGCATAAAACAAATATTACGATTACTATTACCCTAGACACACAACACAATCTGTTTCAAATCAGGTGATCTACCGTAATTCAGAGTCCGCACCAACTGAAGGGTCAGGCTCTACAGAACCCGGGGACCCCGACCCAGCAGGGCCCAACCGCGAAGGAGAACGTCACGTCTACTATCCAATCTGGTACTACGTATGGGACGCAGTGCGCAAGATGTGGGTATGGTACTACTACTACCCGAAATATTATTACCCGCACAAATACTACCCGCCCCCATATCACCCACGCCCCCATCACTTCCCCCATCATGGAAAGTGAGGAAAGTAAACATACTCGACTCAATATTTTACTAAACATTTTAATGTTACACGGACATTTTCATAATTTTTAGTTCGCCTAAACTAACAAATTTTTCTCCCACATTCATGAAGCGTAGTAAAATCTAATTCTAATAATCTGTATTACTCTCCACTGTTCAACGGCCGTTTTCGAGAGTTGTTGACAAAGTCTAACTCTCAAACATTAATGATTCGGCGATTATTTAATATTCATGTGCATACACACGTTCGTGTAAATTAATAAATCTTTCGAATACTTAGTCTATGTTACCAAAATTAAGCAATCGACACCAAACAACCAACGACAAACTACCAGAGACACAGTTGCAAAATTCCACAAAACATAGCACAATGAAACAGGGGTACAGGCTTTGAGAAAAAAAAGAGAATGTAAGTCAATTTTGAAATTCAACAATTATAAGTCCTGCTCACAAAGGTTCCATAATATACAGAGATAGATTTTTCCGAGAGCATATATTTTACTAAAGGGACAGGCCCATCAAAGTAAACCTAGCCTAAAACCTATATTTACGAAACGTTCACAATGTATATAAAGTATTTTTCTTACAATATATACAAACCAAATTTCACCTACTTTCACCCTCGACGACTTTTTCCAATGCGCTCATCGTGTATGTGTACCGTAAACTGCAGAAATGCAAGCTGTCTATGCAAATTTAGCTCGCATTTTAATTTCATGATAAATTTGCATATACAGCCTTGAAATCTGCACCTTTACGGTATACATTCATCGGAAAAAGTTCCTCAGGGTAAATGTAGGAGAAATTTTGTTTGTATATATTGTAATAAAATTGCTTTATATTAATTATGAACATATCGTAAATATAGGCTTACTTTGATGGGTCTGTCCCTTTAACGTGTTGGTATTTTCGTAATATGTCAACGAGTAGAACATTATGCTCCTGGTTTCATGATTGGAGATTGATATAACGAATGCAAATAGCTGCATGATACTGCGCGAACGGCCATTTTTTTCCGAGAGTGTGTTGATATTACGGGAAACTTGGAGAAAGCAGTAATATACCACCCCAAACAACCAAAAAAGGCTAGGCTGCGCTAGCCCCAATTTATAGCAATAAACATTATTCGCATCATAGGCTTATTTTTCACGCTGATAAGCTACAGAAAACTAGAATTTACGAACTCCGCAAAACAGCTACCGTATACCGTATACAGTGTAAGAAATCTATGCGTTTTGTATGAAAACTGTGCGGTTCCAAAACGCCTATGTACGCGCGGATTTTGACCCCGCCCATTCATGACGGATTCTGTGCATGCACCTCGACTTCTCCAGTCTTTTTATTTTTTTCCCTTTTTTTTTAAATTTCGGTGTGCCTTTTTAATTTTTATATTTGAAACTATGTATAGTGTTCCCTCTGTTTCTACAACTTCGCAACTTCTTTTATGCTTATATGAATGGCTCTCTGCTAAAGAATCCGATGATAGTTTGGAATGTGTTTATATTGATTTTGCTAAGGCGTTTTATTTTGCTAAGGCGATGTTGTTAACCACCGTTTCTCTTACATAAGCTTAAGAATTATGGAGTTTCTGACATAATGCTTAATTGGATTAGTTCTTATCTTGCAAACCGTACCTTTCAGGTTAGATAAGAATACCTTGTCTTCTATCAAACCTTGCTCCAGTGGAATACCTCAGGGAAGTGTTTTAGGCCCGTTGCTTTTCTTAATTTTTATTAATGACATTGACGATTGCTCTCTTGGAGATAGCTCCATTGTTATGTACGCGGATGATGTTAAGATTTCCCGTGTTATGCCAAAACTAGGGCCCTGGCCTGCCTGGAATGCTTTTCAAAAAGAGCTTGGCAATATTTCCAGTTGGGCTGAGATATGGAAAATGACCATTTCTGAGCCAAAGTGTCAACATTTTTCGGTACTATTGAACTTGTGCAACCCCAATAAATTTTTTTTCTGAAATTTTCTAAAACTGTTTCCCAAGAGGCTTGCGATGATGCTGAGTCCGTAAAAGTGGCTCATTGTGCGTCTCAATGTCATTGAGGCCCGTTAAGGCCCACTTAGGTCCCAGGTTAAAAATTATAAAATTCGCTTAAACTTCTCCACAATATTTTTGTGATTATGCTGGATCTAAAAAAGTGGTTCATATTCAATTTTGAGCCAAATGGGGCCCAATTAAGTGCAATATTATAAAACTCGCTGAAACTTCTCCACGATGTATAATTTATAACACTGGTGCTCATTAATACGGCATCAACAACGTAGATACCGCGGCTACATGTCCGAATTTTTCTGGAGAACACAATTCGGAAGAATCGCCGACCCAATCAACCATTTCTGGGAACAAGTCGCCGCGGAATATCCCCGTTTGTAAATTCATTCCCTCTCTGAATCGTGCATCTTGCTACATATGCTTACTTGCGTTATGCGGACTTGACTAGGAGCTTTGGTCATAAGCTAGTTGGCCAGAATAAGTCATATTAGCCTTACCACCTGAAATAACATACTTATGTTAACTTAAGAAGGCGCACCCTTGTTATAAATTATACATTGTGGAGAAGTGTCAGCGAATTTTATAATTTTGATCATGGGACCTAAGTGGCCCCAATTGACTCAAAATTGAAAATGAACAACTTTTTTGGATACAACATCATCACAAACATATTACGGAGAAGTTTCAGCGAATTTTATAATTTTGGACCTGGGACACTGTGTTCTCACACCGACCTGGGACACACGATTTGCACCTAACATAAAGCACAGCATAAAGATGGATATTATTGAATTGAGTCGAGTTCTGCGCGGCGCGCCTGTGGCTCCCAGTGAATACACAAAGGGCAAACGTGTGCCGCAATAGTGGTGCGCGTGTGGCGCACCAGCCGCACCTCCTAATAAAGCTTCCTCGCGCATGCATAGAACCAAGTACAAAACCGTGAAAGTTTAAGCTCAAGTTTAGGGAATAAAACGTTATTAACATCCTGACTAAACAGCGCGTGGCAGTCTTTTATTGGGCCTAAAAGATATTTAGAATGCAAAAATACCCCATTTCCTTGCCTGTAGAAATTTTTGATCTGTATTCTGGCCAAATGCCTTTCTCGTGTGAAAAAAATTGTGTGCAGCTTGTGCGAAATTTTTGCGCTGCACGCGCGCAACACTGGAGAACAGGGAAGTATTTGTGCCTTTCTTTGCGCATGAATTTTGCGCATTTTATTCACTCTCATCAGTGCGGAGAAACACCAATTGGACGATTACGCGTCCTTTGTTTGTCATTTAGTGTGCGAGCGGCGACGCCCTCGCACACTAAACTGATTAAATAGTGACGGTCCCATGTCCCTTCCTTGAGCACAATCCAGGCATTTTTTTGCGTTTACGCTCCAAAAAAGTTTTCTCACAAATTTATCCAAAGCAAAAGCAACAAGACAAGCGGGTTACAACTGTAGTGTTCGAGATATGAATAAAAATTTATCCCGACCATTGATGGTAAACGTAAAATAGTAGGTAAAAAACGAGAGCTACCTGCTACTGTCTATATAAGTGTTTCAGAAACAGATATTTTAAAAACACATCTTAGACGTGTTCAACAAAAATCAATCAAAATAAAGCCATCGTTTTATATGCCAGTGATGCTAAAGCAAAAGCAAAAACTAAAACAAAGTCAAGATTATGTCTCGTAAAAGTGAATCAAAATGCACGACGAAGTATGTTAATTTGAATGGAAAGTCAGATTACCCATATTTTGATCGCACTACATATAATTCAAAGAAATTTTTGGATCTGCAATAACAAAAAATAATATGCAATGTTTATGTAGAGATATGGCACGCGGTTATGTAGTGTTGGCAGGAGAAATGTCGCACAGAACGGAACGCAATTTGCATAGGCATGCGCAGATGACATCTGTCAGACCTATGGTTCATAACCACGTGCCACACCGCTTTAAAAGTGTTTGATATGCACTTCGTAGGTGAGTTGAGTTCGAAAGCCGGCAATATTCATTGTTACCATTCGGACCGCATAAGCATTATCGAATGCGGCCATTGACTGAAACAAAATGCAATTTACAATTTTTATTTCTTGCATTTATAAAATAATGGTATTGATTTGAAGTGAACGTGTTGCATTACTCCTTTCGTACTGCTGTTAATTTGACATTCTAAGAGGGAATAATTTACCAGAAGAGCAAAAATTATGTTTATCTGACTCTGACAAATGACGTTAACTTTTTTTTACGTATCCAATAAAATATCTTATTATATAAAGTTGGGAGCTTTGTTTGTTTGTTTGTTTGTTTGATTGATTGTGTGTTTGGATGATGTGCGTTACGCTCAGGGAGTAGGATTGGTTCAGTAGTTCATGTTCCCATGCACTGAGCCATCTCACATCCCGAGCGCCCCTCTCACAATAGTCCAAAAAAGGCTGCATATACGGAATGTGTGTGGTGTATCGTTCGGGCGCGGTGGCGCGCAGCTCATTTTAAGAAACAACGAACACTCACAACTCAAAGAACTACCACAATCCTTGACAACTTTTTATGAAATACTTTTTGTAATCACTTCGTAGCCTAATTTTTCATTTACTAATTTTACAAAGATTTAGTCGACATATTTTGCATTTGCAACAAAGCATTGAGTAATTCTCTGCACATTTCCCTTATTTCCCACGAAACGAGCGTCCAATCTTGAGCGATGTTTCGGTCGAACGAAAGAACATTCAACAGAACTCCTTAATTTCGCATAGTTTTTGCTTTAGTATGGATAATACACGGTATCACATGTATCGTTCTACGACATTCTTTAGTTTAATACAGTTAAGGAAAACATCTGTGGGAATTTTTTAGGATTTGGGATTTTTTCTGCTTTATAGAGTCTAACGATTTGCAGAGTTTAGGAGGAATACGTTCACCAGTTATATAAAGGGCACACTAAAACTATGTTCGATCCCATGTTTAACATTCGTAAAGGTTTCAAAAAGTAAAATAGCGGTCACTTATTCCGCTGCTTTTAGGCTTTGGCAATTTTTTTTAGGTTATAGACTTATGGAGTCCAGCAAGTTGCAGACAATTTAGGAGAAATATAGTCAACAGAAACTAAGTTCTATCCCCGTGCTTGAGGTTGGTGTAGGTTTCAAAAGGACCTCATATAACCAAACATCAGCTTACACAACTAGCTTCGAGTTCCTAAAAAATGTTATTTATATGCGTATTTGCCACTGTGAAATCACCGAAAAATTATGTTTAAGTCCAACAGTTCCACTTACCGCTTCATGTTTTAGACGGGCCTTTCGCAATATCTCCATACCTTCGCCGGACAAGCACATTGCTAAAACATTAACACAATAAAAACACTTGTACTTCATCGAATATTTCTACTACATATATGTACGCCTTATTCGGTCTCGTCTTCACTTATAATATCGAGTAACCCCACATGTAGATATGATAACGAAAACGTGATTAAATATTGAACAAGAAAATTTACCACTTTATTTTTTTTCGGCTAGATCTCATTTGGAGACTTCTTACTCTTAAAAAATCCAGCGAAAAAACCAGAATATTAACTTACAGCAACTAAATAGACCTAACGCTTTGAGCAGTACATATTCCTCTCCTGTTATTTTCAACTGCTTGAATACTGGAATAATGTGATTCTGCCCGAAAAGAGCGATTTGATAAATAAAGCGATCGAACCTAGAAAATGGTACAGCTTAAATGACCTGTAAACCAAGCTCTTCTGCGCGACAGTTACATGTCTGCGAAACTGATTTTTTTACTACAATCCACGTCACACTGCTTCCGTGTACAAGAAGACCAACCAAAGAGAGACGAAAAGGCGAGCTGCATCGGCCGTACGGTACCGTTAACAGTTAACAGTTTAAGCTGACGTGCCATATCTAGTATTTTCGTCAGACACTGTTTGGGCGTCGAGAAGATTGGCACCCGCAGGACGTATTGCCAAAACCAACTATGTCAAAGTCAAATCAGCAAAGACCCCGAGTTCCGTGCGCCGCAAGGCAGGGGTGGCAATCTCACGGCCGTAGGGAACCATAATTTTTCCTATTTTCATATAACTACGTTTAACGCCCGTACGCTGCACAAGGACGCTGATCTCGATCAGTTGCTCCGCGAGCTCGATAATGTGAACGCTGACATCGTTGCTATCCAAGAGACGCGGCCCAATGAGAGCAAGTGCAAGACCTGGCCCAGTGGCCAACGTGTGCTCATTGGAGCCAGAGAGGAGAGGTCGAGGTCTGGCGGTGTGGGCTTCATAGTCCCCCCAGAATACCTGCCAGCGATATGAGAGCAGTCAGCCCGCGTGTGGGGGTCCTTCATGGCGAAGTGAAACGTGTGACATTCACCGTTGTTAACGTGTACGCTCCCACAAGCGAGTATGACGACGAGGTCGTGGAGGAGCTTTATGATGACATTGAACGAGAACTGTCGAACAGTCGTGCACATGACAAGCTTGTCGTCGGTGACTTCAACGCGTCCATCGGTCCCAGGGACGATGGGGAGACGTACGTTGGGCACTACGCTGCATGCAGACACCCGTAATGCCCGTGGTCGCTAGGAGATTTTGCGGAAAGTCAGTACATGTACGTGTTGAACACCATGTTCCAACAACGAAAGCGTAGACGTTGGACGTGGCAGAGCTCGCAAGGTGCCAAGAAACAGCTGAACTATGTCCTTTGCTACGACGCCCATTGGGTCGTTGACTGTAAGATCGTCGGTAGAAGCTGGTGCGGCTCAAGTTCAGCTCACCGCTTCAAGTCCATCATCAACTTTGGTTCTGTTAAGTTCAGAAGGCGCACCTCCAGGCGTGGAGACGTTGTTCCGGGTCTAGCCCGTGCTATAATGACAAGTGGACTGGTCGATGTACGGTTCACCTCAGTCGTACTCCGAACTGAGCCGGAATTGGCGAGGGCATCAGCTGAGGCTAGGCCGGTCATCGTGCTCATCCTAGAGAAAGACTGACGTCGAAGACCATTGAATTGATCCGTGAGAGACGAAAAAGGCTACAGCAGGGTCAAAACGTACAGAGCCTCAGTCGCGACCTACGGAAGATGGTTGAAGCAGACTATAAGAGCTTTAACGAGGTTAAAGCTCTCGAAGCGGCCGAGCGTCTTATGTCCATAAAGAAAGTACGCCAACGCTATTTCTTGCATCATGAGGCAACTGTGGCCATGATGGACAAAGATGGCACTTTAAAGACCAAGATCCAGGATATTGCCGATAGCATCAAAGATTTCTATAGGGATCTCTTTGCTTCGAAGAAGCGTGTCCCGAAATCAGGCATTGAAGCAAATGAGGACGTGCCGGTGTTCATGGAGAGCGAGATTGAACATGCTTTGAAGAGAATGCCTAATAACAGAGCTCCTGGCAATGATGGCATTTCCATTGATCTCCTCAAGTACGCTCCGAAGTCCGCTCTATCCGCGGTTTGCAAGTTGTTCAACAATATCCTCTCAATGAAACCGTCCCTGAGGACTGGAAAGTAGTAACACCATACTGATCCATAAGAAGGGAAGCGAAGAGGACATAAACAACTATCGTCCAATTGCATTGATGTCACAGCTGTCAAAGCTGTTTTCTCGCGTCATCTTGAACCGATTCAGCAAGTGGCTGGAAGAAGGCAATAGAAGAGAACAGGCAGGCTTTCGAGGCGGGTACTCGACTATTGACCACATTCACACTGTGTGTCAAGTTATCGAGCGGTCTAGGGAGTACAAGATACCCCTCTGTATGCTGTTTGTCGACTTCAAGAAGGCGTTCGATTCGGTTGAGAAGCAGGCGGTCCTCAATGCTCTGAAACATCACGCAGTGCCAGAGAGCTACGTGTCTATGATAGACTAGCTGACTAGCTGTATACCTAACGAGGGGATGTCATTTCACCCACTCTGTTTTCTGCTTCTCTGGAATGTGCTTTGAGAGACGCCAACATGCCCGGTGGTTATGACATTGACGGCGAAACACTACTGTTCCTACTGTTTGCCGACGATGTGGTACTTATAGCCAAAAACCTATGTACACTGCAGAAAAACCTAGACGAACTAATTCGAGTAACGTCGCTAATCGGTCTTGAAGCCCACCCAGGCAAGACGCAGTGGATGGCTAACGATCATTGTCCAAACAGCGGTGCAGATATACGTATTGGCAACAGCACGCTCGAAAAGGTCGGGAAGTATGTCTACCTTGGACGCGAGGTTAACCCCAGCAACAGCCTCACCGCAGAACTCGCTCGCCGTTTCTGCTTCTCTGGAATGTGCTTTGAGAGACGCCAACATGCCCGGTGGTTATGACATTGACGGCGAAACACTACTGTTCCTACTGTTTGCCGACGATGTGGTACTTATAGCCAAAGACCCATGTACACTGCAGAAAAACCTAGACGAACTAATTCGAGTAACGTCGCTAATCGGTCTTGAAGCCCACCCAGGCAAGACGCAGTGGATGGCTAACGATCATTGTCCAAACAGCGGTGCAGATATACGTATTGGCAACAGCACGCTCGAAAAGGTCGGGAAGTATGTCTACCTTGGACGCGAGGTTAACCCCAGCAACAGCCTCACCGCAGAACTCGCTCGTCGTAAACAGTCTGGGTGGAAGGCTTTCTGGAAGCTACGAGATGTACTCACCAATGTGAAGCTGTCAAAAGAAGTGAAAGCCAAGGTGTTTAACACGCATGTGCTGCCAGCAATGAGCTATCTTCAGAAACTTGGTGCACGAGAAAGACGAAGAATCCTTACTTGTCACCCAGAGAGCCATGGAGCGTAAAATGGTAGGCACGCGCCTCCGTGATCGTATGTCAAACGTCACACTTCGAGAAAAGTCCGGCGTAGATGACATAATTGATAGGATATACAGCTCGAAACCTCGATGGGCTGGTCATGATATTCGTAGAAATGACAATCGATGGACCACCCGGGTCACATAATGACTTCCCCGCGATTACAAGCGTCCTCAAGGGCGACCGCCAACAAGATGGGCAGACCTGATAGTTAAATCATTTGGATGTGTATGGAGTCGCATCGCAAGATGCAGGTCGTCATGGCGTAATTGCGACCTGCGCTGTTGGCGAGCCAACAGCTGATATAACGGTCTTCAAGGTATTCAAGGTAAGGAGACCCCGCTCAAAGAGCGTAATATTTGTCCGGCAGCGTAGGAAGATGGGAGGTAGGGAAGGCTAGCCGGCTAACCGTCATGACGTCATTCGAGAGTAATTAAGATGCTAAAATACTACAATATGGTCCTTTGTGCATTTGCCCCCATTTGTTGAATTAGCGTAGGTAACTATTCTAGGAGAAAATGCTAGAATTTAATTAAACTTCTTGAGTTTGTAGAGTTATCTGAATGTTGCTGAGTTTGATTTTGTTGTGGATGTGAGGAGGGCACACTCCGAGCAATGTTATTCGAAGTTTAGAACATTGAGTTTGATACATCATGGTTGAAGTTAATATTTTGTGCTGTTTTTTCGCACACTGAGGACATAGGACGTTAATTTTTTGTATAATTAGGTTATTTTGTATTTTGAGATGGTAAAATACACATATACATTACGATAACGGTAGTTATATTATTGAGATACCGGTTTAGGCAAACGGATTAGGATTTTCAAACACCGGTCTAGCATAGTACGGGGACCGTGCTACTTAGGGAACGGGGATGTAAGTGTTGTGTTCTCACAACACTTGTGTCTTTGTTTAGTTACGTATAAGGCATTCTAGTTTGGTTCTCTCTCACTATTCAACATCATCTATTCATGCGTGAGGGCCATTCTAGTGTGTCTCTTTTATGGCGGTCACCTGTGCGTGCCGCTCACTTTTGCAACGTAGGAAGAGACGTTTTCTCTTGAATGCCTCAGTGTGCCCCCATGTCGTAACAAGAACACGAGGCATAAATACTTTGCTCGACAAATGTGTTTGAATTTATAAACACCACAGCACAACAACGTTTAAACAGGCCGTGAGCAAATTCTAGTTTTTTACCAACTTTTACTTACTATCTCTTTCTGTATAGTGTATAACATGAGTCTGTATCTGTATCATAAATATTGTTAACAATGTTTACACAACACAATATAACAAATAATAAGACAACATAAATAACACAAGCGGCCGTTGTCTTATACAATTAAAAAAGTTTCAAATGACTTACTCGGACGCGTTCTCTGCAGGTTTCGTCAAAACGTAATGATAACCACTAGAGAAATTGATGCCACTACCTCCAGTAGTGTATGTGTGATAGACTAGTTGCGTTAGAAGAACATGACAAAGTTGGGAGGCAATTAAATTGGCCTATAATCACAAACAAACAATTCTTCAGAATATCTATGTCTAACGGAATGCATTGCAAAATAAGGGATGCTCAAGTCACATTCAAAACGTTACATTCATGCGATATGCGGCACGGCATGCGGTGGAAAATTCGTACCGCTTGCCGGAAATTCGACTTGTTTTTGAAGAATATTTTAAGCAATTCGAGTTCATTAAGTACGCTCAGAAACGTTTTGTATATGATGCAAAGTGCTTACATTGTCTTCTTCCTTTAGCTGGATAAGGTCTGGAATTCCAGAAACCCAGTCCAAATAGTGAACTAGTAATCGACAATACACGTTGGTGGCATTGTTCTGTATAGAAGGAACCAACTGATATACAGTGTCCCATAGCATCTGAACTTTTTTTTTAGTGATTGAATCCAATTTAATTTAATGACAGTTTAAAACAAATAAAATAAACTAGTATGTCAAATACCGGTGTCCGTCTGCATACTTGTAGTGGATTTTGCATAGCACTTCGCAATCCGACCTCCATATATTGTCCATCGAAAATTTCCTCAAACTGACAACTTGGAATGCTATCGCTGTAGCAATCACTAAATACGTATAAAGTCAATGCAAAAAAATCAGAGACCGTATTCGCCAACGCCAGCAAGAAAACTCTCCCCGCGACTCCCTGAGGCTATATTTACCACTCAATACCCCATGGGAAATTCCCCATCTTTTTCTCTGCGTGTCTCACTTTAGAATGATGTCTCACCTTTCTCGACGAGATTACCTTCCTAGCCAGAGTTGGCAATCTTCACCGCCATTGATTTTCCCTTGCCAATGAGCGCATGGAAAGGAGAGAGCGAGGTCAGCGGCAGGCAAGAACACATCGCCTCTCGCGACCACTCACACCCAAACCACAGGACACCACTACACCAATTCCATATTCGTATATTCATATTCACTACAGCCCGGGCCATCGTACTGATGAGACCCAGCCCGGGCAAAATCCTCGTCTACGATCGGGTCGAAACGGGGTCGTGCACAGCACGTACAATCTATTCTGTTATTCATTCTACCATTGGCATTCTGGCCGCGACATGGTGCACCCGTCCAAATGGATGGGCCGCTAAATGAAAAGTCCCGCGTGGCAGGAACTAGTTCTGGAATAAAACTACTGAAGGAACTTGAAAGTCATGGAAAGTCAGCAAAACAATTCGGATCAGGGCAGCAGCTACGAGCGAAAATAACGGCAGCACGCCATTTCAACAAAAGTATCAATAATCAGGACCACGCTACGGTCAAAAGAGCCACTACGGGCTAAAATTCGGTCAGGACGACCACGAAGCACTGAGTCACGAGTACTAGTGCCCCACCGGGCCAAGAGAAGGCCACATAAGAGGGAAAATACCCAACTGTCAACGATGACAGGAACGGAACCAGGCACGGTTCATAATTGGAGGCAAAGGACGCCTTGAAGGATTCTCAGCTCTGCGCCCGAAAGCAACACATACTACACTGCAATTCGTAGTTTTATGGCACGACTCCCCAGACTACTCCGGCAGCCGGCAAACTTCCGCCGCCCCGGGAGTGTCTCGTCATCTACTCGACCCGTAATTCTGAGGAATACTTCTTCTTGTGGTCCGGAGTGTCTCGCCTTACTCGACGAGATTACCTTCCTAGCCAGAGGCTGGCAATATATCGGCCGGTCTCTTCACCGCCATTGATTTTCCCTTGTAAATGAGCGCATGGAAAGGAGAGAGCGAGGTCAGCGGCAGGCAAGAGCACATCGCCACTCGCGACCACTCACACCCAAACCACAGGACACAACTACACCAATTCCATATTCGTATATTCATATTCAGTACAGCCCGGGCCATCGTACTGATGAGACCCAGCCCGGGAAAAATCCTCGTCTACGATCGGGTCGAAACGGGGTCGTGCACAGCACGTACTAAACTATTCTGTTATTCATGCTACCATTGGCATTCTGGCCGCGACATGGTGCACCCGTCCAAATGGATGGGCCGCTAAATGAAAAGTCCCGCGTGGCAGGAACTAGTTCTGGAATAAAACTACTGAAGGAACTTGAAAGTCATGGAAAGTCAGCAAAACAATTCGGATCAGGGCAGCAGCTACGAGCGAAAATAACGGCAGCACGCCATTTCAACAAAAGTATCAATAATCAGGACCACGCTACGGTCAAAAGAGCCACTACGGGCTAAAATTCGGTCAGGACGACCACGAAGCACTGAGTCACGAGTACTAGTGCCCCACCGGGCCAAGAGAAGGCCACATAAGAGGGAAAATACCCAACTGTCAACGATGACAGGAACGGAACCAGGCACGGTTCATAATTGGAGGCAAAGGACGCCTTGAAGGATTCTCAGCTCTGCGCCCGAAAGCAACACATACTACACTGCAATTCGTAGTTTTATGGCACGACTCCCCAGACTACTCCGGCAGCCGGCAAACTTCCGCCGCCCCGGGAGTGTCTCGTCATCTACTCGACCCGTAATTCTGAGGAATACTTCTTCTTGTGGTCCGGAGTGTCTCGCCTTACTCGACGAGATTACCTTCCTAGCCAGAGGCTGGCAATATATCGGCCGGTCTCTTCACCGCCATTGATTTTCCCTTGTAAATGAGCGCATGGAAAGGAGAGAGCGAGGTCAGCGGCAGGCAAGAGCACATCGCCACTCGCGACCACTCACACCCAAACCACAGGACACAACTACACCAATTCCATATTCGTATATTCATATTCAGTACAGCCCGGGCCATCGTACTGATGAGACCCAGCCCGGGAAAAATCCTCGTCTACGATCGGGTCGAAACGGGGTCGTGCACAGCACGTACTAAACTATTCTGTTATTCATGCTACCATTGGCATTCTGGCCGCGACAAGTGCTATTTTCTGTCCCCAGGGAATATTTCGCGAGGGAATCGGAGTGGTGAATATGGCCTCAGGAGTGACACGGCGGGGAGGGGTTGTTCCTACTGTTGGTGAATACGGTCTCAGTCTGCTTACGTACGTGCTTTCAACAACTGAATATGACCTAAATATTCTGTTCACGTTTCATTTTTACAATTTTTTTTGCAAAGTACTGAATAAGAAAAGAAGCAAAAATATATATGGCGTGTGCACCAAGAATGGATTGGAGTTCATGTACGAATATTCTCGATGAAAGTACGCTCACTTTTCCAAGGCTGTGATCGTCGTCACGTATTTTAATGTGTCACCGTCGTTTTCTTGTAATTGACGAACGAAATTCAGCCCGTATGAATATTGAGTATAAATAGGTTTCTGAAAGTTGTCTGATTGTATCATAACCTCTCTCTAACGACCTCTCTGCACCTAAAGACATCCAAAGTGAAGAAATTTCAAAGGTGCTCATTCAAAAGTACTCATAAACGCTACAAACGTATAAACCCATTCATGTCGAGAGTACCGCATTTTTTGGTGTGACATAAACAACATACCGATTATTTAAAAAAAAAAAAAAAAAAACTATTAGCAAACCATTGGTCGTCCAGAGTCAGTAAAATAGAAGACGATATCAGATGATGTTCTTGTTGTATGCTTCTCCGGGAGACGGCACTGCTTACTTGTAGAAGGTTCTCCTGTAAAGTGTTAATCCCAAAGGTAGGGAGAGGAATAGGTGCTCGAAGAGTAAATGAAGGGGTTGAAGAACGAGAGCTTACATAAATTCCTATTCCAAAAGGTCTGAGTATGAGGACGAAATCAAGATGGACATTTTCCGGAAAAGAAAAGAAAAAATGTGGTTCGAGATGGACATCGATAAAACAATAATACATGCAAATAATTGCCCGAAAATTGAAATTTCGTAATTGAATCTAAAATCAATTACTTGCATGTGTATGCATGGCAATTGCATTTTTTCTGGTGGTCCATCTCGAATCAGGCGTTTTCTTTTTCTTTTTCCAACTCGAATGCGCTCTGAGACGATAATGTCGCCTAGAATGTATGTTTTATTTGAAGCGTAGACGGCGGAATTCTGAGTATCTGTCTATCTGAGCGGAGAGTGACTTCTTATTTTCCCAAACATTTATTAGTGAGCATCAGGCTGCTAGTTACAAAGCTACTCACCTCTGTGCTTGTTTCGCTGTGGCTGTGGCTCCAAGCACAGTTCGTTTTCGGCTTTAGAACGCTTTTGTAGCTGACCCGTCCCAACGGCTCAAATAGAACTTGTTAGTTGTTAGAGGCTCATAATGGGGTTTCCAAGTAGCCAAAAACCGTGCATTTTCCTTCCAAGTATCATTGCGAAATAGTGTGCCAATCTACCGTAATTTTGCCTAATTTTGACACATCCACATTATAGAAAATCCGCCATCAAAGCTAACCATTTGTTGAACAAATGGTCCCGCGGCGATTCGTAAAAACTGCCTTTAGATATTCTTGTGTAGCGTCAAGATACGGTAAATTTTTCGAAACTTGAAAGGAAAATAGGCTATATATGGAAACCCCATAATGTAAAATATAGAGAACAGCAATTCCCAACGCGTCCTGGTGACTCTATATTATATTTTGCTGTTTCCACTCATGGCCATAGGAAATAAGTGTATGTTCTATGTCAGCATAGAAACAAAAGGAAAAAAAGAAGTGATTCGCTATATTATCAGCTCTGACAACTAATTGTAAGATACACTCTTACACCGGTAACGTGAAGAAATTTCACGCGCCATTTTGTTGTCCTGTCAATATTCTATAAAGGGTTTATTGATAAAACGACAAGTAGAAAATAATAAGGTAAGCGAGAAAATAAGAACCAGGTACCTTAAAGGGTTCAAGTCCTTTACTACTCACAGGGAACTGAATTCCACTTTTGAACGATCTATAGTTGATAGATCTTGGAAGAGTAAGTTACTGTTAGTAATGTCACAATTAAAGGCCATTAAAGGGGCAGGCCCATCAAAGTAAACCTATATTTACGATATCGTCTTAATTTTTATCAAAAAGTGTTTATTACAATATATGCAAACCAAATTTTATCGACATTCACCCCGGGGAACTTTTTCCGACGAGCGCATCCGCAAATGTATACCGTTGCCTGGCCCTTCCTCTCGTTGTCTATCCGCTCTGGTTGTCTGCTCGCTCGTTTTTCTCTGGCACCTCTTTATTGAGCATACTCTCTCATGTGTAATTTTGTAACTGTGTTATAACATACGAGAAGTAAAAGAATTATTAGGACTAAATGGATGCAAATACGGTACCCTTATGAGTTATGAGTTGGGCTCGGCGTAAAAAAGTTCCCCGGGGTGAATGTGGATAAAAATTAGTGTGTATATATTGTAATAAACGCTGCTAATAAAAAATAACATGAAATCTTAAATATATGTTTATTTTGATGGACCTGTCCCTTTAAGGGAGATTGGTCAATGTTGAGGCCGATCTGTATAACGATCTCCGATCTGTATCTGTATAGCGAAATAATGGACGGTTTTGAAACTCATCGAGTAAATCAGAATTGCCATGCATCTTATGCAAATGAACATGTATTAGAATAAAAAATCGAGCTAAATTCGAGCAAATTAGCATAAATGCGTAGGAATTCAATTGTCCACGATGCGTTTCAAAAATCTGCCAGTATTTCGCTTTAAAGGGACAGGCCCATCAAAATAAACCTATATTTACGATACGTTCATAGTGACTATCAAGCATTTTTATTACAATATATACAAACTAAATTTCACATTTATTTGCCATTGAAAACTTTTTTCCGATGCGCTCTGCTCAAATGTATACCGTAAAGCCGCAAATATCCTTGTCGTCAATGCAAATTTATCGTGAAATCATAATGCGATTAAAATTTGCATATATAGCTTTAAAATCTGCAGTTTTATGGTATACATATGCGTTGAGTGCATTGGAAAAAAGTTTTCCAGGGCGAATAATGGTGAAATTTAGTTTGTATATATTGTAATAAAAATGCTTGATAGTCATTATGAACGTATCGTAAATATTGGTTTATTTTGATGGGCCTGTCCCTTTAAGGAGATAACCAAGCAAATCAGCATTTCAACGGTGTAAGTTGTAAATAACCTGCTGGATCCATGCCCGCCTTTAGGCATTTTTTGAAGCGGCATCCCCGGCAATTTTTCGTCCATCGTTCTGAAAGAATTAATTTTTAAAGCGGCACTGTACGAGCTTTGCGAAGTTTGTCTAGGACAACGTCATTCCCTTAATTGCCATACATTTGCCAGTGCCATTCGCTGTTCTGGTATACACAGCAAAATTTGCATATAATACATATAAAAGAGTCGTAACGAATACATTTCAAATCCGCATGGTTTACAGTATACAGTGTTAGTTACAGTATTTCACAGAGGGTGCATTCGGTCACTCCTAACCTACAATACTTTCTTACAGTACATTTAAGAGACCAACGAACAAAATCTAGGTATTTGTTGTTCTTCGGTGTTGAATAAATGCGTAACCCTTATCTTCTAATCTATAAGCTCCAAAAATCTGGGCACATATCGTGTTTTACGTAATAAATTATTCTCTAATTGTTTACGCTGGTCAAAATTACCTGGTGTTATTTCGCAATTCCCATTCCCTGAGCAGTCGTATTGCTCTTTTCCCGCGATAGCTCGCAGAAAGAAAACTTTGCAAGAACTGAAATTGAGATTAGAAAATTTTCTGATTCGAGGCTAATTGGTGGAGATTCAATATTTATAGGACGTATTTATGAGATGCGCCTTTATTTAGAAGACTAGCAGAAGTAATATTTTTAAAAGATGAATTTCGTCCGAAAGTTAACTATAAATGTAAACCCACTTAATTGTTTCAACGTTCAACTGAACTCAATTTTATTTTCTGATAATTTCTGAGCAATAATTTACTGTAACCAGATAATTTACTGTAAATAAAAAAAAACCATGAGAGAACAAGATTTAAAAAGTAGGTTTTTGTAGGCATTTCTAATTGTGGTAAAGCTTACGCGCAGCACAATCCTCCGTAGTATCTGAAGACGCCCTTCTTATTGCTGCACACTAGACAGACTGAATTCGACATCTCAAAAAAAAAACTTGTTGAGCTCTTGGCTTGTTTAAAGCGAAATACAGTTTCTGAAACGCATCGTGGGCAACTGAATTCTTACGTATTTATGCTAACTTGCTCGAAGTTAGCTCGATTTTTTATTCTAGTTTATGTTCATTTGCATATGCTGCATAAGAATGTTGATGTACTCGATGCGTTTTAAAAACAGGCCGGTATATCTCTTTAAAAACAGGTCAGTAACAGGCCGGTATTTCTCTTTAACAGGCCGGTTCCAACTGACAGATTGCTCGAAGCCTTTGGGCTAGTGCCCGGCTGGTTTCAAAGTTGTAAGACTGAATTCGACATCTGCAAAATCGTGGTGGTTTGTTCAGAAGACAGCAATATAGGCACGAAGTTATTTTTGGTGATGCAATAAAATGGTTCATCTCTTTGGACTCGTATCATCCTTACTAATTAATAGAGGCTTGCAAGTTGTTGGACAGACTCTTAGATATAATTACTTTATTCACGCATACAATCAATCTGGTACAACAGCACATCTAGCACGGTGTCCCTTCAAAAAGCTGAGAGAATGAATTAAGGAGAGCCCCAGATAAACAGCCTTCCCATCTTTCTGATTTTGTGGATCGTACGTGGTTGACGACGGACAAATCTCTCGGTCTTCAGGCTTAGGATGATTTACCCCGGTGGCGTTGAATGAGTGATTGTAGCTGGATTCGATCTAGGGTCGGCTTTCTGCGAAGCGCGGGCGTTTCCATTGGGTCATCCGTTTCCAGATAGGAAAATATTTAGAACTTGTATGAAACGCTTGAAGCTTATTTTAGTGATCGTCTGCCGCACATCCTTGCTGTCAACATCAAGTAAAAAATACATTTAAAGTAAAAGCTAGCACTAGTTTTTTCCTGAAATGATAACACATCGGGCTCAGGACCGCGAGCGCCCTGACATTTAGTGCGCGTCCAATTTTCATGGGTATAGTGTATCCGCACAGTGCGGGTAACACATAATGCGTGACCACGCAGCGCAGGTAGAAACGAAAAGTGCGTTGCGCGCGTAACAACTCGCGCGCAATTTTTAGGGAAGCTGTAACCTCCCAGCGCGCTCGACAACGAAGAGTTGATAAGGAAAAGGAAAGCATGAGACAAACACAATTGCATGCGCCACAAAGAAAACAAGGGGTAATATATCAGTTTATGCACGATGTTAAACACGGAACTCCTACAGTAAGTCTATTTTGAATCTACCAACCAAGCATCATCAATTTTAGATTAAGTGATTAAAGGAGAATGAAGTGCTCACCTAGTTTTTTTATCGAAAGATGATGGTATTAAATCCGAAGGACATGCTTTACAAAGCAAAAGCTTTTAAAGGATCGCAGTCACTTCAAATTCGCCTTTTTACTTCAATTATCCATAAAAGCACCTAGAAAAATACCATTCCGGTGTCAATTTACTGAAAATTTAACCCAGGGAAAGAAATCCCCTCGGTTGTGTTTTGATAAGGTACAGTATGACAACGTCAACTGAGACAGTAGAGCAGACACTTTCCCTCTTCCCCGGTTTTTCTTTGTATGTCATCATTTTCAACCGGCCAAGTCACGTTGTGATTTAGAAAACACCCCATTTTGTCAAAAAACAAAACTCAACACAAGGGATGTTTTAATGTTCCGTAAATTGACATTGGAAAGGTATTTTTCTAGGTATCTTATTATATTTATTGAAAACTGAAGTAAAAAGGCGAAATTGAAGTGACTGCGATCCAGTAAATCAACATAAAACTATGTGCTATAAAAATTTTGGATCGTAGTAAATAGTTGATTTCCATAGAGGACATGCAAATTTTGTGCTGGCTTGCAAAATGACTTGTAAATTTGCATGCCCAGTATGGAAACAAACTATTTACTACGATCCAAAATTTTTATAAAATTCATAGTTTTATATTGATGTACTCCTTCCAATTAAAAGCTTTTGCTTTGTAAAGCTTGTCTTTCGGAATTTAATACCATCATCTTTCGATAAAAGGAAACTATTTGAGCACTTCATTCTCGTGCGCCTCCTACCTACTTATATTGCCATGTTAAAGGGATCGGTTCACCTTAAATTGTGTCTGTTTTTTTTTGTTTCTTTATTTTCTATAAGGGATAATAAAAATTTGGAATACAAAAAGTAGTGTTCAATTTTAATACTCACGGAGATATTAGGTGATAAAGTGGTGGATTGATCGGTCCAAAATGGCAAAGGGTAATTGTCTCTATACAAACAAGGCGGGACAATTGCCCTTTTTGCATTTCGGACCGATCAATCCACCACTTTATCACCCAATATCTTTGTGAGTATTGAAATTGAACACTACTTTTTGTATTCCAAATTTTTATTATCCCTTATAGAAAATAAAGAAAAAAAAAAAAAAAAAAAAAAAAAAAAAAAAAAAAAAAAAAAAAAAACAGACACAATTTAAGGTGAACCGATCCCTTTAAAGGAAGGCAGTCATTTCAAATTCAACTTTTTTATTCGATTTTTATTAGATGCAAGAAGATTTATAAAACAATATGCATCCAGCAAAAAGCCACATAAAAGCGAACTCAGGGAGAGAAATCAATGAAAATGGGTTTTGGTAAATGACCGTCGCCGGTGCATATATGCAATTGCCAGGGGTACTTGGAGCGTGAACAGCCTGCAGTGTTACACCTGGCGCGTGGTTTATCACTGCAGGGTATTTATTATGAAACTCTATATGGGCAATTATAAACTACGGTATACTAGTAAAACTCATACACAGGGATTTCTCTCCCTGAGTTCGTTTTGCCGTACTTTGGTGCTGGAATCGTAGTTTTCTTCACATATTTGAATATTTAATGAAACGCGAATAAAAAATACGAATTTGTGGTGACTGCGATCCTTTAAAGGATAGGTTGCTAGGGGGCGGGGCCACATTAGCTTATTACAAAAAAGTGTGCTTTCATGCTGCTGTTGCAAATGTTGAAAATTTATACTTCACTATAAGTGTTTTGTCATAGAATTAAGAACAGGAAGTCTAAAGATCATGTTCACTTCACTAAAAATTAATTGGAAAACTATAAATTTAAAAACACAGTGAAAGCAAAAGAATTTACTGCTAGAATCCAAGGCATCTAAAAAGAATTGTCTAAAAACTGGACTCCGTTGTGCGGTTCGCTTATTGTGCATTTTAATTTACTACTTGAGCTTTCATGCATAACTGGCATAAAATGTTATGCTTACAAGTAGATTATGCTTATAAGTATTATGTCGAGAGCAGCTTTATTCTACCCACAAATTGACAAATATAAACTAAGCTCCCTCAATTTCCCCCCCACAAAACTACAGAATAATATGTCAAATGTAACCTATCAAAATAGAGTTTTAATCCGATAATATAAGCAAAACACCTTGGCAATGAAATATTCCTATCATTCATATTTTTTTGGCGTGTGCGCATTTCGGTGTTTGGTCCTGTTCTTTTCATACTGTACATTTATAAACTATACATATTTGGTGACCAAAGGATAGCTGATTCTTTCATAATTTATGATTTGATTAGTTTTTTTTTTTTCATAATTGGTTTATGAGGGCGAATAATGGGACAAGGACGTTTCTCAGAATTAGTCTGTCCAGTCATGGTTTATTTCCAATGCCAAGTAGTCAACAGAACGTAACTATGATAATTGCACGTTGCTAGAGTATTTAGTAACAACTACAAATCAACAAATAGACAATGAATGAAGGATACATCTAAGGCGGAACTGGGATATATGTATATCGACAAAAAAAAGTGTGAATAAAATGAAAAAAAAAAAAAATTGGGAAAGCGTGGTTAATTTTTTTCATATATTTTAGCGCTTGAAACTACGCTGTGTTCCCTATAAGAACAGCTTTTGGCTTAAATCTCCTATTTACATATTGTACGCTAATGCACATTGGCTATCTTACTGTATCAAAGTTTACCACCAATCACCGTATTATCTTACTGTAGTCACCACAACAAGCTCCACCTTTCAGCACAAAATATAACTTGTGCACATCTTCTTGTAAGACAAAGAGCACTAAAAGATTGCTAGGTCAACTGTTTTTTTCCACTGCAATTCTACTTTTAGACTTCTACGTGCAAAGAAATGGTATCTTTAATTATCTATCAGGTGGTCTTACACTACATTGCGCGACTAACATGTACCCATTTACACAGAATTAGCAGAAAAGCACATTTTGAAGCGTTAATCTGTAGATCTTTGTTATTCGAGAAGCTGTAAGACCATATTGTGCTCTGTGTTGAAAGCTCCACTTGGTCCAAATAGTTGGAAGTGTAACTTAGATTAGAGATTAGAGCGTATCTTGGCTAATCCACTCTCGCTCACCTAACACACAAGACCTCTTTGGTACATTGTGCACAATACACACGTGCAGGGATATCCAGTTCCTTCTTGAAATTGTTAAAACAAAAAGACATGGAGATAATGCACTCGTTGGTTCGAAACACGATTTGAACCTAACCTAAAGCACAGCATAAAAATGGATATTATTGAATTGAGTCGGGTTCTGCGCGGCACGCCTGTGGCGCCCACTGAATACACAAGGGCAAACGTGTGACGCAATAGTGGTGCGCGTGTGGCACACCAGCCGCACCTCTTAATAAAGCTTCCTCGCGTATGCATAGAACCAAGTACAAAACCGCGAAAGTTTAAGCTCAAGTTCAGGGAATAATACGTTATTAACATCCTGACTAAGCAGCGCGTGGCAGTCTTTTATTGGGCCTAAAAGATATTTAGAATGCAAAAATACCCCATTTTCTTGACTGTAGAAATTTTTGATCTCTGTAGTTTAGGTTACGGTACTTATCATCATTCTAATGTGATTAAATTGGTCACATGAACCTTAGCGCCTTATTTTGGATATTAGCAATGATTACGTTATACTAGCTGGAATAGAAAAACAGGATTTTTTTGTTGCATTAGGAGACTCTCAGAAAATACGTCTCAAAAACAAAATGCGCAACGACAGCGCAAAATATTATATGTTTTTGTTAGTGGCGGGAATAGGCCTGCAATAATATTGTTTGGAGTAAAAAAAAGGAGTGGAAAGACTAAACTGCTGTTGTGGAAAGACTATTTTTACTCGAATACCAATTTGACGAATACCAATTTGACAATTTGCCGGCACCAAACAAGATAGTGCTTACAATTAGGCATGCTAGCAGATCATAAAGCCTACTTTGTGATAGTTCAATGACAATGAGTAAGCGAATATATAAATCTGCCTGAAATAAATAGTGTGCATTTACAGACTCGAGACACTATGAGAGATGGAATGATGTAAGTTGCTTTAGCAAGATATGAACAAGAAGAAGAAAAGAAAATAAAATAATAATAATAATAAGTAATAATAAATAATGAAGAATAATAAGAATAAGAAGAATAATAATAAATAAGAAGAAGTAAAATAATAATAAGAATAAGAATAAGAATAAGAATAAGAATAATAATAATAATAATAAGAATAATAATAATAATAATAATAATAATAATAATAAGAATAATAATAATAATAATAATATAATAATAATAATAATAATAATAATAATAATAATAATAATAATAATAATAATAATAATAATAATAATAATAATAATAATATTTTTCTTTAATGATTGTGCAATGTGCGTTCGATTATTATAATCGTCTGAGCGCTTTTTTCGTCCACTAGAATATGGGAAGAATGCAGTTATACAGTGAGGTTTCAAAAACTAGTGCAATACCGCTTTACTTTCCTTATTTTATTGTTATTCGTTTCAGCTCTAATCGGATCAATTGAGTTTGAGGAACCACATCGTAAGTATATCTTACAGGTTTTAAAATAACATTGATTGGGTTGCGCTTTATATTTTTCACACATATGTTTAGCAAATCACGCACAGTATCAATACACTGAATATTCCATAACGGGGATAGGTATCAAATAAATGACAAAGGAAATAGCACTGCAATTTTTCAGGCAGGCAGATGATGGGAAAAGCGCAGAATGCATACGGAGACGAGCCGTCAACTGGAGGTAACAAAATTTTAAATAAGAAAAAACTGGTTATTTTGCATTTAGAGTATCCTAAATTTTCCGCTTGCTTCCACGGAAAACATATTCGCGAGAACCTGGCGAGGATAGAGCGAATTCGCCGCGCACCGTCCCACATCGATTTCTTACCAGCATAACGGGGCTTTTGAAGGGCAACATTTTTCAGAATGCGGTCTTCATGAAGACGAAAACAAGTGCGGCAATCCATGTGAACCGACGTGCCAGAATAGGGCACCGGTGAGTACAAAAATACTCCAGTGTTTCCCTCTCTCTGTGTCATCCCCTCTCTATCTATATTTCTCTCTCTCTATTCGTCTCTATCTCTCTTTCTCTCTCTCTCTCTCTCTTCTCTCTCTCTCTCTCTCTCTCTCTCTCTCTCTCTCTCTTTCTCTCTCTCTTTATCTTTCTTTCTCTCAATTTTTCGAAGCAATAATTCTTTCCAGATTTGTCCGCAATTCTGTCGTCCTGATGTCATTCGCGATGAGTATACGGGACGGTGTATTCTGAGACTTCAGTGCCCTATTGTGAGTTTGTTTATCTTGATTAAGAATTGAGACAGATCCGTTTTTCTTATTTTTTTCTTCAGGAATTTTGTATCGCCATAGCCTTACAATATGCTAGTCTCTTTGCCTAATGGCCTGTCCATGTTTGCGATTCGCACTTACCGTAACCCATGCGAATAACGCATTTTACATGGTCCTGCAGTGTATCCGATCAGTACTATTTGAAATAGATCCGTACTATTTTGAAATAGATCCATGCTAGATTCAAAATCGCTGCGGGACCATGTCATTTACATTGACTCGAACGTGGACGGGCATTGGTCATTTTCGCAAGTGCGAATCGCATACATGGACAGGCCAGGCCATAAGATATACAACAAACCTATTTTCAGCCGTCGCCGCCCATTCAAAATTTGGGACCTGCTCCAATTGTAAGCATTTTATTGGACCAATTTGATAATTTGAATAGTAAACGAATAAATTCAATTAATTCCCTTTTTTATAGGTAGTTGGCAGCAGTAGTGCGGAGGACGAAACTCACCTCATACATGCATGATGTACAAAATGTGGCTATTGTTAGAATGTGGTATAGTACAGCTTCCAGGTGTCGCGGTAGGTAGGTTCATGACGAGCAGGGCATATTTGGTGCCAATGCCAACGTGAACAGAATGTGGGGGGCGTAATCTCTACAGTACGACGCAAACCAAAATATATTTCACAAGGTAAATCGATAAAAATCCAAGCATACAAGTTGCAGAAAAGGAGTTAGTTGCACAAAAAATCGAAGGTTTATTTCATGTCACTTAGCTCAACGGCCATTTTTTTTCCGAGAGTGTGTTGATATTACGGGAAACTTGGAGAAAGCAGTAATATACCACCAAAGAACCAAAAAAGGCTAGGCTGCGCCTAGCCCCAATTTATAGCAATAAACATTATTCGCATCATAGGCTTAGTTTTCACGCTGAAAGCTCCTAAGTACAGAAAACTAGAATTTACGTACTCCGCAAAACAGCTACCGTATACCGTATACAGTGTAGGAAATCTATGCGTTTTGTATGAAAACTGTGCGGTTCAAAAACACCTATGTACGCGCGGATTTTGACCCCGCCCATTCATGACGGATTCTGTGCATGCACCTCGACTCTCAGTCGTATTTTTTTTCCCTTTTTTTTACCTTTGGTGTGCCTTTTTAATTTTTATATTTGAAACTATGTATAGTGTTTCGTCTGTTTCTACAACTTCGCAACTTATTTTATGCTTATATGACTGGCTCTCTGCTAAAGAGTCCGATGATAGTTTGGAATGTGTTTATATTGATTTTGCTAAGGCGATGTTGTTAACCACCGTTTTCTCTTACATAAGCTTAAGAATTATGGAGTTTCTGACATAATGCTTAATTGGATTAGTTCTTATCTTGCAAACAGTACCTTTCAGGTTAGATAAGAATACCTTGTCTTCTATCAAACCGTGCTCCAGTGGAGTACCTCAGGGTAGTGTTTTAGGCCCGTTGCTTTTCTTAATTTTTATTAATGGCATTGACGATTGCTCACTTGGAGATAGCTCCATTGTTATGTACGCGGCTGATGTTAAGATTTCCCGTGTTATGCCAAAACTAGGGCCCTGGCCTGCCTGGAATGCTTTTCAAAAAGAGCTTGGCAATATTTCCAGTTGGGCTGAGATATGGAAAATGACCATTTCTGAGCCAAAGTGTCAACATTTTTCGGTACTATTGAACTTGTGCAACCCCAATAAATTTTTTTTCTGAAATTTTCTAAAACTGTTTCCCAAGAGGCTTGCGATGATGCTGAGTCCGTAAAAGTGGCTCATTGTGCGTCTCAATGTCATTGAGGCCCGTTAAGGGTCCCAGGTCCAAAATTATAAAATTCGCTTAAACTTCTCCACAATATTTTTGTGATTATGCTGGATCTAAAAAAGTGGTTCATATTCAATTTTGAGCCAAATGGGGCCCAATTAAGTGCAATATTATAAAACTCGCTGAAACTTCTCCACGATGTATAATTTATAACACTGGTGCTCATTAATACGGCATCAACAACGTCAGATACCGCGGCTACATGTCCGAATTTTTCTGGAGAACACAATTCGGAAGAATCGCCGACCCAATCAACCATTTCTGGGAACAAGTCGCCGCGGAATATCCCCGTTTGTAAATTCATTCCCTCTCTGAATCGTGCATCTTGCTACCTATGCTTACTTGCGTTATGCGGACTTGACTAGGAGCTTTGGTCATAAGCTAGTTGGCCAGAATAAGTCATATTAGCCTTACCACCTGAAATAACATACTTAAGTTAACTTAAAGCGAAATGACACCCAGTTTAGGGTTTTTTCACCAAAAATAGTTTAAATAATTTAATTAATGAAAATCACCATTAAAAATACCATAAATGGATAGGAACTGAAAAAATAGCAAAGCAAAAACATAACTGCTCGCATTTTGTATGGAAAAATTGTCCATTGTGATAGCCTAAAACATTTCACCCACGCACCCAAAAATTTAATCTCCCGCTTAATAGCCATTCCGAGATTTGTATTTTGGATTTACTCGTAGTGTTCATTTCAAATCTAGACACTAGTGCAAATCCATACGTCAAATTTCTAATTCAACCACACCAGAAAGTGGAACCCGTAGCCGAGTGGTAGCGCTCTCTCTTTTTGTGCGAGAGGTCCCGGGTTCGACCCCACAGGCGGCAAACAATTTTGCGTGAAATATTCCTTTCCGAGAACGAGAAAGGAGCTGTCAGTTCGCTTTAAGAAGGCGCACCCTTGTTATAAATTATACATTGTGGAGAAGTGTCAGCGAATTTTATAATTTTGATCATGGGACCTAAGTGGCCCCAATTGACTCAAAATTGAAAATGAACAACTTTTTTGGATACAGCATCATCACAAACATATTACGGAGAAGTTTCAGCGAATTTTATAATTTTGGACCTGGGACACTGTGTTCTCACACCGACCTGGGACACACGATTTGCACCTAACATAAAGCACAGCATAAAGATGGATATTATTGAATTGAGTCGAGTTCTGCGCGGCGCGCCTGTGGCTCCCAGTGAATACACAAAGGGCAAACGTGTGGCGCAATAGTGGTGCGCGTGTGGCGCACCAGCCGCACCTCCTAATAAAGCTTCCTCGCGCATGCATAGAACCAAGTACAAAACCGTGAAAGTTTAAGCTCAAGTTTAGGGAATAATACGTTATTAACATCCTGACAAAACAGCGCGTGGCAGTCTTTTATTGGGCCTAAAAGATATTTAGAATGCAAAAATACCCCATTTCCTTGCTTGTAGAAATTTTTGATCTGTATTCTGGCTAAATGCCTTTCTCGTGTGAAAAAAATTGTGTGCAGCTTGTGCGAAATTTTTGCGCTGCACGCGCGCAACACTGGAGAACAGGGAAGTATTTGTGCCTTTCTTTGCGCATGAATTTTGCGCATTTTATTCACTCTCATCAGTGCGGAGAAACACCAATTGGACGATTACGCGTCCTTTGTTTGTCATTTAGTGTGCGAGCGGCGACGCCCTCGCACACTAAACTGATTAAATAGTGACGGTCCCATGTCCCTTCCTTGAGCACAATCCAGGCATTTTTTTGCGTTTACGCTCCAAAAAAGTTTTCTCACAAATTTATCCAAAGCAAAAGCAACAAGACAAGCGGGTTACAACTGTAGTGTTCGAGATATGAATAAAAATTTATCCCGACCATTGATGGTAAACGTAAAATAGTAGGTAAAAAACGAGAGCTGCTACCTGCTACTGTCTATATAAGTGTTTCAGAAACAGATATTTTAAAAACACATCTTAGACGTGTTCAACAAAAATCAATCAAAATAAAGCCATCGTTTTATATGCCAGTGATGCTAAAGCAAAAGCAAAAACTAAAACAAAGTCAAGATTATGTCTCGTAAAAGTGAATCAAAATGCACGACGAAGTATGTTAATTTGAATGGAAAGTCAGATTACCCATATTTTGATCGCACTACATATAATTCAAAGGAATTTGGCTGCAATAACAAAAAAAATGCATGTTTATGTAGAGATATGCACGCGTTATGTAGTGTTGACAGGAGAAATGTCGCACAGAACGGAATGCAATTTGCATAGGCATGCGCAGATGACATATGTCAGACCTATGGTTCATAACCACGTGTCACACCGCTTTAAAAGTGTTTGATATGCACTTCGTAGGTGAGTTGAGTTCGAAAGCCGGCAATATTCATTGTTACCATTCGGACCGCATAAGCATTATCGAATGCGGCCATTGACTGAAACAAAATGCAATTTACAATTATTATTTGTTGCATTTATAAAATGATGGTATTGATTTGAAGACGTGTTGCATTACTCCTTTTGTAATGCTGTTAATTTTACATTCTAAGAGGGGATAATTTACCAGAAGAGCAAAAATTATGTTTATCTGACTCTGACAAATGATGTTAACTTTTTTGTTTACGTATCATTAATAAAATATTATTATATAATTATGGTACGCGGAAAAACAAAGGCAACCACAATACAAAGATCTTGGCACAACTAGAAATAAAAAATGTCTACCGCAAGGTTTATGTTCAGCGAAACTATATCATGAACCCTCGCGGCTCGTTCTTCTCGTGTCAAATCACCAAACTGTTCGTCAACATATGCCACGAGGAGCTGAATTGTTATGTGTACAATAACACAAATGGTAACCTCATATAACCAAACACCAGCTTACACAACTAGCTTCGAGTTCCTAAAAAAAATGTTATTTATATGCGTATTTGCCATTATGAAATCACCGACTAGAGCTCGGCGCGCTGCGCGCGCTACGCACCCTCGATTTCTCGGCCCGCTTCGCGGGCCTCGATAGACGTTAGCTCGCTCGGCGGGCCTACGGCCCGCCTCGCTCGCGTTGTGCCGCTTTCTTTCGTTGTCATATATTAAGCACAGGCGATATTAACGGCCAGAGTCAAATGCGTATCTGACATCAGCATTGAAGTTCATTGCATCGTAATGATGCGCTAAGATTAGCGCTAAGATTAATTTTACACGTCGACTTTTTTTTGATGTCATGGATTCTGAAGTCGAAACGTATTGGAAAAAACTGCCTCTTCTATACGCTTTACTTCAGCATTGAAATTCATTTGCATAGTTGCTTTTGCGCTACGATGAATTTCGCACGCCGACTTTTTTCACGTCATAGATTCTGTAGCAGAAGCGTATTCGATGCATCATTGCTTTGGCACTACGATGAGCTTCGCACTTCGATTTATTTATGACTTCGGAGCAGCTGTGAAAATTCAATTCTGGGACTTTTTCTATGCATCAGAGAACGCTCACATCAGAGAACACTCATTGTCTTTTGTGCCCGCTTGACGTATGCGGCGCTCCTTTTTATATAAGCGAGCATTCATTACTCTTTGTGGTTTAATTACCCAAGTTGAGGTTGTTGGACAGATCGATACTGGCCGATTGGTTTTCGTCTTGCCAGTTCGCGCGCTATTTCGCTGTTCTCTAACTCGCTTTCATCGCTTATATCTCGCGGCGGAGTCGCTTTTGAATTTTTTCTTAGTGGTAACTTTTACTCGTCTCGCTGAGCTCTAATTTCCTATGCGGGTTTCGAGGGAATCGAAGAGAATTTAGTGAGGGTTTTTGCCTCAGACAGACAGACAGACGGACGTTTTTTACACTATTCGATTATAGGGCGGAGGTTGACTAGAGCTCGGCGCGCTGCGCGCGGCTCGCTCTAGCTCGGGTGCTCCGCGCGCTTCGCGCGCTACGCACCCTCGACATCTCGGCCCGCTTCGCGGGCCTCGATAACCGTTAGCTCGCTCGGCGGGCCTCCGGCCCGCCTCGCTCGCCCGTGGTAATCGTTTTTGTTGACGTCACAGATTCTGAAGCAGATGACGTATTGTCCTTCTAAGTCGAATGCACATCAGATATCAGCACTAAAGTTCATTTGCATCATTAGTTTGGCGTTACGATGAATTTTGGACGTCAACTTCTTTTTGACGTCATAGATTCAGAAGCAGATGACGTATTGTCCTTCTAAGTCGAATGCACATCAGATATCAGCACTGAAGTTCATTTGCATCATTACTTTGGCACTGCGATGAATTTTGCACGTCAACTTCTTTTTGACGTCACAGATTCTGAAGCAGATGACGTATTGTCCTTCTAAGTCGAATGCACATCAGATATCAGCACTGGAGTTCATTTGCATCATTACATTGGCGCTACGATGAATTTTGCACGTCGACTTATTTTTGACGTCATAGATTCTGAAGCAGATGACGTATTGTCCGTATAAGTCGAATGCACATCAGAAATCAGCATTGAATTTCATTTGCATCATTACTTTGGCGCTGCGATGCATTTTGCACGTCGACTTCTCTTTGACGTCATAGATTCTGAAGCAGATGACATATTGTCCGTCTAAGTCGAATGCACATCAGACATCAGCATTGAAGTTCATTTGCACCATTACTTTGGCGCTGCGATGAATTTTGCACGTCGACTTCTTTTTGACGTCATAAATTCTGAAGCAGATGACGTATTGTCCTTCTAAGTCGAATGCACATCATACATCAGTATTGAAGTTCATTTGCATCATTACTTTGGCGCTGCGGTGAATTTTGCACGTCGACATCTTTTTGACGTCATAGATTCTGAAGCAGATGACATATTGTCCGTCTAAGTCGAATGCACATCAGACATCAGCATTGAAGTTCATTTGCATCATTACTTTGGCGCTGCGCTGAATTTTGCACGTCAACTTCTTTTTGACGTCACAGATTCTGAAGCAGATGACGTATTGTCCTTCTAAGTCGAATGCACATCAGACATCAGCATTGAAGTTCATTTGCATCATTACTTTGGCGCTGCGATGAATTTTGCACGTCGACTTCTTTTTGACGTCATAGATTCTGAAGCATTGCAGGAGTGACAAAAAGAACATCACCACTGAACTTATCTTTTCATTCTGAATACGTTAGCACTTTGAACGGAACAATTCTGACGATTTTCATTTTTGATGACGTCATTGCCAGAAACATTTCCATATATGGGCCGCGCTGATTAAGCTTTCGCCGAGCTTGATATCATTTTGTTCATGGGTATCGATAAGGAAGTCCACACCATGGAACGAGCCATTTTGCTTCGCATCATTTTTTTGCGCTTTTGTGCACGCGAGCCCGATCTGCCGCGCCAAGTTCATATAAAGTTCATATATCCGTACTCGCTTTCAAATTTCGGTTTAATTACCCAAGTTTGAGGTTTTGTGCATGCGGGCATGATACGCCGCATCGTTCCTATACACGCCACTTTCCGAACCAGAATTCGGTTTAATTACCCAAGTTTGAGGTTTTGTGCATGCGAGCATGATGCGCCGCATCGCTCCTATATACGCCACTTTCCGAATCAGAATTCGGTTTAATTACCCAAGTTTGAGGTTTTGTGCATGCGGGCATGATACGCCGCACCGTTCCTATACATGCCACTTTCCGAACCAGAATTCGGGTTAATTACCCAAGTTTGAGGTTTTGTGCATGCGGGCATGATACGCCGCACCGTTCCTATACATGCCACTTTCCGAACCAGAATTCGGTTTAATTACCCAAGTTTGAGGTTAGCTCGGGTGGGGTGGTATATAGTGACTTTGAGTCTGGGCACTCTCACTGTTTATCGTTTCCTAGCCGGCTCGATTTCTGTGCTGCACGGATAAGCACAGTGCCTGAATTAAATTTAATTTCGGCGGCGACTTGTTTACACTCGTCGTCGGGGGGTGCGCTCCTCGTTTTTGTTATGCCTCGTCGCCGCGCTCTCTAACCGCCCTCCGGTTAAGCATAGTGACTCGTTTTTTTAAACTTGAATAACGCAGCGCTACGTACTTGGATCAAGTTTGGCACGGGGTTGGTTGATTCAAACATTCGGCCCTACGATTGGGTTGTTTGCGATCCGGATCGGATCAACTCTGCACACTCGGGCGGCTTCAAAAAAGTGGCTTCAAAAAATACACTATTGGATTATATAGGGAAATGCGGGTGAAAAATTATGTTTAGTCCAACAGTTCTACTTACCGCTTCATGTTTAGACGGGCCTTTCGCAATATCTCCATACCTTCGTCGGACAAGCACATTGCTAAAACATTAACACAATAAAAAAACACTTGTACTTCATCGAATATTTCTACTACATATATGTACGCCTTATTCGGTCTCGTTTTCACTTATAATATCGAGTAACCCCACATGTACATATGATAACGAACACGTGATTGAACATGAACAAGAAAATTTACCACTTTATTTTTTTCGGCTAGATCTCATTTGGAGACTTCTTACTCTTAAAAAATCCAGCCAACAAACCAGAATATTAACTCACAGCAACTAAATAGTCCTAACGCTTTGAGCAGTACATATTCCTCTCGTGTTATTTTCAACTGCTTGAATACTGGAATAATGTGATTCTGCCCGAAAAGAGCGATTTGATAAATAAAGCGATCGAACCTAGGAAATGGTACAGCTTAAATGACCTGTAAACCAAGCTCTTCTGCGTGACAGTTACATGTCTGCAAAACTGCTTTACGTATTATGCAAAATTGGGTGCCGTAGGCAGGTCAGACCCCCAGAAATAGAAATGTTAGGTGTTCAGTCGGCACGCCAGTGATTCGCGAAACGGGTTAATTAATATTTGCGCGTCACAGCCTATATGGGCGCATTGTCGTTAAGGCGGTATAACATCGCTTTTTCGAACGGTTTTTATATAAGAGCATTTTTATGCATCACATGGAAATTAGTATGAATAGAATAAAAAAAACCGAGGTCGATTCGAGCTCTACTTGTGCGTAGCTATTGTGAAGTTTTCATTAGTGATATTTCCAATTGTAAGTGCTGTGTTCTCACAACACATGTCTTTGTTTAGTTACGTATAAGGCATTCTAGTTGTTCTCTCTCACTATTCAACATCAGATATTCATGCGTGAGGGCCATTCTAGTGTGTCTCTTTTATGGCGGTCACGTGTGCGTGCCGCCCACTTTTGCAACATATAGGAAGAGACGTTTTCTCTTCGTTGCCTCAGTGTGCCCTTACGTCGTAACAAGAACACGCGGCATAAATACTTTGCTCGACTCATGTGTTTGAATTTATGAACACCACAGCACAACAACGTTTAAACAGGACATGGGCAAATCCTAGTTTAACATGGCGACCGCTCGGGCTGGCTCTATTTCTACCAGAACCAGAGAACCTACATCTTGCCCGATATTCCCAATTCTCAGCAATCTACTACAATCTTAATTTTACGTCAATCCTCTAACTAATATTCGGTCCAGTGAATACACGTATTCTTGTTTTTCCTACAATCCACGTCACACTGCTTCGGTGTACAAGAAGGCCAAACAAAGAGAGACGAAAAGGCGAGCTGCATCGGCCGTACGGTACCATTAACAGTTAATAGTTTAAGCCGACGTGCCATATCTAGTATTTTCGTTAGACACTGTTTAGTTACCAATTTCATTTGTAATAATGAGTGCAGCTCAGGGACACCTCGTTTGGCTAGGTTATTTGTAAATAATTATTTTATAAGTAGGAGACCCCGCTCAAAGAGCGTAATATTTGTCCGGCAGCGTAGGAAGATGGGAGGTAGGGAAGGCTAGCCGGCTAACCGTTATGACGTCATTCGAGAGTAATTAAGATGCTAAAATACTACAATATTGTCCTCTGTGCATTTGTCCCCCATTTGTTGAATTAGCGTAGGTAACTATTCTAGGAGAAAATGCTAGAATTTAATTAAACTTCGTGAGTTTGTAGAGTTATCTGAATGTGGCTGAGTTTTATTTTGTTGTGTATCACTGAGGAAACTTGGCCGGTGCGCGGCCTACACTGGGCCCGAAAAGGGTGGGCCGCCTACACCTCGCCTACACCAGGCCCACCTCTCGCCCATAGGTGACAGGTGGGCTCGTATGACATGAAAAGTTGGGCGGCTCGTGGGCCTGAGGTGCGCCTGGTGTAGGCCTGGTGTAGGCGAACCAAAAGACACGTTATACTAAAGTTACACAGGGAAGTGTCCGTGTATTGATCGTTTCTACGCAGCCAAACGAGACTTGTCCCCCTTCTCACAAGCGGCCGTTCGAAATTAACTTATTTATGTTTATAATTGTCTATCTTTTTCATTGTGGAATTATTTCTTTCATCGCTTTATTGTTGCACATTCAATTAAGTTGATTATAACTGTGATATCCAGATATTGGTTGTTGTTAATTACACTATGTTTAATATTTGTTTGCGGAATTTGTTCATACCTTACACCTGATTTTGTCGATTATAACTAAGTGTATCTCCACAAACCAATATTAAACATAGCACAATTAACGGTAAAATAATGAAAACTTTTCTATTGGTCAGCGCATGTTTGTTTTGTTGCTCTATTCTATTACTTACTGATATGTGTTTCAAGTTTGAATTTAGGGAAATAATGTACGTATACCGTATACCACAGGATAGCGAGTGCCGTGCTTTCGACAAAAATGCAGGAACGAAAATGATAAGCCGTTTTACTTTTTTTTCTAGCATGAATAGAGTATTCTTTTATTCAAGTATTCAAGGCTCAAATATGCTTTATATTCAAGGTTCAAATATGCTTTATATTCAAGGTTCAAATATGCTTTATATTCAAGGTTCAAATATGCTTTATATTCAAGGTTCAAATATGCTTTATATTCAAGGTTCAAATATGCTTTATATTCAAGGTTCAAATATGCTTAAACGACATGAAAACCTCTTCCACACGGCGTTGCGCTCTTTTAATGAGTATAATAAATATTCAAAATATAATATTCATGTCGTTTAAGCATATTCATCGACGCTTGTCACTTATCAAATCGAGTCAATCTTCAGAGAGATATTGCACTAACGCCACGCATTCTCGATTGACTGAAATGGTGGTTGCGGGTACTGTAAAGGTGAGCTTTTCTAAAATTTGGTTTTAATGTTAACTACTGTTGAAGCCTATGATCCTTTTAAAAAATGTGCGTATTCATTGCTTAACTTCTTTTTCAACCACAGTTCTTTTCAGGTATTGAAGAAAATTGTGATCAGAACAACGAAGGCCAGCTACTTACTTTGCGCCAAACTGAGCCACAGGAAAATGAACATGCAAAAGGAACTTGAAAGTTAGTTTTTATGAGTAGTATTTTTAGTTTGCTATTATTATTGTTATTCTTATTAGTATATTAGTATTATTATTAGTATTAGTATATTAGAACTTTAATCTGGCGTATGCTGTGGCCAAAATGTGTGAAGCATCCATAACTGAACAGTTCTGGATTATTCTTAGCCATATGCATTAGTATTAGTTTTTAAGTAAGTTTTATTGTCATTGCATTTCAGTGGTAATTCGTGGCATCAACGAGGATGTGGTTCAGCACATACGGAAGCAACAAGCAACTTCGGATGTTGCAGGCGCGAAGATACGCTGAATGAAACTTCGCTGCTGCGACCAAGATTTCCGTTATGTAATGGTTTTCGATATTCTATGTTGTTGTGCATGAACACCACTTCCTAGAATTTATTTTGTTTGTTTCCACAAGTTTTGCTTGCTTCTGTATACAAGAGTATATATAAGCGCTCATCGAGAGTGGTCATAGTTTACCTTGCGCAAATTACTGATTTTATGTATGGATTAGTAACGATTAAAGCTCTGCGATTCAACATTACTCTTGCTTTGATCATTGCACTAGAAACGGTATATGTATATGTTTTATAGATGTGTTCTAAACAACCTAGTTATCGTTTTAGCTCTGGTATTTAGGAAAAATCTTTCCTACGAAAGTCGTGTTTTTGTTTTTTTAGTTGGTTAGACTCCTGCCAATTAGCCATTTATGTCCTATTACCAATTGTAAATTTTATACATTTGTTTATTATATACGTAGAGACTATTTCATGTTTTTATGACGGTTGGATTTTATTGTAAAATAATAAACATACTTTAAAATGTTTGGTGTCTCTTGGTGGTTCTGTTTCTGTTTTAATATTTGCATATTTTTTATTTACGCTAATTGGAAGGGGGCGGGGCGGGTCACGCCCATTTTTTCCAAAGTTCGCCTACACCAGGCCTACACCAGGCCCACACCAGGCGCACCTCACGCCGGCACCTGGCCTACACTCCGCCCGAAATGGGTGGGCCGCCATGTCTGGGCCCACCCATTTTTTGTAGGCCGCGCACCGGCCGCGCACGCGCCAAAGTATCGCGTTGATGTGAGGAGGGCACACTCCGAGCAATGTTATTCGAAGTTTAAAACATTGAATTTGATACATCATGGTTGAAGTTAATATTTTGTGCTTTTTTTTCGCACACTGAGGTGAGGGCATAGGACGTTAATTTTTTGCATAATTAGTTTATTTTGTATTTTGAGACGGTAAAATACACATATACGTTACGATACGCTACGGTCACGATCACGGTAGTTTTATTATTGAGATACCGGTTTAGGCAAACGGATTAGGATTTTCAAACACCGGTTTAGGATAGCACGGGGATCGTGCTACTTAGGGAACGGGGATGTAAGTGCTGTGTTCTCACAACACTTATGTCTTTGTTTAGTTCTAGTTTTTTACCAACTCTTACTTCCTATCTCTTTCTGTATAGTGTATAACATGAGTCTGTATCATAAATATTGTTAACAATGTTTACACAACACAATATAACAAATAATAAGACAACATAAATAACACAAGCGGCCGTTGTCTTATTCAATTAAAAAAGTTTCAAATGACTTACTCGGACGCGTGCTCTGCAGGTTTCGTCAAAACGTAATGATAACCACTAGAGAAATTGATGCCACTACCTCCAGTAGTGTATGTGTGGTAGACCAGTTGCGTTAGAAGAACATGACAAAGTTGGGAGGCAATTAAATTGGCCTATAATCACAAACAAGCAATTCTTCAGAATATCTATGTCTATATATACGGAATGCATTGCAAAATAAGGAATACTCAAGTCACATTCAAAACGTAACATTCATGCGATATGCGGCATGGCATGCGGTGGAAAATTCGTACCGCTTGCAGGAAATTCGACTCGTTTTTGAAGAATATTTTTAGCAATTCGAGTTCATTAAGTACGCTCAGAAACGTTGGCAAAAAGCATGCATTTTCAAACCACGTTAAATTGTATATGATGCACAGTGCTTACCTTGTCTTCTTCCTTTAGCTGGATAAGGTCTGGAATTCCAGAAACCCAGTCCAAATAGTGAACTATTAATCGACAATACACGTTGGTGGCATTGTTCTGTATAGAAGGAATCAACTGGTATACAGTATCCCATTGCATCTGAACTTTTTTTTTAATGATTGAATCCAATTTAATTTAATGACAGTTTAAAACAAATAAAATAAACTAGAATGTCAAATACCGGTGTCCGTCTGCATACTTGTAGTGGATTTTGCATAGCACTTCGCAATCCGACCTCCATATTTTGTCCATCGAAAATTTCCTCAAACTGACAACTTGGAATGCTATCGCTGTAGCAATCACTAAATACGCATAAAGTCAATGAAAAAAAAATCAGAGACCGTATTCGCCAACGCCAGCAAGAAAACTCTCCCCGCGACTCCCTGAGGCTATATTTACCACTCAATACCCCATGGGAAATTCCCCATCTTTTTCTCTGCGTGTCTCACTTTAGAATGATGTCTCACCTTTCTCGACGAGATTACCTTCCTAGCCAGAGTTGGCAATATATCGGCCGGTCTCTTCACCGCCATTGATTTTCCCTTGTCAATAGCGCATGGAAAGGAGAGAGCGAGGTCAGCGGCAGGCAAGAACACATCGCCTCTCGCGACCACTCACACCCAAACCACAGGACACAACTACACCAATTCCATATTCGTATATTCATATTCAATACAGCCCGGGTCATCGTACTGATGAGACCCAGCCCGGGCAAAATCCTCGTCTACGATCGGGTCGAAACGGGGTCGTGCACAGCACGTACAATCTATTCTGTTATTCATTCTACCATTGGCATTCTGGCCGCGACATGGTGCACCCGTCCAAATGGATGGGCCGCTAAATGAAAAGTCCCGCGTGGCAGGAACTAGTTCTGGAATAAAACTACTGAAGAAACTTGAAAGTCATGGAAAGTCAGCAAAACAATTCGGATCAGGGCAGCAGCTACGAGCGAAAATAACGGCAGCACGCCATTGCAACAAAAGTATCAATAATCAGGACCACGCTACGGTCAAAAGAGCCACTACGGGCTAAAATTCGGTCAGGATGACCACGAAGCACTGAGTCACGAGTACTAGTGCCACACCGGGCCAAGAGAAGGCCACATAAGAGGGAAAATACCCAACTGTCAACGATGACAGGAACGGAACCAGGCACGGTTCATAATTGGAGGCAAAGGACGCCTCGAAGGATTCTCAGCTCTGCGCCCGAAAGCAACACATACTACACTGCAAGTCGTAGTTTTATGGCACGACTCCCCAGACTACTCCGGCAGCTGGCAAACTTCCGCCGCCCCGGGAGTGTCTCGTCATCTACTCGACCCGTAATTCTGAGGACGAATACTTCTTCTTGTGGCCCGGAGTGTCTCGCCTTACTCGACGAGATTACCTTCCTAGCCAGAGGCTGGCAATATATCGGCCGGTCTCTTCACCGCCATTGATTTTCCCTTGTAAATGAGCGCATGGAAAGGAGAGAGCGAGGTCAGCGGCAGGCAAGAGCACATCGCCACTCGCGACCACTCACACCCAAACCACAGGACACAACTACACCAATTCCATATTCGTATATTCATATTCAGTACAGCCCGGGCCATCGTACTGATGAGACCCAGCCCGGGAAAAATCCTCGTCTACGATCGGGTCGAACCGGGGGTCGTGCACAGCACGTACTAAACTATTCTGTTATTCATGCTACCATTGGCATTCTGGCCGCGACAAGTGCTATTTTCTGTCCCCAGGGAATATTTCGCGAGGGAATCGGAGTGGTGAATATGGCCTCAGGAGTGACACGGCGGTGAGGGGATGTTCCTACTGTTGGTGAATACGGTCTCAGTCTGCTTACGTACGTGCTTTCAACAACTGAATATGACCTAAATATTCTGTTCACGTTTCATTTTTACAATTTTTTTTTGCAAAGTACTGAATAAGAAAAGAAGCAAACATATACATATATGGCGTGTGCACCAAGAACGGATTGGAGTTCATGTACGAATATTCTCGATGAAAGTACGCTCACTTTTCCAAGGCTGTGATCGTCGTCACGTATTTTAATGTGTCACCGTCGTTTTCTTGTAATTGACGAACGAAATTCAGCCCGTATGAATATTGAGTATAAATAGGTTTCTGAAAGTTGTCTGATTGTATCATAACCTCTCTCTAACGACCTCTCTGCACCTAAAGACATCCAAAGTGAAGAAATTTCAAAGGTGCTCATTCAAAAGTACTCATAAACGCTACAAACGTATAAACCCATTCATGTCGAGAGTACCGCATTTTTTGGTGTGACATAAACAACATACCGATTATTTAAAAAAAAACTATTAGCAAACCATTGGCCGTCCAGAGTCAGTAAAATAGAAGACGATATCAGATGATGTTCTTGTTGTATGCATCTCCGGGAGACGGCACTGCTTACTTGTAGAAGGTTCTCCTGTAAAGTGTTAATCCCAAAGGTAGGGAGAGGAATAGGTGCTCCAAGAGTAAACGAAGGGGTTGAAGAACGAGAGCTTACATAAATTCCTATTCCAAAAGGTCTGAGTATGAGGACGAAATCAAGATGGACATTTTCCGGAAAAGAAAAGAAAAAATGTGGTTCGAGATGGACATCGATAAAACAATAATACATGCAAATAATTGCCCGAAAATTGAAATTTCGTAATTGAATCTAAAATCAATTACTTGCATGCGTATGCATGGCAATTGCATTTTTTCTGGTGGTCCATCTCGAATCAGGCGTTTTCTTTTTCTTTTTCCAACTCGAATGCACTCTGAGACGATAATGATCGCCTAGAATGTATGTTTTATTTGAAGCGTAGACGGCGGAATTCTGTGTATCTGTCTATCTGAGCGGAGAGTGACTTCTTATTTTCCCAAACATTTATTAGTGAGCATCAGGCTGCTAGTTACAAAGCTACTCACCTCTGTGCTTATTTCGCTGTGGCTGTGGCTCCAAGCACAGTTCGTTTTCGGCTTTAGAACGCTTTTGTAGCTGACCCGTCCCAACGGCTCAAATAGAACTTGTTAGTTGTTAGAGGCTCATAATGGGGTTTCCAAGTAGCCAAAAACCGTGCATTTTCCTTCCAAGTATCAATTGCGAAATAGTGTGCCAATCTAGCTAATTTTGCCTAATTTTGACACATCCGCATTATAGAAAATCCGCCAACAAAGCTAATCATTTTTTGAACAAATGGTGCCGCGGCGATCGGTCGTAAAAACTGCCTTTAGATATTCTCGTGTAGCGCCAACGATACTTGAAAGAAAAATCGGCTATACATGGAAACCCCATAATGTAAACTATAGAAAACAGCAATTCCCAACGGGTCCTGGTGACTCTATATTATATTTTGCTGTTTCCACTCATGGTCATAGGAAATAAGAGTATGTTCTATGTCAGCATAGAAACAAAAGGAAAAAAAGAAGTGATTCGCTATATTATCAGCTCTGACAACTAATTGTAAGATACACTCTTACACCGGTAACGTGAAGAAATTTCACGCGCCATTTTGTTGTCCTGTCAATATTCTATAAAGGGTTTATTGATAAAACGACAAGTAGAAAATAATAAGGTAAGCGAGAAAATAAGAACCAGGTACCTTAAAGGGTTCAAGTCCTTTACTACTTACGGGGAACTGTATTCCACTTTTGAACGATCTATAGTTGATACATCTTGGAAGAGTAATTTACTGTTTACATCTAGTTTACAATACACGCATGTTTAGGTATATGGATGATATTGCCATATTTTATAATAATATTTGTGACTTTGTTCAACTCATAAATATGTATCCTACATCTCTTAGTCTTGAGCCTGCAAATGACAGTGAAAATTCAGCAGCTTTTCTATACCTTCAAATTACTCGAGTTAATGATAAGTGGGCTATAAATTTATATAACAAAACAGACGACTACACATTCGACGTCATTAGATTTCAAATGTACGATTCTCATATCTCAACAAATATCAAACTAAATTGTATAATGGGTGAAATAATACGAATATACCGTTGCACTTCTTCTTTAGAGTTTTTCAAAGACAAGGTTTGTCAACTTACACGCAAACTTATTCGTAATAAATATCCCTTGTCAAAAATCACTCAAATATTTCGGAAAACTATTCACCGACACCCATGTATAGCACTAAAATATAATAATGACAGCAAAAGACTGACTAATTGGTACAACAGTAATTTCAATTTTAACATATAATATCTAACTTAACCTATTCACTATGCTTCACATTATTAACCATATTACCTAATTAACTAACACATAAGTATTATTACAAAAACTAACCAACTAATACATAACTATTACTTCACATAACATCTCCCCATAACAAACACACCATCACACAAACGCACATACACACACACACACACACACCAAAACACACATAATATGACACCACACTACAAACTACAAATAACATAATCTCACATCACACTACAAACTACAAATATAAATATAATTGTACTCGAACATTAAAAAACCAAACAATTAATTAACTGCAATAACAATTGCACTCAACATAAAATCGAACATACACATAATCAATCACACAATCTTCAACCAAACTGTTATTTTTCTTTATACATAGTTATTTTCTCTCTCTCTCTTGTGTGCATTCTCATTTTTATTTATTTTTTTCCTATCGCTCAAAGCTGTGGTCATCGTACTGATGAGACCCAACTACAGCAAAATCCTCGTATACGATCAGGGTCGAAACGGGGTTATCATGTTAAAGAACATGATACACTTTATCTCTCAATACTCTCATTTATACTTTTCCTTATATTACTGTAACTCTATTTACTTCTTTTTTAAATTAGTAATGTCACAATTAAGAGAGGGTCAATGTTGAGGCCGATCTGTATAACGATCTGCCGATCTGTATCTGTATAGCGAAATAATGGACGGTTTTGAAACTCATCGAGTAAATCAGAATTGCCATTCATCTTATGCAAATGAACATGTATTAGAATAAAAAAAATCAAGCTAAATTCGAGCAAATTAGCATAAATGCGTAGGAATTCAATTGTCCACGATACGTTTCAAAAATCGGCCAGTATTTCTCTTTAAAGAGAAATGGTAGCCTCTTTGGAAAATTTGCATATGATAAGCAAATCCTATGTATCCTATGCTAATTTTGTACGATCGACCACGGCAATCGTACAAAATTAGCATAGGATACATAGGATTTGCCTATCATATGCAAATTTTCCAAAGGGGCTAGCATTTCGCTTTAAGAAAGGAGCTAACCAAGCAAATCAGCATTGCAAACGGTGTAAGCTGTAAATAACCTGCTGGATCCATGCCCGCCTTCAGGCATTTTTCGAAGCGGCATCCCCGGCAATTTTTACTCCATCGTTCTGAAGGAATTAATTTTTAAAGCGGCACTGTACGAGCTTTGCGAAGTTTGTCTAGGACAACGTAATTCCCATAATTGCCATATATTTGCCAGTGCCATTCGCTGTTCTGGTAACACAGCAAAATTTGCATATAATTTTTTTTCAAATCTGCATGGTTTACACTACAGTATACCGTCTTAGTTACAGTATTTCACAGAGGGTCTCCTTCTCACACATATCGTTTGTTAACGTTTTCTTAGTCTTTCTCGGTCACTTCTAACCTACAATACTTTCTTACAGTACATTTAAGAGACCAACGAATAAAATCTAGGTATTTGTTGCTCTTCGGTGGTGAATAAATGCGTAACTCTTATCTTCTAATCTATAAGCTCCAAAAATCTGGGCACATATCGTGTTTTACATAATAAATTATTCTCTAATTGTTTACACTGGTCAAAATTACCTGGTGTTATTTCGCAATTCCGATCCTTCGAGCACTCGTATTGCTCTTTTCCCGCGATAGCTCGCAGAAAGAAAACTTTGCAAGAACTGAACTTGAGGTTAGAGAATTTTCTTGATTCGAGGCTAATTGGTGGAGATTCAATGTTTTGGAGATTCAATACTTATAGGACGTATTTATGATATGCGCCTTTGTTTAGAAGACTATCAGAAGTATTACTTTTTTAAAGATGAATTTCGTCCGAAAGTTAACTATAAATGTAAACGCACTTAATTGTTTCAACGTTCAACTGAGCTCAATTTTATTTTCTGGTAATTTCTGAGCAATAATTTACGGTAACCAGAACCATGAGAACAAGATTTAAAAAAGTAGGTTTTTGTAGGCATTGCTAATTGTGGTAAAGCTTACGCGCAGCACAATCCTCCGTACTATCTGAAGACGCCCTTCTTATTGCTGCACACTAGACAGACTGAATCCGACATCTCCAAAAAAAACTTGTTGAGCTCTTGGCTTGTTTAAAGCGAAATACAGTTTCTGAAACGCATCGTGGGCAACTGAATTCTTACGTATTTATGCGAACTTGCTCGAAGTTAGCTCGATTTTTTATTCTAATTTATGTTCATTTGCATATGCTGTATAAGAATGTTGATGTACTCGATGCGTTTTAAAAACAGGCCGGTATTTCTCTTTAAAAACAGGCCAGTAACAGGCCGGTATTTCTCTTTAACAGGCCGGTTCCAACTGACAGATTGCTCGAAGCCTTTGGGCTAGTGCCCGGCTGGTTTCAAAGTTGTAAGACTGAATTCGACATCTGCAAAATCGTGGTGGTTTGTTCAGAAGACAGCAATATAGGCACGAAGTTATTTTTGGTGCTGCAATAAAATGGTTCATCTCTTTGGGCTCGTATCATCCTTGCTAATTAATAGAGGCTTGCCAAGTTGTTGGACAGACTCTTAGATATAATTACTTTATTCACGCATACAATCAATCTGGTACAACAGCACATCTAGCACGGTGTCCCTTCAAAAAGCTGAGAGAATGAATTAAGGAGAGCCCCAGATAAACAGCCTTCCCATCTTTCTGATTTTGTGGATCGTACGTGTTTGACGACGGACAAATCTCTCGGTCTTCAGGCTTAGGTTGATTTACCCCGATGGCATTGAATGAGTGTTGGTAGCTGGATTCGAACTAGGGTCGGCTTTCTGCGAAGCGCGGGCGTTCAGTGGGCCATCCGTTTCCAGATAGGTATTATTAACTCTTTATTGTAAAAAAGTGCACAAAATTATGTAGAACCAATACAGAGAGATAAACACTCACAGGCTAGACACGTTTAAGAGGTCTAGCTACTTATGTGGTGCTAATACAATACATATATATCAATATGTTGCAAATTTCAAAGAAGCAAAGTCGTTACAAGGTAGTCGAATTTCGTATGATAATTAATGAATCACCTAGGTCGTGGAAACATAAACTGTTCAAACATTTCACGGAGTTCTCTTACATCATCTTTAAGACCAGCACAATGACGAACAGGGGGTTCGTAAGCATCAAAAACATGAACAGCAGGATCATTTAATTGATCAACATTATAGGTAGCCTGGGGAGAGGGGGAGGGCAATTGCGTGCCATTTTCCTCGCGGGGATTTTCAATTACCGGTGGTGGTGGTGTTTGGGCTGTTCTGGCTCACATGAGGTCACCATTGATTGATCCTTGATCTCTGCTTGTTCTCGTGCTGCTTGTCTGCGGAGGAAGCCTTCTCGGCGTTGTTGAGCTGTCTCAGCACGACGAACAATGATGTGGGCCAATTCCGGAATCTTCTTGAGCTTCTCAGACAACTCCTTAAAATATGGGACACGGAAGCCAGAGTTCATTGAGCATAAAATAGGGCGCTTTTGGTTATGGGTTTTGCCTAGCCGGCCCACAACATGAAAGGAATCGGGTGAGTAATTGCATACAGATAGGATTTTGCAAGCTATATCAAAATCTGTACTCACCCGATTTCCTTCCTCCACGTTGAGAATGACGAATTGATTGCGTAGATCATTCCTTCGAAAAGCTTCAGCAATTTCGTCACGAATAAATAATTTCAAATCGGAGAATAGGTCGGTGACAGTTGAAATAATCTGGCGGTTGGCGAATTGAGGACGGGAAGTTGGGGTTTGGTGGGAAATATGAACAGTTGGAGTCGATTTCCATTATGGGTGGGAGGGGTGGTAGAGAGCGACCGCTCACCGCCGGGTCAATCGGTGCAAGCAGGTAAAATATTTAGAACTTGTATAAAACTCTTGAAGCTTATTTTAGTGATCGTACTGCGGCACATCCTTGCTGTCAACCTCAAGTAAAAAAATAAATTTAAAGTAAGCACTAGTTTTTTCCTGAAATGATAATACATCGGGCTCAGGACCGCGAGCGCCCTGAAATTTAGTGCGCGTCCAATTTTTAGGGGTGTAGTGTAACCGCACAGTGTGGGTAACACATAATGCGTGATCACGCAGCGCAGGTAGAAGCAAAAAGTGCGCTGCGCGCGTAATAACTCGCGCGCCCAATTTTTAGGGATGTGGCTGTAACCTCCCAGCGCGATCGAGAACGAAGAGTTTATAAGGAAAAGGAAAGCATGAGACAAAAAACAATTGCATGCGCCACAAATAAAACAAGGGGAATATATCAGTTGATGCACGATGTTAAAGGGAGAGGCCCACGAGAAAAAAGTTATCTTCACTTTATTTGTACAGAATGTCCGGTATTGCAGAAATATTACCGTGGAACCGCATTGCTTGAAGCCTTGAACTCACAGAGTTATTCCCCGGCAAACAGTTCGGACAGGTACCGTAGTCAGAATCATTTTTTGCGCTTTTAGGGCATTACTGTACTGGAAACGCCTCTTTATAATCGTAGGAATGATGTTTATTCGTTTGTTCATTTTCTATGTACAGAAAGAATGCAAATGGGCCGTATAAACGAGTTTTTACGTTCTGACTACGGTACCTGTCCGAACTGTTTGTCGGGGAATAACTCCGCGAGTTCTAGGCTTCAAGCAATGCGGTTTTCACAGTAATATTTCTGAAATTCCGGACATACTGTACAAATAGTTTGAGGAACACTTTTTTCTCGTGGGCCTCTCCCTTTAAACACGGAACTCCTACAGTAAGACTATTTTGAATCTACCCCAAGCATCATCACTTTTAGTTTAAGTGATTAAAGGAGGAGGCTCACGAGAATGAAGTGCTCACCTAGTTTTTTTTATCGAAAGATATTAAATCCGCAGGACATGCTTTACAAATCAAAAGCTTTTAAAAGTCGCAGTCACTTCAAATTCGCCTTTTTACTTCAATTATCCATAAACATGAAAAAGCACCTAGAAAAATACCATTCCGGTGTCAATTTACTGAAAATTTAACCCAGGGAAAGAAATCCCCTCGGTTGCGTTTTGATAAGGTACAGTATGACAACGACAACTGAGACAGTAGAGCAGACACTGTCCCTCTTCCCCGGTTTTTCTTTGTATTGTCGTCATTGGCAACAGGCCAAGTCCCGTTGCGATTTAGAAAACTCCCCATTTTGTCAAAACTCAACACAAGGGATGTTTTAACGTTCCGTAAATTGGCATTGGAAAGGTATTTTTCAAGGCATCTTTTTATATTTATTGAAAACTGAAGTAAAAAGGCGAAATTTAAGTGACTGCGATCCTTTATTTGGAAGGAGTAAATCAATATAAAACTATGAATTTTATAAAAATTTTGGATCGTAGTAAATAGTTGATTTCCATAGTGGACATGCAAATTTACAAGTCATTTTGCAAGCCAGCACAAAATTTGCATGTCCACTATGGAAAGCAACTATTTACTACGATCCAAAATTTTTATAAAATTCATAGTTTTATATTGATTTACTCCTTCCAATTAAAAGCTTTTGCTTTGTAAAGCATGTCTTTCGGAATTTAATACCATCATATTTCGATAAAAGGAAACTTGAGCACTTCATTCTCGTGCGCCTTATATTGCCATGTTAAAGGATAGGTTGCTAGGGGGCGGGGCCACATTAGCTTATTACAAAAAAGTGTGCTTTCATGCTGCTGTTGCAAATGTTGAAAATTTGTACTTCACTGTAAGTTTTTTGTCATAGAATTAAGAACAGGAAGTCTAAAGATCATGTTCACTTCACTAAAAATTAATTGGAAAACTAAAAATCTAAAAACACAGTGAAAGCAAAAGAATTTACTGCTAGAATCCAAGACATCTAAAAAGAATTGGTCTATATCTTTGTATAAAAACTGGTCTCCGTTGTGCGTTTCGCTTATTGTGCATTTTCATTTACTACTTGAGCTTTCATGCATAACTGGCATAAAATGTTATGCTTACAAGTAGATTATGCTTATAAGTATTATGTCGAGAGTAGCTTTATTCTACCCACAAATTGACAAATATAAACTAAGCTCCCTTAATTTCCACAAAACTACAGAATAATATGTCAAATGCAGCCTATAAATAGAGTTTTAATCCGATAATATAAGCAAAACACCTTGGCAATGAAATATTCCTATCATTCATATTTTTTTGGCGTGTGCGCATTTCGGTGTTTGGTCCTATAATAATAATAATAATAATAATTTATTACGCACACATAAAATTCATGAGAAAAATATATGCAACGTACAGTTTTGTCGAGTAAAGCAACAGTCAACAGAAGCACAAATACAAAAATGAAGAATAAATAAAGTGACACATTATACAGAAATCTATGAAGCTAAGTGCGGAGTTTCCTCAATCATAATAGAAGTTCTATGTACAAATGAATGCCTACGAACCATTTTAGTTGCTCTGGGAATAACGATCCTACTCCTGCCCCTACGGGAAGAGTAAGCAAAGGGTCTGAACTTGAACATTCTCTGCAAGCTCGCACCACATTTCCCAGCTAAAATTTTTCGTAGCATTTTAGCATCTGCTCTTTTTCTACGATTCACAAGTAAATCTAATTTCAAAGCGTCATTTCTTACACTGGGAGGGGGCGTATCAGCATATCTAAGTAAATGAGATCGCATAAAAACACGCTTGGTAAACATTCGTTGAATTCTTTCTAAGGCTAATTTGTCTCTCTGCTTGTACGGGTTAAATACAACGGAACCTGATTCGAGAATAGACCTCACATATAAACAATAAGCTAGAACAAGGATCTTTGCTTTGTGAGTTTTTAGTGTACGAAAAAGTGCAAACATCCTCTTTCGAGCCTGGTTACAAATAAACGACACATGCCTAGAAAAACTAAGATTTTCGGTAATAAAAAAGCCTAAGTCCTTAACTTCAGTTACCTTCGAAATTACAGTACCATTGCAAATATAGTCTGGTTTGGGATTTCGAGCACCAATATATAGTGCTTGACACTTGTGAGGTGCCAACGGCAACTGAAAGCTAACCGACCACTCATAAACAAAGTCTATTGATTGTTGCAAGTGAACAACATCATTAGCTGATTTGATTACTCTATAAATCTTAATATCATCAGCATACATGACAAAGTGAGTACCAGAATTTCGTAAAACCGAAGCAAGATCAGATGTAAAAAGAGAGAACAGAATAGGACCAAGAACTGAACCTTGGGGCACACCACTAATACAGTTCATTACTTCTGAAGTGGAGTTTGCAGTTCTGACAAACAACGTTCTTTTCATACTGTACATTTATAAACTATACATATTTGGTGACCAAAGGAAAGCTGATTCTTTCATAATTTATGATTTGATTAGTTTTTTTTTTCATAATTGTTTTGTGAGGGCGAATAAGGGGTTTCTCAGAATTAGTCTGTCCAGTCATGGTTTATTTCCAATGCCAAGTAGTCAACAGAACGTAACTCTGATAATTGCACGTTGCTAGAGTATTTAGTAACAACTACAAATTAACAAATTGACAATGAATGAAGGATACATCTAAGGCGGAACTGGGATATATGTATATCGACAAAAAAAAGTGTGAATAAAATGAAAAAAAAAAATTGGGAAAGCGTGGTTAATTTTTTTCATATATTTTAGCGCTTGAAACTACGCTGTGTTCCCTATAAGAACAGCTTTTGGCTTAAATCTCCTATTTACATATTGTACGCTAATGCACATTGGCTATCTTACTGTATCAAAGTTTACCACCAATCACCGTTTTATCTTACTGTAGACTCCATAACAAGCTCCACCTTTCAGCACAAAATATAACTTGTGCACAGCTTCTTGTAAGACAAAGAGCACTAAAAGATTGCTAGGTCAACTGTTTTTTTCCACTGCAATTCTACTTTTAGACTTCTACGTGCAAAGAAATGGTATCTTTAATTATCTATCAGGTGGTCTTACACTACATTGCGCGACTAACATGTACCCATTTACCCAGAATTAGCAGAAAAGCACATTTTGACGCGTTAATCTGTAGATCTTTGTTATTCGAGAAGCTGTAAGACCATATTGTGCTCTGTGTTGAAAGCTCCACTTGGTCCAAATAGTTGGAAGTGTAACTTAGATTAGAAATTAGAGCGTATCTTGGCTAATCCACTCTTTCTCACATAACACACAAGACCTCTTTGGTACATTGTGCACAATACAGAATACACACGTGCACGGATATCCAGTTCCTTATTGAAATTGTTAAAACTAAAAGCCATGGAGATAATGCACTCGTTGGTTCGAAACACGATTTGCACCTAACCTAAAGCACAGCATAAAAATGGATATTATTCAATTGAGTCGAGTTCTGCGCGGCACGCCTGTGGCGCCCAGTGAATACACAAGGGCAAAGTTGTGGCGCAATAGTGGTGCGCATGTGGCGCACCATCAGCACCTCCTAATAAAGCTTCCTCGCGTATGCATAGAACCAAGTACAAAACCGTGAAAGTTTAAGCTCAAGTTCAGAGAATAATACGTTATTAACATCCTGACTAAACAGCGCGTGGCAGTCTTTTATTGGGCCTAAAAGATATTTAGGATGCAAAAATACCCCATTTCCTTGGCTGTAGAAATTTTTGATTTGTGTATTTTAGGTTACGGTACTTATCATCATTCTAATGGGATTAAATTGGTCTCATGAACCTTAGCGCCTTATTTTGGATATTAGCAATGATTACCGTTATACTAGCTGGAATAGAAAATAGGATTTTTTGTTGCATTAGGAGACTCTCAGAAAATACGTCTCGAAAACAAAATGCGCAACGAAAGCGCAAAATATTATATGTTTTTGTTAGTGGCGGGAATAGACTGCAATAATATTGTTTGGAGTAAAAAAAGGAGTGGAAAGACTAAACTGCTGTTGTGGAAAGACTATTTTTACTCGAATACCAATTTGACGAATACCAGTTTGACAATTTGCCGGCACCAAACAAGATAGTGCTTACAATTAGGCATGCTAGCAGATCATAAAGCCTACTTTGTGATAGTTCAATGACAATGAGTAAGCGAATATATAAATCTGCCTGAAATAAATAGTGTGCATTTACAGACTCGAGACACTATGAGAGATGGAATGATGTAAGTTGCTTTAGCATAGATATGAACAAATATATTGAATAAAATAATAATAATAATAATAATAATAATAATAATAATAATAATAATAATAATAATAATAATAATAATAATAAGAATAAATAAATAATAATAATAATAATAATAATAATAATAATAATAATAATAATAATAATAATAATAATAATAATAATAATAATAATAATAATAATAATAATAATAATAATAATAATAATAATAATAATAATAATAATAATAATAATAATAATAATAATAATAATAATAATAATAATAATAATAATAATAATAATAATAATAATAATAATAATTCCCTGTGCCTAATCAAAGCATACCAGTACCAACTGTAACTCACAGAATAAAGTTGCTGAAAACCCTTATTTAGTAACGTACGGCGAAAAATATTGCCTCAAACCGTGCACTCAGCGTCAGAAGAAGCTGGTTTACCATGTTCATATTGATGTCCTCCACTATGTATAAACTATAAACTGTTGTATCTATATGGACATGGTTAAAATGCCAGTTTATGCATAGTGCAGGCAAAATCAGTATACGTATACGCAACATGACTAAAACCGAGCAGCGTTTATTTCCAGGCTCGCAGCACTATGCGAGATGGTATGAGGTAAGCTAGACAATTGTAATCTATTCCTTCCGGTGTTTGAAACGCATCGTGGAGAATTTAATTCTTCCGTATTTATGCTAATTTGCTCGAATTTAGCTCGATTTTTATTCCAATTTAAGGCCCTTTGCATACTGCATAAGAATGCTGGTGTGCTCGATGCGTTTCAAAAACCGGCCAGTATTTAGCTTTAAACAAAAAAAGTAGTAAAAAATCAAGCGGTATCCAGACAATCCAGTGACACCGCCGCAAACAAAAACTTTTAATTGTTATCTGGTCTTATAGATATCTTGGGACCGTACAAATAAACATACGTGGTCGACGGCCATTTGCTTTCTCAGAATGACATCAATTACAGGGTGGAATGCATGAGAATAACTGCGGAAGCAAACGGATTCCTGGGATCGAGGATGTAGCATACCAATTACGAAGTCGTTGCGAAAATAATGAACATGGTAGGCATATAACAATGATCTACTATTATATAAACGAGTAAAAAAGTCGTGTCCGTCCGCGCACATACACACATACACATACTCACACTGACACACCCAACACGTATATACACACACATACGCACACTTTAATGACAAGCTTTTGATAAAGCTTAGGAGCTGCACATTTTGTGGGCCACATCGCGGTAGTAGAGCAGTCTTATATAAAGGTTTATTTAAGCAACACATAAAAAGATAAATGAAAGAAAAACATATATCAACGAATGGGCAAACGTCTCGTATGCATTTGTTCATCGGGAGGATAGTAATAAGCAAAGTGTTTTCTAACATAGTTTGGGTTTGATCCGAAAGCCCCCAGTTTTCACTTATATTTGAATTGTAGCTTCTGTGAGTATCTCGACTTCCTCAAAGAGTTCAAAGCCATGGTATGCGATGTAGTGTTGGCTGGAATGTGTAACGCCGTTCACGTACGGACCTTTCTAGCAAACATCTGGTACAGAAACTAAAGTTGATATAAACTTATCGTCTGTTTACTGGTAATTTTTAGCCACGGCCACATTTTCATGAACAACAAGTTCCAACTAAAAAAGATGAAGTGCAAAACGTAGTTACGAAATGAATCAAATTAGGTGCATTGGATTTGAAGTGTGAGATTTGAAGTATGAGAGCATGGCCCCTTATCGGTATGGCCCCTTGTCAGTACGTTCCCTTGTCAGTATGGTCCCTTGTCAGTATGCCGGCAGCCCACTTGCCAATGTGACTTATTTTTCGTGGGTGTCGAGCGCGTGGAAGGGGAATCGAACCCTAGACGCCCAGTTTCATAGATTATTCAGAACGTTAAAGGGTCAGGCCCATTTCAAATGACCCCTATTTTTAATGATTCCATCTAATTCTCCATGTAAACTATAGTAGGATTATTTTTCTAATTTTCAAGCGCAAAATTCACGCCGTGTTCAGCAGTTTACCATAGCCGGTCATACCCAACTATTTATCGCAGTTGTCACGCCCCTTCGTGCTAATTGGGCAATATGCTCTATTGGGCGTGGCAATTGTGACAATTGTGATATTGGCCAACCAGCACGAATGGGCGTGTCAACTGCGATAGATAGTTGGATATGACTCGTCATGGTAAATTGTTGAATAGTGTGTGAAGTTGGCTCTTGAAAATTGGAAAAATATTGCATCCTACTATTTTACATGGAGAATAGATGGAATCGTCAAAAATAGGGGTTATTTGAAATGGGCCTGACCCTTTAACTAAAAGAAAACATTTGAGTAGCTGAGCCTCTCTGTTTCACTAACCGGGTGTATTATCCAATAAGCCAAACAATTACACATTGTGCAAAACGAATGTTTATTAAAAAGTTACTACTTTTGTATTGTTGTTCACTATGTTTCTGAATATTCTAGGCTGATCACTTTGATTACTTTTAGAAGACTTTTTCAGAATTTGCGATGATTTTTTCCCAAATACCATATGCCGAGCTTCAGAGCTGATAAGCAATTGTGTGTAAATCGGGAATAATATATTTATATCGAAAATAAGTGGTAGTAGTCGTCCAGTTATATATCGAGCCATGCTGTCGCGTTTGAAAAGTTGTGATAAAAGCTGAAATTACAACAAACAAACATCCAAAACTATACGGTAAGCAGTATGACAATGAGTTTTTCATCGTGCTCGATGCCAGAGTGTGAATATAACCTGCTCAGAGCCTGACCCTTTAAAGGGATGGGTTCACGAGAAAATCACCTTGTTTTTATGCTTTAGTTTGATTGTACACAGGTAAACTTAAACAAAGAGCATACAAAATGATTCTTGAATTATTCCCTAGGGATGATATTAGGTAAAAAAGGTGGGTATTGATCGCTTTTCCGAAAGTAACAACAAGATAAACTACAGGGAAGATAAGAGATATGGCTGAAACACACTGTTTTTCACTGTTTTCAGCAAAGTAAACGATGTAAACTCCAGTATATTTTGCACAACACAGTGTGTTTCAGCCATTTCTCTTAACTCCCCTTTAGTTTATCTTGTTGGTACTTTTGCGGAAAAGCGATCAATACCCACCTTTTTTACCTAATATCATCCCTAGGGTATAATTCAAAAAACATTTTGTATGCTCTTTGCTTAAGTTTACCTGTGTACAATGAAACTAAAGCATAAAAACAAGGTGATTTTCTCGTGAACCCATCCCTTTAAAATGTATTTCCTCATCCTAGTCTATGCTTGCGTATATATAGAAACCGATATAAATACATATTATCCGTTGATTGAATTAAAAAAAACGACTCACTATATTCATTGTAAAGGAAAACTGGCAGACAAAATAAACCAAGCATTGGTAAAAGAAGGCTCTATTATTGTACGCTTGGCTAGTATTCGAATTATCGTGTAAGTGTTTTCGAAGCCGATACGATATTAGACAATTGACAACCATTGAAATCAGGCAGCTGGCGAACACCCAAATGTAGATGATTGTTGTGTACACATCACCATCCTAAAGGATAACGGAATCTTATTATGATAAAGGAGAAGAGTTTACCCACTTGGATGTTCGCAACGAAGTTCCGACACGCAAATTAGAATATCTAAAGGCTATAAAAGAAGAGACGGAGCTCAGTCTTGGGCAAGCGAAATCGAATCTTATTGCATGCTTTTTTCAATATACGTTGCAAACGTCTCATATAAATGTGCTCATTGTTCCTGCATTTTGAACCTTGAAGTATTGAAAAGTCGCCTCAGGCGGCGATAGCCGTTTGGTCGAGTATTGAATAAAGATCTTCTGCGCAACATGCATATATTTTTGCACATAAAGTTAAATTTAAAAACAAATATGTTTACGGGATTCAGACTGTTCGAAATTAGCATAAACGATGCTAAAGCAAATTGATAATAAGATGCGCCATCGATAATTATCTTCAACATCAAGGCGGACGGTAGAAGTAAAGTGAGGAAGATGATTTGGCCAAGATGTTGACTCCAGAACTAAGAATTTTATAATTTGTTTTAAATACGGATTCTTCGGCAGAATAAATCAACTACATCTTTCCGACATAGTGACAAGCCTTGATTCATTTTATTTGTATGCAAAACCTATGACATAGCATTTGTTATGCATGCCTAACCATACGCTTTCATACTCAACTAACCTGTATTGAAATCGCAGGATGCGCCTTGCATTCTGTTCTTATCAAAAAAAAAATTACCGTATTATGCCGATGAGGGAAAAAAACCGACGTTGCCCTGTTGATTGCAATACACATGCTGACTGCCAGATGAGCGAGTATTCCAGTGAACATCAAATAGTACATTACTGTGGGAAAGACTCCAGTTTTCACATTTTGATAGAAGGAAAAAATACCCCAAACACATAACCGTGCGGTGAATAACATTACGATTTGAGCGAGCAGACCCTGCAATTTTCAATTAGTCTTTTTCATGAGTACGTATACGAGTTCTTTCTACTGTACGGTACGTATCTACTATCCTCCTCTCACGGACAATTTGAGCAGAGGCAGTTGCACACCTTGATTCATTTTGAACCATGGTGAGCTCTAAGCTACATTTCATTAATCCTAACAAAACGACATCCTTATTCTGCACCTACACTGATCATGCTGATATAGAATAGCACATTATATGAAGACTTGAATCCGTGTCGGTAATATACTCTGGTAAAGATAATACATAGAACGTAAGCAGGGACTGCGGTTAGAATCGATACCGCCGAGCAGCCAATCACCACTGGATCTATTAGTGGCTCGGTGAGGTTGAGCGACGTTGACACTGAAAGGCTCTTATAAATTACCAGCCGTTCGAAGAGCCCTACGGGCTCTTCTCCGACCGGAAGAATCGGACTTCGGCCGATGGTTCCTATTTAAAAAGGGATTTATACAAAGGTAAAAAGATAACTTTCGCTATTCCTACTATTTCTCTCTAATTGTAAGCCTGCCTCTCCGATCATTCTCATTTTTTCTCACTCTCTCTCGCGCTCTCTTTTCCACGTTTTTCACATCTGGCCGTTTCTCTCTCTCTCTCTCCTCTCTTCCTCTCTTCTCCGTGAAGCACGTCTACAAAGTCATTTAATTGTGGAAACGTATAGTATGAGTCTGGATCTCCATTCGACAAATTGTACAATGCAAATTTGCCATTGAAGGTGCTATATGTAGAGCAGATGGTTACCCGTTTGATAAGCTAGCATAGCTCAACAGGTAGAGCGTTGGATTATAAATCGAGAGGTTGTGTGCTGCTGCGGGTTCAAATCTCGCCAGCGGCAAAGATTTTTTATGCTCTTTCGATCGAAGAATTTTCTTTATGGAGGGATTTCGTTGTGCACATAAAAACAAAATCATAAATACACAAAGTCTGTGACAAAGTCATAAACACACTCTTCTCCTTTATATAATAAGATAATTATTCAAGTATTTAAAACACATCATACTACAGGAACAGGCCGCACCTCGGCACTCACCAGTTTGTGTGTGTGTGTGTGTGTACTTTCCAGTTTTGGTACCTATTTATTCTTTCTGAAACACAAGTAACTACCTAAACTACCTAAACTATCTAACTAACTGGTTTACTAAACACTGAACTACCTAAACACAAGTAACTTTCTGAACTCGGGCACCCCATTTTTCCGAATTCTCAAATCTCCCTATCATACATACTTTATTTACTGATTTTTTTTAAATTAAGGGGAAAAAGTATGACGAAAATGTGTTTTGTCCAATTTTAATTGTTGACGCTTTTTTAGCAAGAGAAGCATTTCCGCATGAGTAGAGTAGTATTATAAAGTAACACGATGTTTGCAGTAAGCGTTTTCTATATTTTCCGATTTTGCTAGAAAACTGTTTGCGCAACTAAAGGATGCGCAAAGTTTGGGCATTATTTCAAATGCAACAATTGACAGCTCTTAAAGAATACTCTGAAGCAAGCTAAAAGGTAAACAAAGGTCTAGTTTTCGAGTAAATATATACATTACTGCAAAACAAGAAAATCAAAGATAAACAAACTTTGTGATTGGAATAGTTGCCCGATACGTTATTCGCTGCACATTTGGTGAAGTAAGACTTCTGAAAAGAAAAATGTTATAACTTGTGAACCAAATTGTTTGTGCGTAATGATCAAGAACACACCGACGCTAATGGTTAGAAAAGAAATATAATTGCTTTACATGTACGTGATACATTGGCGGGATTGGTGGCCAATAAGACAATATATTTATTATATCTTCCCAAATGTACACGAAAAAAAGTCGAGTATTATGCATTATTGCTACCCGCACGATGCGGTTACTGCTGCCCGCACTATGCGGTTACGGCTACCGCAGGACGCGTTTCCGTGCAAGTGTACGCGCGGTTAGGCGTAACCACGTAGTGCGCTCGTGGACATGAGAGGATCCTGGCTGTTTGTACAGTTTTACTTGGTTATTGGTCACTTTGTTTGTTTCTGATTTAAATGAATTATTACGTAACCAATCACCAGACGTTATTCATCAACTCACGTTCACCTAAAATCACAAGCTACGCAAAAGCAAACGTTAATTTAGCGGAGAAAAAGTCACGCAAGTAAAATAGGAAGTAGGCGGAAATAAAATCGGAAAATATCATTATTAAATAGGAAATGGCCAATGAACACAATTACTAGCATTAAAACCAATCATGTAATGTGTCATGGAGTTTCCATGTATGCGATTCGCACTTGCGAAAATGACAAACGCCTGTCCATGTTCGAGTCGATGTAAATGACATGGTCCCGCAGCGATTTTGGATCTAGTATTATGGATCTATTTCAAAATAGTACGCATCTATTTCAAATAGCACGGGTCTGATGCGGTTCTGTTCCAAATAGCACGGGTCTGGGGCACTTTCGCTGCAGGACCATGTCAAACTTGCGATTCGCATGGGTTACGGTAGGCAGTTGACATGCATGTAAAATGACTTGAACATGGACAGCGGTCTGTCATTTTCGCAAGTGCGAATCGCATACATGGAAACCCCATCACGAAACACAAGAAAAAAATAAAGATACAGAAGAGAGAAAGGGAGAGAGAGAGAGAGAGAGAGGAGAGAGAGAGAGAGAGAGAGAGAGGGAAAGCTAGCAATACTTCAAGTGTACTGTAGCGCGTATATTTCGAAAGTAACATATAGTATACGATTGTTTTCATCTTTGATAGGCCTTTTTTCAGAACACACTAGAAAATCATTCAAGCAAACGATGAATACAGCTGAAGTGTCCAATTAGAATATGATCACTGGTTAGCAGTTAGCTAACAATAAGCAAGATGCAAGCTGCGTTTTTTATCGTAATAATGATGAGTTATCGTAATAATGATGATTAATTAACTATGAAATGCCTCTCGTGCGAACTAGCCAAACTGTTCTGCACTGTGCGTTTTTGTGACTGAAAAGTCCAGCAAGTGCTCAAAACTCAAACGGAAAATAGAATGAAGACACTCTAAGAATTCAAAGGAAAAGATAAAAACAAAATTGAAAAAAAACCTCCAGTATAACTACTAAGAACCTTAATGGAAGACATATGGTGATCCTCAGTTTTATTTTAAAGCTAACGGTGTCATTGATAAGCACTCTAGTTCTATAGTCATCAGGTAATATATATTGGACTGCAGCGGATCAGGCAATGTTGTTTAGACCGGAGTACTCTTGTGAGATGAACCAACTCTCTTCTATCAAAAACCGAGTACTTTTTTTCTTTCACAGATAAAAATATCATTGCAATTTCCGATTTTCACACACATCCTTTTTGATCACGTTCTCCGGAAACTGTGAAATAATTTGCTGTTCAATGCACGAAAAAATCTTTTTTTTTGTTCAAAGTAGAACTCTAGTTTTGTTTTGCTACAGAAGATTCGGTAGCTTAATTTACTAATAACAAACAATGTAAGAACTCTGATTTTTATAAGGGACAGAATGAAGTTTACGTTGGTTGAATGATTACGTTAAAAGTTCGTAAAAAACCACTGCTAGAGTTGCGAAAACGTAGCGCGTCGTAAGTACCATATCCGCAAGCTGACGAAATGTGTGGAAAAGAAGAGGTTTGTAGATGTTTCACTTTGGACACTTTGGACAAAAATGTCCTCAGCCGCAATAGTTTTTTTTTTCACCAAAGTTGCAACTGACGGATACTAGAACGGCATACTCATAAAGTCCACGAAATAGTCGCCGCACATAAGCATAAAGAAGAGAGAGAGAGAGAGAGAGAGAGAGAGAGAGAGAGAGAGAGAGAGAGAGACGAAGAGCAGGTGAGTACAATTATCTATCACAATTCTAACAAGATAGCATCAAGTGAAACTATTCTCCTTATGATTTGGAAAACTTAGGTGATGTTAATAGGTTATAAACAGTTCAAACAAAATTGTAACTTTGCCGAACACATTACGATATTTATGAAAAGGCCGAAAGCACATATTTTCTCTGAACGCTTGGCTAGATTTTTGCTTAAAATATTATCGCGCTTTAGATGCATTTTATGTCATAGGCATTGAGGTGAAAGAAAACACTAATTGTTTACTATACATTACACTACAGCCAAATAAAAATATAACACAAATGTCGCGGACTTAGCACGAAGGTCTAAAGCGCTTGGCCAAATATATTATGGTGTTTTACGCAGTGCACTAAGGTGGCGCACAACTCGCGCTAATGCGGCGCCATGTATCATTATGCACAAACAAATTGTGAGCAAGGCCGATTAGCGGGAAAGGGGCGACCGGAAAACAAAATAATTGCCGAAACCGCGGAAAACCCGTCGTTGGCCCGTCACCAAACGGTTTTACCGAGAAAAACCATCGGGTGACTGGTTCGTGACTGGTTCGTGACCATTTGCTGAAAAGTTGATGACGGTTTTCGACGAAACTTGGTCACCAAATGGGTTCACCCATTTCCTATTCCTATGCAATTAACAAAACTATGATACTTGAACTTTTATTACTTATTTGCAAATGCAAACTATCTCTTTTTGGGGAAACATCGTGAGAAAGTTCTGGGTTGGCGTAGAATTTTCGAATTTAGATGTTACAGTTATATCTGAAAATTAGACTTCAAGGCGCTCAAATTTACGTTTATTCGTCTCGTGAAATAGCTGAAGTATTTATTCCGTAACTTGAGCCCAGACAAAACCATACCACTGGCACTTTGAGTATTTATGTAAAAACAGCGCTGTCTTCGGACGCTTGTTGTATATCTATCTATCACCTAAAAACCAAATGTGTTGAGAAACGTGATTCTTTTTTTTTAGTTCCTGAAAATCTGGATTAGAGCATTAGAGGAACACACATACCTGCGATACTTTATTGCAAATAATTTATTTGTTTGTTCAGAGTATTTGATTTAGTCACGTTTCAAATAACGAGCACAATGAGCGGTATAAAATACGGATGAGGTTATCCGCTGTAAAATTTGCCATTTATTTTGCTGCTTCGATTTTTCATTCCCCCATTCCGAATTGGACTGCTAACTTAGGTAAAGCTCAGGTCCACAACAGGTCCATGGTAAAGGACCCCGTCAGCCGAGGCCGGAGCTCCTCATAAGCCATTAAAGTGAAATACTTGCGGTTTGGAAACGCATCGAGTACACGAGTACACCAGCATTCTTATGCACCTTATGTAAATGAACATAAATTAGAATAAAAGATCGAGTTAAATTCGAGTTAATTGGCGGCTCGGTATTTCGATTTAAAAGGGTACAGTCTCTCTCTCTATAATATCGTGCATAAAGCTTTTATTTTACCTTTAAATGTTTGCTTAGGTCTTACTTGTTAGGTCTTTTGTCGGCCTCACCGCTGCTGCCAAAGGGGTATATATTTCACACACTCCCGGCTCTAAGTATCCGTAAACAGTGAACACCTAAGCGTCAAGTGCTCTTTCTCTCTTAGCTCCCTTTCTCTCTTTCTCTCTCTTTCTCTCTCTCTTTCTCTCTCTCTGATCATCTTAGGTCTCCCTCCCTATTTCCGTAGATATTCTTAATCTATATGTCTAGATACACTCTCGGATTTCACACTCATATTCCACAACTATAGGTGTGATATAAGCAAAAAGGTAAGTTATACTACCTCTAGTCCATGTTCGACAGTTACAGTAAATTGTTGGATTTACCAATACCGTTGGTCTTCTTTCTAAACTAATTAGAAGTGTTATCTCCTCTGTGTTTATGATGTCCACATAAAAGTCGTCGACCGGCTCACTGATGTTATTCGGGTTTGTTCACGACTTTGAGACGCCGTTTACGAAACCGCTAAGACCTTAATCGCTTGCGAACAATCAACAAAACATTCAGTTTCTTTCTTTTCGACTTTATGATGGTTTATTTTTTCTTACAAAACGTCTAGTCAATAGATAGATCGCAAAATGCCATCGTTGACACTTCTTTTGTTACTAATGTATATCAAAAATCTGAGGCTACTACACTTAAGTTGGTTACGTATGTTACAATTGCTCCTGCCCAACACACTGTAAGTGTCGATCACATACCTTGTTCGCATTTATTTTTCTTCTTTAGTAGTGTTCATTTTCACCAAACGTTATGCTTTGTAACAGTCGGGACTTTCAATATTGAAACAATAATTTATTTGCAACTTGGCGATTTGCGTACCTTTGTGAGCACGGTATGTGCGTTTTCATGATATTTTTAAACGACAACAAGCTTCCAATATGAGCGAAGCCTGCTTTGCAAACGAAGTTCTCCAAAAAAAAGAATGACTAGAAATGCTTATTGTTGGAGAAAACCGAGTACTTATTTGTGTTTTGTCATGCATAAAATAGAATTTACTTCTTTCTTTATTTCGGAAGGAACGTGCTGCATGCTTTACTTGAACGAACATGTAACAAAAAATTAACAACAATGCAAGCCAGCCTATTTATTAACTAAACATGGTTCTAATAAACAGTAATTAGCACCACTCGACTCTTACCGTTTTTGTCTTCATTTTAGATTATGGGAACGTTTATGTTTCTGAGTTTATCAAGAGAAAACAATCTGCGTCGTTAAACTGAAATCCATTGGAAATGTAATTCGATTAGTTAATTAGTCGCAAAAAGAACAGACATAACCATTGAATGGCGTCCAGATAACTAAAAAAAATCATAATTAACTTTGAGCATTAGCTCAACCAGATCCCTAGAAAAGACGTTTATACGGAGAACATTTAATCGTTACTGTATACTTCTATTTTTTTTTATTCATTTATTTATCAATCCAAAAATCGAATCACACACACACACTACTTCTAGTAGTGAAAGCTTACCGGCAAGCTATTATAGAGTTATGTATGGTTAGAAATTTAGGAACTAACCAAACTTCCGAACTGCGGTATGAAACATGCACTATATTCCGCTACGTCCGAGGAGCTCTGGGCTGTTGTAGGGTATTTCGTTATATTTTTAACAGTTATCAAAGTAAGATGACGGATTTGGTTCGTAGTACCCCTAGATTGTTCAATCTCAACATGTTCAAGCTCAATCAAGCCAATTTTCGATGTTGTAATGCAAAACGGAACAAAAAAATCTATGATGTCGGGGCCAATGGCCAGAGCTCTCAATCAAACTGTCGCCACACTTCCTATTACTACGGGTCATCAAGAGACGACTTCCCGGCCTACCCCCATTTCATATCTACCAAATCCGGGCTAATACTCCCTCGCGGCAAAAATACGACCCACTATTGTTAACCAGTAGCAGACTCTATACTTCTTTATTCCTCTCTCTTTTCTTCTCTCTTTCATTCTCCCTTTCTCTCTTTTTCTCTCCCTTCTTATTATCCGTTTTATTGACACTTAAGAATGCACGGGGTGGCTAATCTACGCGCTCAAAAATTCCACCAACAAAAAGAAGTCCACTAAACTAAGGAAAAACAAAGATTTATGTCTGATATATTCCAAAATATTTCTGCAATGCCAAAATACATATATCCTAGAAATTTACTCACGTATTCGCCTTTGCAAGGTCAAAATTGCAGAACGTCCTAGGAGACATTTTTACTACTTCTGCTTCTGATCCTGATGGATAGCGAAATACCAGATACCGACCGGCTTTTTGAAACGCATCGCGGACACTTGTAGTTTTACGCATCATATGCAAATGAGTATAAATTAGAATAAAAATAGAGCTAAATTCGCGTAACTTAGCATAAATACGTAAGAATTTAGTTGTCCACGAGGCGTTTCAAAAATCGGCCGGTCTTTCGCTTTAAGTTCGGCTACGTTTGGAAGCCTACCCAATTTCTTACTTTTTTACTCATGGACAAGTTGTAGAACGTGGCGTTTCGTTTTTTCCCCATTATGTGAAATCGTGCAGTGCGAACCATTGATTATTTATGTTAACGATGTTGTTGATTGACTTTGAGAAGCAATTGCCATTCGCAGTCATTGCAAATTCATTGCTTGGATCTTAAAAGATCGCAGTCACTACAAATTCGTATTTTTTATTCGCTTTTCATTAAATATTCAAATATGTGAAGAAACTACGATTCCAGCACCAAAGTACGGCAAAACAAACTCAGGGAGAGAAATCCCTGTGTATGAGTTTTACTAGTATACCGTAGTTTATATTTTTTTAGTTATCTGGATACCAAAACCTATTTTCATTGATTTCTCTCCCTGAGTTCGCCTTTATGTGGCTTTTTACTGGCTGCATATTGTTTTATAAATCTTCTTGCATCTAATAAAAATCGAATAAAAAAGTTGAATTTGAAGTGACTGCCTTCCTTTAAAGCGGTATGACAGCCGGTTTTTGAAGCCCATGCTAGAGGCCGTATTCTCACTTAGTGTACGCAAATAACGGCGCGCTACTGCGCGATTTTTTAATCTAGTTATGTTCATATGCATACAACAGAATACGTTTCAAAACAGGCCGTTATAGGGCTGAATATCTTTGCTATATCATCGCTCATTTTCGCTGAAGAATAAAAAAATAACCAAGAATTATAATTATGGAGACCCCGAAATTTTAGGAGACGTATTCTTTAGTTCCAGATATTTTGGCTATTATGGCATAGATAGGAACTTGATTTACTTGATGTTCGTCTTAAAGGAAGGCAGTCACTTCCAACGAAACTCAAGAGTTGCGCGCGGCAACGGTTTGGGGGTGTTTCCCGCAAAAGAATTTGTTGCGCGCCGCAAAAGTTTTTTCACCGACTCTGGTTGCCGTTTTGGTGCGGGAAACACCCCCAAACCGTTGCCGAAAAGGTGCGGAAACGGTGCGGGATAAGTAGCAACTGCAAAAAGAAAGCAGCGTGTTGGATTCGAACCCTACACTCTTGTTAGATAATTTCTCTGAACAGCGCCTTAGACCACTCGGCCTCACAACACATGTGAGATTTGTGCTTGCGGAAAAATATTAGTACAACGACTGCACTTACGGCAGATCCTCCGAACGCTTTCAAAAACGTTGCCGAAAAGGTGCGGAAATGGTGCGGGGCGCAAGTTGCGCGCCGCACCATTTCCGCACCGTTTCCGCACCTTTTCGGGAAACACTTTGCGCGCCATTTCTATTCCGCGCGCATTTTGTTTCCCATTCCTTTGCGGCGCGCATTTTGTTTCCCGAAATGGTGCGGCGCGCAACTCATCGGCTCTCAGTGAATTCAATCTTTTTATTCGATTTTTATTAGATGCAAGAAGATTTATAAAACAATATGCAGTCAGTAAAAAGCCACATAAAAGCGAACTCAGGGAGAGAAATCAATGAAAATGGGCGTTGGTAAATGTCCGTCGCCGGTGCATATATGCAACTGCCGTACTTGGAGTACTTGGAGAGTGAACAGCCTGCAGTGTTACACCTGGCGCGTGGTTTATCTCTTTTTATGAAACTCTATACGGGCAATTATAAACTACGGTATACTAGTAAAACTCACACACAGGGTTTTCTCTCACTGAGTTCCTTTTGCCGTACTTTGGTGCTGGGTAGTTTTCTTCGAATATTTGAAAATTTAATGAAAAGCGAATAAAAAATACGAATTTGTTGTGACTGCGATCCTTTAACACGTATCCTTACTATTAACTGATTAAGTCCATTTATTTTTGTTTATTTAATTAGTCAGATCCAAGCTACAGTTTTGTACGACTGCACTACGACATCGAGGACTAGCAATAGACCCAAGGACTCTTGAACTAATAATATTTAAGTCTAGACAAAAGGTTGAACATAATTTAGTCTTGGGAAGCTAGTCTAGATATGCAGATGCCCGTATGCTTTTTAAATCGTTTCCCCTAAAATATTCCGTTTGGAAATGGTAGTGACGGGGGGAAATTAATTGGTGACTGGGGTCCCGGGCCGTTCCACATGCTAATGTGCTCAGCCACCCAGGTCCACCCATGGCCGGGGTGCCTTTTGGTGGGCCACTACCAGACAGACACTTTACAATGGATGAAATCACGAAATGGAAATCGACTGGCTACTATTCCCAATTTAATTCGTTTTTCTTGGAATATAAGAATAAGATGGTTTATTCAACACAGAAATTGCGCTATTTTTTTGTGTAAATATATTAATGACCAGCCGGCTACGCCGCCCGAGGCGACTTTCTGTTATATTTATTTTCTTTAATGCATTCGTGAAACGTGGATTCAAAAGTAGTTACAAAAAAATAAGAGTATGGATCATATGCTAAAATCCTCGCTGCGTTGTTCTTTTTGTTGCTCTAGATTTGCATGTTCTTCGTAGTTTATTCGTAGTAATTTGAGCGCCGACAACTCGCACGGCTGATACGGCACACGCATTCCATATATGCAGCTTTTTTCGTGCTTTTGTGAGAGGGGCGCTCGGGATGTGAGATGGCTCAGTGCATGGGAACATGAACTACTGAACCAATCCTATTTCCTGAGCGTAACGCACATCATCCAAACGTACAATCAAACAAACGCACAAACAAACAAAGCTCCCAACTTTATATAATAAGATATTTTACTTTTTTATATAACTTGCTCACAACATTCATTCAGCAAATATTTTATTCACATTGTATTACTTGTTCTATACTATTTCGACCCTGTTTGTGCAAAGGTAGTCAATTATGCAAGCGAGCCCAAGTAAATTACCCATTTTTTCCGGTAGAACATTTGTTTATTCTATCATTTTGTCTTGTAGGTAGTGTTTTTGCCATGCTGCAAGAGCGCTTGAACGAGCGCTTTGAGAGCAATTAATCTTTACGCGAAATTGTTTATTTCCTCCATGTTATGGGCGCCTTTAGGCTTAGGCACGACCAGAATTACCCAATATATACAATTTATTGGGTCTTTTTTATGATTTACCTCAGGAGACTGCGTCGTAGAAGCCATTCGTCTTTGAAGCAGAAGTAGTTGAGCGTTAGCGTAAGGAGTCAATTTCTGCACGACGCGCCAAGATGCGCCACAGATGCTCAATTCCAGTTGGCAGTCCCTTGGCACGTTGTTGGCACAAATTCAGTACGTCATGCATTTTACGCGTTACCACAGACTCGGTGTTCCACTTTCATTATAATTTAATTTGACAGGTTTTTTTTACTTTTCAAGATTCTGGTACACTTATTGTAAATCCCAGGAAATGACAAACACATTTCTCTACTATGTAAGGTAGCCCAGAAAGTGCATTCCAATATGTATCGAAGCATGTTATTTTGGCATATTGATATTGTCTCTGTTGGCCGCTTATTTATATATTTCCATGTTTTTGCTGGTCCCTTGTGTGGGGGGCAATAGACGGACGACGCGCGTTTCTTCGTTCATGCATATCTGATTTAACTCACCCAACCAAAACCTGCAAGTGAGAATTCCTCACAACAATAGACCTACCAGATGTTAAAACAACTCTTCCGCATTCCTCAGGCCTTATGAAATACAGATTATTCTAACTTCTAACAACAGAAAGTTACTCTGCATTTTGTATGTTTTCCTTTTTTTACAGTACTTCAGAAAAAATTGTCCGTCTTTTAGTATTTCGCAAGCTAAGTTAGGATAGTTTAGCAAAATTGCAAAATGCATATGGCGCACAAACTTTACGCAACCATGCCATGTGAAAATTATCTTGACACAACATCAAGTGTACATTTAAAAAATTCTAGCCTCCCTTTTATTTCCTACATTTTTCCACTTTGTATTCTGTCTACATATTTGCATTGTATCAGATTTAACGCGCAATTTGCTCGACGCAGTGGCCACAAAAAGAGGAATGAAACAGCTCGGAAAAATTCACAGTGTTCTTATACATTATTTACAATTGACATTTTACCAACGTCTTTCCACATTTCTTCCTTTAGTTGAATCATATATATAAGACATGGTATTCTTTGCAAAATTGAATGCTTCGCTTACCTTTGCAAAAATTATACTACAGTCAGCGTTTCGCTAATTTTCAGAGACACTTGAAAAGGTATTAGGCTGAAATATTGCAAACATTTATGTCGTTGAACTACCGCTAAAGTGTACAAAGTCCCCGAGGAACGCGCCCTTTAAACAAACAAAAGTAGAAAATAAAATAAAGATCGGATTAAAAGAGGATTTTGCGTGTTCGAAAGAAATCGGAGGAGTTGTTGTGCAAACAGACCACTAAGCATATGTACTACTGCTTGGTTTTTTGGAAAACCTCGTCAACGCGGCACCTTGATTTGATGTACAAATGAACGTTTAAACTTGAGCTGCATTTAACAATTCACTGTATTATTTCCAAATTGCTACACTCTTATCTCAAAAGTTCTTCTGGATTGTTTTTGGTTCTAGACTTTCCATCTGTCATGCCATACTCAGCCTTACTTTACGAACCATTCGACTTTAATTTACAGTTCGTACACGTACACTGATGAAATTTTCGGGACATTTGGTTTCTCTTTCTTCTTTTTATTTGGACTGATCCTTTTAAAAGTTCAAGAATTGTTGATTAAATAAAAAAAAACTTTGTTCTGAAGATGGCGAAAGGTGAAACGTTAACATGAAGATTTGGTTTTACGTCTGTCCAATCTGTCTTAGCGGGAGGCGTAATGAGCTCGAAGATTCTACCTATTCTATAAAGCAAAACACACTTGTTTGTATGTAAAGGACACTTTCTACTCTTCTAAATGTCTCCGCAGATTCTCTTATACTAAATAGATCATAGATCCTCTCTAATTTAATATGCTTTCAGGAACAAAAATATAAAACATGTCGGATTTGGGTACAAGCTCATTGGCCGACTTACGTGCAACTCAAGCCGATAAACTGGACAGACTACGAGATGTTCTAAGAGAGTTGAACGTTAAGGTACTACAGTACTCTTATTAAATTCATAACGTTATCTGTTTAAAATTACTATCTATAAATACATGTCTTCCCTTTTAGAAACTTAGTAAAGTTAGAATTTGAATTGGACATTGTTCTGTCGATTAGTGAACAAAAGGATGTAATTCTCCCTGGCAAGAGTTCCTATTATTCTTAGGAACTCCATTTATTACTGTGCCACGTGTGAGACATACTATAATTCTGCTTTTAGGATCTAGTACCATTACTTGTTGCGCGACGTGTTCTCCAATCATTTGAAATGAGCAAAGTTTACGGAAAGGTAAGACTTTTCTATTCTATTAGTGTAAACTGTACTTGTACTGTGGATGTGCATTGTGCACGTGATAAAAAAGAAACTCTTTCTGGTATCATTCCACATAATCAACTTATACTACAAGAAGTAAATGACCAGTGTTTCGAACCTGTGACTGTATGCCAGTGCACCCAAAGCTTGTTACTGAGCGCACAAAATTGCGCGAACGCGGTGCCGCACACCCGCACACGCTGCAAGTATAATCTGCAATCGTTCACACTGTAGGTGTACCGAACCTCTTTGTTTTGAAAACGCCACCAAGATGCATTACCATTTCACTCATTTACAGAAATATTACCATTTCACTAATTTACAGACATTACCACACGAGCAAATCGATACATTAATCGAAATTCTGAAAACAAAAAATCACTGGATGGGACCGATGACAGACGCGTTGATTAGGAACGGAAAGGTAGGATTTTACATAAAAAAGGGTCATTTTTTTATTTTGTCTACTAACATTAGCTTACACTTGACATGCTCACATAAGAACATCTGAAAGAAAAACCATAACCATTGAACCGAATCAATACACCGCACGGTGAAACTCTGCGCAAACGCAGCAAACTAGGGTCCGCCATGGCGTCGCGGCCCTGCCCATCTAGGTGAGCTAGGCTAGGAGTGCGCGAAGTGGTGTGCAATTCGGTGGAATGTACAGAGAAACTCTTTTTGTTATGCGGCAATTGCGCGATATTTTGCATTAAAACTGCTTAAACACGTATTAAATTAACTAATACTCTCAATTTCAGGCACCTATCGCACAACAACTACTCCAATTGCAAGCCCACGAAGTTTCGGCATAAATTCTTAAACATTGTAGAATAAGACTTAATTTTAAAACAGCAATTTGGGTGTTTGTGCACACAATGAATGTCGTCTGTCCTATTTTCACCACCCGTAACATTTTTTCCGGGACCGACTTAAAATTTGTGCCGTAACAATTTATGTTTGTAGCGGAACTACCGTAACTTATTATTCTCTGGCATTTGGCATATCAAAAGATTTGCAACTGTACTTGTGATCTGCAATTTGGTGAACGGTGGAACGTATTTAACAATAAAAAATTCTCCTGTATTGCTTAGTAGCCCACAAGAAACAAACAAACAAACAAACAAACAAATTCATTAACAAAACAACAACAAACAATATTAGTAAACAATAAACAACAACTAACAATTCACAAGAAGCTGCGCTATACAACAGCAACAAAAACTCCCACTATGAGATTGACTTTCCAAGTTGCTATACTCGTATAGTGCCTCACAAAAACTGGCTCAAATGCTCAGGAAAAACAGCTACAGTAACTAACTTACTCATTTCAAATTTCAAATCCAGCTTCTTTCATCACTCATCTGTTTTTTTACAACTAAGAACAGTATGACACAATCGATGAGAAACCGCTGTGGTCAATCCAACAAATGATAGTCAATTATATACAAAGGGCACAAAAACAACTAGTCTATAGACTATTTACAGAACTGCCCCACAGACTCGTACCAATCATATCATAACAAACCCTGCCAACGCCCGAAATAAAACGCAAACTAAACCATTTAGCAGGAAATCGTTCCAACATCTCATATTTTCGAAGTATCTAAGGAGTCCGATACAAAAAAAGGCAAGGTTCAAAAAATTCAAAAAAGCCTAAGTAACACTAAGCGCACAAGTACCAACCCCGCAAACAATACAAGCTGAAGCTCAGGAATCTTCTTAGTTTAGTCCGATGAAACTCCCAGTGTTTCGTTCATCATCTTTCTCTTGTTGTGAAGCACTGAGTTGTCAAGGCCAAGCGGTTCGAACGCCACGATAAGGTCGTCCATCGAAGCCTACAATAAAATAATGAAGATCCCTGACTTCTACAAAAAAAAACGGGACCTATCCACCAACCCACCTACCCTACGAGTCTACAAATACAAAAACGGGACCTAAACTCGACTTAGCGCACAACCTCATGTTAGGAATTGAAAATGTAATTGGGAAGGTTTTCGCTTAAAGCAGTACAACACCCGTTTTCTTAAACATGGCGGACGCTGTATATATTCCCACGTTTCAAAAACCGGACGTCATATCGCTTTAAATTTATTATCAACAAATAAGGTATTTAAAGTAAAATAAACTACGAACTCACATCATCTGCACTTCGAAGCTCGCACTCCTCCTCGCCATTTACAAGGGTCGAATCCAAAGGTTGGTTGACCTGGAATTATAAGACACGTTTATGTTTCCTTAACAGACGTAGTATTCCCAGCTATCGGATTATCTCGCAACTCGCAAGCTATAGCCTTAGCCAGTCATCTTAACTAACCACCCGTACGTAACAGGCGCGAGTCGCCCCGTAAATCCTATACGAAACCAAAGCGAAATGATATACCAAATACCGAAAACACACTATGTATCGACCAATCAACCTTATTACTACTGTTGTTCCAAATCATGGCATAAACTCGTTGACGCTCTGACCGACGAAACCACCATCCGAATTAGCATATTGCATAAATTTAGACGGTGGTCTTGAGCTCGTAGCCATACCACCATCGGGATTAGAATATTAGGTATGATGAAATCAGAACGTATCAGAAAGAGATACAAGTTTCGGAAACACTACATATATTTGGATGGTGGTTTTGAGCTATTCCTGACGAGTTTTATGCCCTGTTCCAAATACACACAGCGTAAACGTAAACTGTGAAAATAACCCAGTCTACACGTATAAAAAGCGCCGACGTGCAACGGCGCAACTATCCAACTATGCATATATGTCCACACTAAAATCTGAAGATTCCCCTGCCCTGTAGTAACGACTCCATCGAGAACTACTACTACATAAATACATAAAATAAACAATTAAAAGTAAACATACCTCCTGTTGATTTCCCACATCCACATAAGTTGAAGAATTCTCAAAGGTTACAGGAAGGGTCGGAGGCCCAGCAAACGGAAATGCTCCCGCGGCGACGTTTCTATCAAAACCTAAAATCTCTAAACACAGGCAAATAATGAAAAAAAAACGAAAGCAGTATGTTGGTTTGAACTATACTATGTAAATAAGTGGAATACATAAAACGTAATTCAGAATTAACGATATTTGCATATACTTCTCTTCTGTTTGTGTAATCAAAGGTACCGTCGCACAATGACAATACTGACAGACAACTGGCTCATTGACATGACAGATACTAAAATCCAAACGGAAGTGGGAAGTTTAGCGACATGTTTCACTGACAATACTATGCCGGAATTCCTACAAATCGACAATGAACCAACATTGTACAATAAACAATAACAATATATTGACAAATTGACATCGACAGACAATGACCTTCACGGAGAGTCAAAGGCGTTCAAACTAGGTATGCACCCTTTGTGCCCATCTCACTTCTAATGCAGTATATAGCTTCTAGCTAGATTCACCCACCTTGGGGAGTAATTGGAGGACGGGGAGAGCAACTATTCTGGCTGTTCGTCAGATTTCCACGAACTTCTCCGAGCGCTTGGTGATAGTGTCTGGACGCTTCGGCCGGAGAAAAGAAGGGCACCAGATCTCCAGCTGTTTCACCGTGTACAGATCCCTGTAGTAAATCGAACAATCAGCGATAAGCACAAATAAATACAATTAACGGCTAGCTCAGGACTCCGGATAAACAAGCACAAGAAGCGAAATGCACAGGACGGATATAACCCCCAGACAGAGCAATTAAAGTCATAATGATTATGGGATAATAGGGGATTGCTCGAAAAAAATAATTACAAACAAAATTCAAGAAGAAAAATCTCAACCTTTCTACCTTTCATAATGAGCGCATAGCATACATACACACCAAAACCCATTGGCCCAAATACTTTCTTGTTGAGAAACAGTGTCCCATGTTCCAACCAACTACAACACAGTAACACCCTATTGCCCCAATGCGCAGGACCAGAACATACAAACTACAAACCCAACTAGTAAAGTAATACAGATACAGTCAACTTACACTATACAAACTCTGCGTGCTATTAAGCGGTGTCGATTGTGCGATGGGTCGGCTGATGAAATTGGGAAGATAACCAGATGCCGATGTGCAATCTACTCCATTAGCCGCCTCCCCAAAAAAGTGTGACATCTGGCGTCCAGGGACACGATCCTAAACGGAAAGGTACATGATATGTGGCTGCCCAGGGCATAACTACTCGTCGTACTCGTACTCGTATGTAAATTAAAGGTGATATGTTTAGCTATACAGCTATACTGACCGATTCGTCGAAATAATGTACCACTGAGATACGTTTCACTAAATGACTCAAAAATAAAATAAAAGCTCATTTACGTAAGCCTGTGACCCGTCTTCGCAAGAGAAACTCAACTATGCGCGGCCTGCGCGGATCCCGTGCCTGAAATACCCGCTCCTGCCTAACAAAATAAAGGTAAGGGCGTAACGTGAAACTTTAAATTAAGATCCAAAATCCAAAACTTACCATCTGCTCACCCAAAAACTCGCGCGATCGTGGCAACTGCTCAAGTTCATCGTGGCCGCCAAACGATGAAGTTCTTTGTGACTGAATGTAAAAAATCCGAAACCCGAATCAAAGTACAAGTGAAGTGATAATAGTCAAATTAAGTAACATGAACATGACACACATCACACAGCCAAAGTAGGACAATACTATTTCCTAAATCAATGCGAAACTAACGAAACAAGCCAATTACTTACCTCAAAGGGTACCGTTGCGGCGGAAGGATGCGAACCTAACGAAACAAGCCAATTACTTACCTCAAAGGGTACCGTTGCGGCGGAAGGATGCGAACCTAACGAAACAAGCCAATTACTTACCTCAAAGGGTACCGTTGCGGCGGAAGGATGCGAACCTAACGAAACAAGCCAATTGCTTACCTCAAAGGGTAGAGTTGCGGCGGAAGGAACACTATTGTTATTGGAAGCCTCCATCACAGCAGATAAGCTAAATAATTCGAATTCCACGTTACATTGAACTGATCGACTCTGTTAGACTTAGCTCACTTCAAAATTCAAAATCGACTTATTTAAGAAACATTTAGGCGAACTTAGATTACTTTTAGTGCTTAGGTGACTTAGGTCTGCTTTGTGCATTTAGGAACACAGAAATATCTCTAAACAAAACAGTAACCGAACACTAACCGTCTCACACGCTCATTGTTCCCATTTTGAACGTAACGAAGTGCCCCGGGGAAACCATAAGACGCCATCAACATATCAACGCTCTGTCGAAAGTCTTCCGTCAAAGACGAGTCATGGTGGTCACTCTGGAAAGAAACAGTTTCACTTTTCAAATTTGAAATTGCGGTTTGAGGTTTGAGACTTGACCATGATCAACACTCGCAAGAGAATACCCAACAGTGATGTTGTTTTTGATAAACAGGGTATTGCTCGTGATGCAGAGATTTAAATTCTGACAAACCAGGGGTACAAGTTGGTGCGTGAAAACACGCACGAGCCACCTCCGGAAGCAGTTCCAAATTAATATATTTGAGTGAAGCATGGTGTTTTATTGAAACGGTCTATCGCTAAGCTAAAGAAACCACCTCCAACCACCTCCATTTACGCACGGAATTTATGCCCTGTAGACAAACTGATAACGACCGTGTCTTCACAACGTCAACCTATACGACTGTTGGGTATTTCCTTGCTAGTGAGCTAGTGAATCAGTGAGACTAAGCTAAGCTGCAGCAGTCTACAAGTTCATTCCACATGACATAACACGTAATGAAGGAAAAACACGGATTCGGGGGATCTGTTTTATTAGATACTCGTTCGCCATGTTCGATGTTCGCCTCTCCAATCAACGAATCAACAGACTTTTTCGTTCAAAATTGGCTTATCGGTAATCTTAGAAGCGAATTTAGCGCGCAATCGTTAACTCGACTCGACTCACCAATTTTCGGTTTCCATTCGGAAATAAACGACCGTGGAAGGGGACATCACCATCGCTCCGTCTACGCTGAGCGCCAATCGGTTGTGGTATCTGGAGGGAATAAATTAGCATAAACAAAGTACAGTATAATGAAACGATTGGGAAATAAATCGGAACAAAGTCCACTCTTTTAGGGCGCGTTCGGGATTGATTTTCCGAAAGGAAACCACGCAAATTCATAGTTCGGATGGACATTTTGGAAACGTTCTAATGCTTGGAGAAAACAAAAAATACAGTATGAATTAGCATGGAAAATTTGAAAAATATGCGCGGGAAACGTTTTTCGCAAGCTAATTCATACTGTATTTTTTGTTTTCTCCAAGCATTGGAACGTTTCCAAAAAGTCCATCCCGAACGATGAATTTGTATGGTTTCTTTCGGAAAATCAATCCCGGACGCGCCCTTAACTTAACCTCGACCAGCGAGATTTTCACCTTTTTCACTTTTCGGTGGACAGAGGACAGAGGTTATTCTATTTCGTGTTTCGTCCTCTTTTCAGTGGTCTGGTCTGATGAGGTTTGACCGTCTGAGGTCGACGTGACGAACGTATCAACAAATAAAATGTTACCAGTAGGTAGAGATTACTACACTTTTCCTTTTGATGCTTCCAAATTCCAAGATTCCAAGAATTCAATTAAACATACCAATTAGCGTATCAAATAAGAATAAATCACCTGTCTTTCCTCAGGGAAGCCAGCATTTGGTCTGAATCCAGTTTGATCAACACCGACTCCCATTTGGGTCATATTCTGTCGGCTTTGGTTTAGATCCAGCCCCAAGTGCGCTGGCTGAGGGTGACGAGGCATCTGAATGAAATAAGAAGTGAAACAACGATAAAGCTAGAATCCAGAATCAACCGATCAACCCTACGCTCACACTGACTAACATTTCTCATAAACCAACCAGAGCCACAAAAAGTAAGCCACAGTTAAAAATGTGACCGAAAGTATACGGAGAAATCGAACGACAACAACGACGGATTTCTAGCTAAAAAAAACGATGTAACCAAAGAGTCAAACCACCACACCCGTTCGGGCGTTAGTTAATTGTTTAAGTGCGTCATTAATAGGAATTTAGGAATTCACTCGACGCATCTGGATATGAACCAACCAAATTCCAAATTCAAATAACTACAAACAAGAAGAAGAAAAAAACCATAAATGAGGAAAAGGAAAAAATATGAAATATGAGCATAAAGTCGTGTTAATGTACAATATGTTCTCCTACCGGAAGAGACGACATCTCCTGTGGTGGTTCGACAAACTCGCGACCAGGACCACCAAACAAATTCACACATGCCGGATGTGACTGAACTTGAACTCCAGCTCCAATGGGCTGAAAAGGAAGAACAATATCAGTTTGAGACCTTAAAGCGGTATGGCACAATGGCACATGGTTTTTCGAAAATGAAACACATGTTGGCTACTGAACTGCACAACTACATATATTCATTCATCTACTGCTTATATGCATCCACATCAATTAATCACTTCCGTGTCCTTCCAACACGGGTACGGAACTACACAAAACGCAAAGAAATGCATGGGTTCAGAAGACGTCCTAAAACCACAACCACGGAACCACGTGACATATCGTTTTAAAATCTCTTCTCAACTTCTCATAGTAGTATGTGTGAAGCGAGAAGCGTACGCGCGGCGCATAAACGAACTACAAAACTACGAAAACTCCAAACTCCAAGATTTGACCAACCTGCCCGTGGAATACATTTCTCCCAGGCAAAGCATCAACGGGCTTCGGTTCAACCTAAATTAAAAGAAAACTAGAACATTAGCAAATTTCTAAACAGAATAATCAAAGAAATATAATAATGATAATAACTATAATTTAGACGTCGAATTGGTGAATTGGTCGAACTAAGACAATTGACAATGAAGCGCACGAAGACATGACAGAACAAAAAGACACTGCTTTATGTGCTATAAAAGCTAATGTTGAGAATAGCCAGTGATCTGACACCCTGACACTGACAGGCCATTAAACCATTTAATTACACATTACATCAAGAAGAAGACAACTATTAGGTGCACAGGAAATGTCAAGTTGAAGTTAAATTTAAACTGATTGTAAGTCAAGGCAGACGCATAAAACCCACTCGGCAAACACCCCTCAGACCCGGTAACAAGCGCATCGGTGTCGTAAAACGGTCGAACGACTGCGGTCCTGCACGCACAACCTCGTGGATCTATAAGACGCATAAGTCATAAAGTTCACTTTACGCATAGTTCACTTTACGTATACGTATTTCTCGATTCGATTAAGTCTATACATTTTCGTTTTTGAGAAAGACGGAGGTCACGATGAGAGTTGAAATTTGAAAGTCAGGAAATATGAAAGATACCTTAGCAACCGGAGTGACAAACGAGTTCAGACCGTGATTATCCATTTTCTCGCTCACACTGCCCGCTGATTCTTCCTCGCGCAGAACGTTATCCAACCACTTCATTTGGTCATAGAACTAGAAGGATTCATTAGAGCAATCATTGCAAATACAACACACATAATGCACATCTATCTGGAGTGTGCGAGGGGGAACGAACGAACGAAAACTTCGAATTACAAATCTACGTCACGCAAGAAGAATCCATCACACCGCAAATAACTTTCAAAGATTAGTGTCAAGTTATTGTTCCAGCTTCAATTCAAAACAAGCACCCACATCTGGAAAAAAGCGGCTGAGTGATTGAAAAAATATCATTGGAATATTGCAACTAATGGAGAATAATAGACATAGACATACTTCCTGGGCATCACGAGCCCGCGAGAACCCCACTCCATAGGTCGAATCATCAACGCCCAACTGCACCGTAACAAACTTCTTACTGGCAGCCGATAGAGTCCAACCAGCGGTTATTTTGCTCATGGAAAACTTTCTCTAAAATTGTACATATAAAATAAATGGTCAAGTCCAGAAGGAAAATGAAAAAAACCTTAAACATAAGCTCCTAATTCAGACCAACATGTAAAAAAACCATATCCAAGATAAATACGAACCTTTCCAGTGGTGACAGCAGGGTTCGCTAGAAATCGGAAACAGTTCTCCGCATGATCACGGATGATGTGGAAAACAACTGGTCCCGTTGAAATCGAGTGCCACTTTTGATCTTCGATAACAAGTTCGAACAACTGACCACATGCGGAGAGCACACGTTCAAACCTAAACATAAAGAAAAAAACATATTCACTCCCGATATTGGACTGCCATAATTATTCCTTGTTAGAAAATGAGCGGCACAACGTGCACATAGCCATAGCTGACAGGCTGACACTTTACATCGGACAGGGCGGACAACTAATCTCAAACACAATGCTTTATCTCTAAAACTTACTTTGATCCCGCCTTGGAAGGCGAGATACTTGTGTTGGGGGATTTGGTCATGTTCTCCTTCTGTTCTCCAGTGGCCGCTTCTCTATGAAACGAAGCAGTCGAAACCGTCTCAATCACATCCGACGCCGTCATTTTCCTGTTAATCCCTACATTGGTCGGATAACGTACGAAAGTACATAACGTAGAAAGGTCAAAAAATGACAATTTCAGGCTTCTAGGAGACAAAAATGATCGCGGTGTGGTAGTGTCTGCCTACACAGCGTTGGGTACTATTGTACTTGAGTGGCCCCACTTTTTTTTTCTCAAAATTTTTCGTTTTTTGCTTTGTTCTTATGTAACCAAGCGCGCTGAGTCCGGAAAAGTGGTTCACCTGGGCAGCAAGGGCCATTGAGGGCAAATATTCACAAAAAAAAATCAAAATATTTTTGTAACTTTTTTTCATCCATCCCATGAAACGAGATACGTTGTGACCAAAAACGTAAATATTACTTGCCCCGGAAGCCTACTCGGATGTTTATGCGTGACCGACAGTGTCATACAAGTTCGCAAGTTTAGATATTTATGCATAACACATGATAAACAACAAAATCAACAACATGACCGCAATGATCAGCATATTATAGGGGGTACAAAACAGCGATCTGGCTCCACACACAGATTGAACATGGTATCCTTTCCTCTTCCAAATTCTCTTCGCCACAGGAATTCAGCCATGTAGTCGGTGTACCTTATGTTGTTGATCCCGTACATTTTCTTCGCCTTCTGCTTGTACTTTTGCCACAACCCTTCGATACTCTGCGTGTGGGCGAGAGTCAAGGGATCCACAAAGTTGTACTGATGGTTCACAGTCAGATGTCTATAAGCTTGTGGGAGTGTGGAAAGACGAGAGTACGCTCTCCAGCAGTCAGACATGATAGTCGTACCGGGAGCAATATGCTTCTTAATAAGTCGAGTGAGTGTGTTGGCATCCCTCTTACGTACCAGCGCCAGAAAAGCTCTTCCCGAACCGCGTTCGACCCCGCCGAACATCCACTGCTGCCTCCGCACCACGCGCCCAACATTCGCCTTCCTCCTAGTCACCATAGTTTCGTCAATTTCAACGGTTGAGCCAGGCCCGCCGATGACAATAGGGGTCCTCTTATAGTATTCTACGCTGACGTCTCCATAGAATTGGTTCCACTGAACCACCGTCTTTTCAGTTACACTGAGCTCTCGTGCGATCTGCTTCGTAGTGCCGTATTGCTCGCTCCATAAGTAGCTGAAATGCAGGAGATCCCTGGTGGAAACATGACTTGTTTGGAAGAATGAACCGACGCGAAGTCCGATCTTGGGCTTAGTGGATCCGATACGGCACGCTCGGCGATGGCACACGAACGCCTTGGAAGAGAGGCTTCTCGTCATTACACAGTAACAGAGAGGACAGAATGCGGTTCCGCGAAGCAAACCAATGCTAATCAACCATTCCCCCCAATCTTCGTCTTCAAGTTGTAGCTTCTGGTGTAGGTCGTAGAGCGTCATCTCCCGTAGATCATTTGCACGATTGCGCGCGTAAATCTGACGAAGCGCCATGCGAAATAAGTCGATAGAAAACGACATACAAAACTTACCATTATTATGCAGTCGCAGAAACATGGAGTTTTGTTGGAATTTTTTTTTTTTTTTTGGTGAATATTTGCCCTCAATGGCCCTTGCTGCCCAGGTGAACCACTTTTCCGGACTCAGCGCGCTTGGTTACATAAGAACAAAGCAAAAAAACGAAAAATTTTGAGAAATTTTGAGAAAAAAAAAAGTGGGGCCACTCAAGTACAATAGTACCCAGCGTTGTGTAGTGCAGCCTAGTAGTAGGTTAATGACTTTACATGATGAGCAAGGGGTGCTCCTTTACTTGGAGGGGGGCAGTCAAAAAAAATTTCATACGGGCTTCTGAGGTCTCAAACTTCGCACCCAGAGGGGTAATCGATCACGACAAATCGATTGGTGATAAAATTATCGATCGTCGACCATTGATTTATTGATTTTTTTATATTTCAAATTTACCTTTTTCCGGCCAATTTTACCGTTTTTCCCCTAATTTTGTCCTTTCAAGTGGGAGGCTAATCTGGAGAAGGACAATAATGAATGACTGGTCATGTGGGGTCGGGGGTGTTGGGAAGGTGCCAACATTGCTTGTGGCAAAGTGGGAGGGTGAAGCTGCGCATAAGTACACGGATCGATAGCCCAATCAGTCATTCTTTTCTCGCTTGTTTTGGCGGAGTACTCTGTGGAGTATTTTGAAGGGAAAACGAGGCCGCATGAGATACAACAATGAGTTCATCGACGAACTGTTCATTGAAGAATTGTGGAAATTGGAATTTAAGGGCGAAAGCCTCATGTACCAGTTCTGGGATGTCGTCGCCCAACTCTAGCCTACGACTTAGAAACGCCGCCACCCTGCGATTGCTGTGTATGTTAATGCTAAGTTTTCTGTTTACGCTTATGGGCAACGGAATTTGAGGAGAAAGGACAAACACGGTAAAATTAAGGGCAAAAACGGTAAAATTGGTCGGGAAAGGGTAAATTTGAAATATAAAAAAAAATCAATAAATCGATGGTCGACGATCGATAATTTTATCACCAATCGATTTGTCGTGATCGATTACCCCTCTATGTGCGAAGTTTGAGACCTGAGAAGCCCGTATGACAAAAATTTTGACTGCCCCCCTCCAAGTAAAGGAGCACCGAGCAAGGTTTATGAGCAGTCGTGAGTAACGGCAAAATAGCTGATAGGATTTGCACCATGCATGGTGCACCATGCATCTGGCCTGACCACCTAGTTCCGTTAGCGAAACGGGACTCATTGTTTTGCGTATCGCAATACGAACAACACTCATAGAGAAATGGGATAAGATTCAAGTAAGAATAAAAAAATCACAATTTTGAAATTCAAGAAATTGTAAAAAAAAAATTGGAATGGGAGGAGGGATGGACAAAGCATGCATCGCGCATTTATCCCATCCAGGATGATTCATGCACATGCGATGCAAGAGTGCAGCAAAATGTATGTAAAATTGATGCAATTTTCATCCGCGCGCGTATCGAGTCTGTGCGTACGGCCATCTACGGTAGATTAGCTGTGAGATAAAATTGTTCCCGTTATTTTTGCGCTATTAATTTATCTGGGCTCCTGGGCAGTTCCACTATAAAAATGTAGAATAGAACATTTTGGTGTTGTACTGTAAATAGTACGGTATTTTTATCATGTGATTCGTCAGTAAAATTCATGTGCTTGCGCTGATGTGCGTAGTGAAACTAATGGATAAAAACACCTGCTTTTGAAAATAAAAACTTTTGAATAAAACAAAATCTGCTTATTTAAAAACAATTTATTTTTATCACCGATACATCACAAAGGCATTTACTCCGTCTATATTTCATTTTGACTGTGGGTAAGTTTGCCTATGTACGCCACAACACAAAATCAACAGGCCACGGATATTTCAACGTTATTGGCTCATTCCCAAAGTATGTTATGCTCTCTGATTCATACAAATTTCGCTCAATTCCAATGCCTCGTAAACATGCGACACTACGGGGAACATTAACAGCCTTCTCTGATCTGAGAGTCCCACCCAGTTCCCGCGAGCTAACTTGTCAGTTTTCGCAACAAAAAAAACTTTGATGACGCGCAGCGAAAAAACATATGGAATATATTTTTACTCCTTTACTACAACATAGATGAAATTTGAGAAGATAGGGCAAAGCTGCCGGACATATTTTTACACGTTCCTGTATATATTTTTGCTTTTTTGCCAGGTCGTCGCGTCAGATTCTCGCCGCGCACAACCCAAGTTGCAGCAATCTCTACTGCTCTTCATGCAAATCCCTCGCTATCCCTGGCCGGGAAGTGAACTACTGAAACAAAAAAAAACCCGAGGCTAGGCCGGACCATGTATTTCAGGCACGGGGCACGGAACCCGCGCGGAGTTCAATTCTCTTGCGTAGACGTGTCTCACCTTTTAATCTTTTATGTAAATTTTAAGCTGCATGCACCATTTTAATCTACATCTTGCTCTCTGTAATCCTATTTGTGTCATAGATTCTAGTGGTGGTGGAGGAAGCTGCCGTCCTGTAGAATGGCAGCCACATCTTCGGAGGACATATATAATATATCGAGAGAGCGGCTTGAAGCGGTGATACAATGTTACAACAGATTCCGATAAACACCGACCACTCCCCAAGAGAATAGTTGAAGATACATGATAAGGAAACCAAAATTATCGGCACAGTGATGAGGGTGATGGGAAGCATGGCCTAAAATACTTGTTGGTAATTTTTTCAACATAAAATAGTTTATGCAAAGTTTATAGTGATGTACTGATGTATGATCCTTCCACTCTTCCACATACTCTTTCAAGCGCTTGCCCTCAACTTCAGTTTGTCTCTACGTTTGCAGTTTTCGTCTCACGGTCTCACTTGAAATGTTTATTATCTCTTTGAAAGAGCATCCCACCATATAGGACGGATAGGACAACAAAATGAAACCGAGTACAAATTACAGTATTTACAGTACATTAGTACAGTACAGAGTACAGTACACAGTACAGTACAGAGTACAGAGTACTGTACAGAGTAGAGAGTAGTACAGTGGTACCGAGTATAGTAGTACCGGGTACAGTAACCAGAGTACAGTGACTGCACCTGCATACGCAGCATCCTTGAAACGTCAATTTGCCGTCTGATAGTATTAGGTAGTAATGAACCGGCGCTTATTCGTTGTTGCTGAAGGCGCCGTCGAATGTGATAACTAAGAAAAAGAGTTTTTAAATATTACCATGTGGTACTATTTTGTATCATGGTGTCATCGTGACACATATGGTGTAGTAATATCATAAGAATATTATCATGTTATTATTACTGAGACAAAAGTGAAATACCTGCAAAACACCATCAAACAGTAGCAGAGAATAAATGCTCCGACCAAGGATGCCAGCATTGGAACTGTTGTTTTTCCTCGCTGGAAAACGTACAATGTTCGAGCATAGTTTTCAAAAACAATCCCGATTGTGTATACAATGTATACTGTGTTAACCGTGAGCTGGCTAGCAAGTCCCTTAGGTAATTACCGAAGAAACCTTGCCTCCACGCTGCAAATATACTTGCAAACATAGGTGTATTAAAATTAAGGAAACTTAGACTTGGGGGTTTTCCTTCTGGAGATACATTTATCATGTATGTTTATGACATGTTTCATATGTATTACGCGTACTGGTTATTTTATGTCCCACAGTAAACTACATAACAATGAAGTACAAATGTACATAATGAAGGTTAAGTTATAAAATTTTACGTTTTCCGGTAAGTTATTTGATGTGCCCGCCATCATAACGATCGGAAAATCGTCACTTAGGTTGAATAAACTTCTCGGTACTGAACGAAATTTTGTATAGAATCTGCAATCCATATATAATTAACCAGTTGAAAGGACAGTAAAACAAAAAGGTGTACCGTAGTGTAATGTTCATATAATATTGGTCATCAGAATTTCAAGCCTCTCATTTCTCGTTGCAAATCGTCGCATTACCCAGAGTCTATTTGCCTATATTTGGTCAAGAAATTGCTAATAAGCTGTTATAAATTATAAATCAATTTTTGTCTCCGCATATCAATTTTTTGTAGTCTGCTACATAAAAATTCACTCTTTGGTAGGATGAAGCTCGTTTAGAAAATAGAAGAAAGGCAACGCGGTAATCATCACATAGATGTATATAAAGATAACCATCAGCACATTCACTCGGCCCCTGAATCAAGCCAAAATTCTTTATTGAAATTCGTTTCGAATATTTCTACAGTGGCCGTATGCAAGAACGCGCCGGGAAGCTCCCATCCTCAGTGGGAGGTCAGAGAAAGAGAGGGATCACACGAATCAGAGACACACATAGACAAATTCTCCCGCTGTTCGTGCATACTCACCACAGAATGAGGAATATGCCACAACAACAATTTTTTAACGCATATTTTCTTTCAAGCGCCTGAACCTATGCCCTATACCAGACAAACCCGATTAAGGTCTTATCATAAAAATATTTTATTACATTACGGCGCACAGTGTTTTCAATCACTCTGAGGACTGACTTAGTGGATGCAAAAAAATTAACGGATAATCGCACACTCACAAAGTGAACGCACTTTTATTTTCTTAAGCTTATGAAATAATAACAAAATGAAAGTAATGAATAATGATCAAAAAGTGTACTGTATTGCGACATGTTTACAGTACTGCACTGGTAATAAATGTTGAATTGTGTTATAACTTCGTCACTCACCTCACAAATGACAAATATTGAAAGATGAAAAATGATGGCAGAAGTAACCATTCCAGTACTGTTAGAGCATCCCAAAATTGTATAAAATAACATGCTAAATGATTACTGTTGAGTTGAATGTTGCATGGGAAACCAGAACCCCGATATGGCCCCGATCACGTCGAAAAATCGGGGCTTGATCGGGGCCATATCGGGGTTTTTTGGAAGAATCGGGGCTTCCACTTTCCTGTGTGAGAGGGTCATTTCACCAAAAGTTTTCCAGTTTGATATTTCCTTAGTGTATCTATTCTACAATAACAATTTACTGACAAACTTATGGGGTTTGCAAGTATGCCCGATTTTCCTTGCAAGTATCGAAAAATTTACCGTATCTTGGCACTACACGAGCATATCTACAACAGGCAGTTTTTACGACCGATCGCCACGGGACCATGTTCAACAAAAAAATGTCTTTGATGGCGGATTTTCTATAGTGCGGATGTGTCAAAATTACGGTAAAATTGTGTAAAAAGCACACGATTTTGCGAATTGATACTTGCAAGGAAAACTCGCGGTTTTTGGCATACTTGCAAACCCCATTAGGAAGAAGCAAAAAAAACCAAAATCAAGAAATTTCTAAGTTCTTGCACACCTTCTTGTTGAGACAACATCTTTATCGGTCCGAGGGCTATTTGTCCGAAAAAATTACCCTCGACAATGCATGCCTGTAATTGGAAAAGGAAATAGATGCTCTGTTCCTATTTGAAGGAAGTTTCCCTCAATGACAGCCTGTCGCCCCAACTACGCTCGTATACAGTTTACGTTTACAGACAGTCCCTTCAATGTTTGACTCCCTATCGCCCGGCCCGGGGTTTGCCTAAGGGGGCCTGCCAGGACGCCACCATGTCATTAGAGCGGGAAACTCCCTGTCAAACAGGAACATATACATAGTGTTTAAAATGACTCAGCCACTCCAAAAATCAGATACAAATATTATCTTGTTGTTGCTATGGTGCCGACACCTCAACCCATATTGCTGTATTTGTAGAAGCACTATCTGTGTTGATTGGCATTACACATCCAAACAGTGCCTGCCATTAGTTTGTATGCTAACGTCGCTAACGGGCAGACAATCAGGTCCAGAACGTGGTCAAGTAACAAACGATAGCTACGATACTAATAATAACCCACCGGTTGGCACAGAATAGTGAAAGCGCAGAAAATTGAGCCATGAACACTAAATACAGCAAGAAAGATGCGATAGTATTTGAAGGAGGTTTCTTTCCGTTTACTTAGTCCATAGAGCATTGCCGTGTGTAGTAGAAGACCGATTGAACTAGCTGACAGGTAGATAACTTGTGCGACCTCTAGTAGCATAGCGTTGTCCTGTAAAAAAACCTCCTATTTAAATATACGACGCAACAACAATATAGCTTAGATTATTCGATATCGATTAGAATAAGATTAGAATAACATGTACTGTAGCACTGATTTATTGAAAAATCGATGACGCAACGACAATATAGCATAGACTGCATAGATTAAACGGTATCGATTAGAATAAGACTAGAATAATATGTACTGTAGCACTGATTTATTGAAAAATCGATTAGTCAGTGCTCTAGTACACAGCAGTTCGGAAGAAAGTAGCCTTACATCACTCGTATGTCAATTTTTTATGGTTTTGAACACTTGGAAGGTGAAGTTGTTTTCTGCAATAAATGCCCGGTAATGGCCAAATTACGTACATATTACTGCAGTGAAAGAACGGCAAAACAATTTATCGGAGTAAACTTTTAACTTTCCAATTTACGTGATCGCGAGGGCCCATTTAAAAAAGATTATGTTCCCATAGCGGCCCAATAGTTTTTCGGGTAACTTGAATTGGCGTAGCGTTGCCATGTAGCGTTACCGAGTAGCGTTAACGAGTAGCGTCACTAAGTAGCGTCACTGAGTAGCGTTACCGAGCAGCGTTGAACTAAAGGGTCTTGCAATATATATTAGACCATAAGGGCATCCACAAAGTCTCAAGTCACTAAAGGCGTTTTCAGAGGGCTAACCATACGGCGCTTTCATTTTTTTACCCCTATGCTTTCTACACTAAAGACAAGGCATAAATTCTACACAGGCGTACTGTGCAAAAGTTGAGGTCCTAAAACGCAAGTAGAAATTCGACAAGCATGTCGCATTTCCGTAAACTGTTGTCCATTTCCAACCTCGCCCAATGGAGAGAACAAACTTATTAGTTATTTGTTCAAATGAGACTGTGTGAAAATCCAATATGTTGTCTAGACAGGTAATATTTCAGGCTTCAAAGTCGAAGGGAATATTTCACCACTTCGGAAAAAAAATAATTGAGTTCTTATAAAAAGTCCACTCCTTCAAAGTAAAAATTCAGATAAATTGGAAATTATGTGCTCTCTGATCTTTACAATTAGGTTTAGGTGGCTGACTCTTACTCATCCAAAATACCGGGCATAAATTAAATTATAAGAAAAACTTGTTAACATTTGCAAAACAACGTCTGTGTAGAATGTATGAGTGTGATCAATATTACAAATATGAAACGTATGTTGGGTTTACATAACAACTTGACTACTGTACTGGAAAGAATACTGTAGACGTAATAATTCAGTAAAACATTTAAGTAGTTGTACTATGGTATGACAGGATGGGTGTGTGTGTGTGTGTGTGTGTGTGTGTGTGTGAATGTATGTATTTGAAAATAGATTAATAACGGTTCAAGTTAATTGAATTTTCAATCGCTCATATACTTCTGGTTCTGGGACTGTTTTTCAACCCGTATTTATGTGAATTTGCAGCCTAAACGAGCAAACACGAGAATAACTGCGTTAGTTCCCCGCCAGTTTTGTATTTGTTTGAATTATTGTATACAAAACGATCAAGTTGTAGATATGCACGTAAGCAGTGACATGCGAAAGATTGCTTTTAGTATGGGGGACTTGGCTCGCAAACTTTGCTCACAATCAACATAATCATAATCACATAATTCGTCGCAAACCCAATGCCGCTGAGGAGATCGAACCCGCCATAACTCCGGAAGACTGTCAAAAGTAATTGGTTTCTGCTACAGGTTTGCAGGTTTGCGAAGCAATCTGCAGACGCCTGCTAGCATATTACAAATAACATTTGACACCTCTTTATTGCCAAATAAAGCGCATAAGGAAACATAAAAGAACAATAAAAAAGAGTTACGTATTCAGGCTATACTGCTATACACAATCACGAGGACGAGGTCTAGCTTCTCGTTTGGTCTTTCAAATCAAACAAAAAAATACAAAACCCACATTTTACAAAGTAAAAGTTGCGAATTTATAATAAAATAAATCATATAACACTGAAATAAGAAAGTTCCCAAACGTGAGAACAAAAACCGATGAAACGCTACAAAACCTGAAAATCTCTTTGTCGATGTTGTATCAGCCCTTGTAAGTTTTGGCACAAATTAAGTAAATGCGAGGGAGTTTCGTAGCGTTCATCTATTCAATAAATAATGAAATTGTCTGATTCCATTTTGTGCGCAATTTAATTAAAAGTAACACCTGCCCGCGGGACCAAGTCCACTTTTTAGAGTGCTTTATTATTTATTAGACATTTATTTTTGTCTTTAAAAAAGATGCGATTTACTGGAAATGCTGTAGAAAATAATTATGACAATTTATTAATTGCACATGTTGAAAATTGGTGCGTGCACTTTACTAGAATATCATGTGGTACTACTACTGAAAAGGTAATTCGCAGTAATAGTAATTAGCACGTTAAACGGTGAGAGTTATTACAGTAATTAAAAGGTTATCTACATATCTACTACCCTTGGGGATATAAAAAAAACTATCCAAAAAACTCTTTAGTTTCTTTCCGAGAAATCGCCATGCAAATCAAGATGTGTTACATAAATATATAGCACTGCGTGTACTGTGTACTGTACTGTGTACATTGCGTAAAACAACTTTGTGGTTCATAGTGACGTAAATGCGTAAATCACTTTATCACGGACTATAATACTATTATTATACTATCAAAGATAAATGCCGATGCTTTTTTTAATTGTAAGACCCGTGAAAATCGAAGCATTATTATTTTGTGGTTCCTTCAAACTATTCGAAAATCATTGGTACCTTGTTACTTGCAACAACTGTGAGGCAGAACTTTTACTTGAAAAAATCTCATTAAAATGTACACCCTATGTTCTTTTGAATTTTTGAGTGATGTCCGCGCAAATAAATAATGTTTTTTTTTTCTGGGAACGCTGGGTCGATTATTACGTTTTTAGAGATACATACCGTCTACTGGTCTACTGTGTTCCATTTACGGTTTTGCATAGCAGCATAGCTACGACAAATTCACGATCGAACAAACGATATAATAATATCAACAGCAAATTGAAGACATCAAAAAATATGCCACCTACTCTAGACCTAACAATAAGTCATGCACACGCTTTGACCATTGCTTTGAACAACTGTTGAATAATCGAGTTCGCTCTTGATACATACATGATATTGTTAGCTCTTTTTCCGGTCAGCTCTAGTTTTTGTTTCTAAATTCTGCTCTTACAGAGCTATGCACAATTACAGTCTGCAACTGACTTTATGATATTAGGCATCTGCCCAGAGGCTCCAACATCAACCGTTATTTTGTTTTAATTCGTGGAAATGATTGACCTTCTCACTCTTCAGTATACTATAACTTTACCCTCTCTTTCTCAATACCTTTCTATTATATATTTCTACTTTCTCAACACTTCTAGTATATATGTTCCTACTATTGTACAACGAAGTTCTCACGCATATGAAAGGTGTGCATTCAACTTATTCAACTTACAACAACTCACGCATTCAACTTATATGAAAGGTGTGAAACGTATAAGATTTCTATAATACTACACCGACTACACGTTTGTGCATGCTTCGAAGAAACGGTGCCAGAGTTATATAAAACTCCTGAAACGTCGAATTTTTCTCTCGTGCACGCGCAACGAAAAAAAACTTTGTTGCTTTATATAACAAGGATGCCTTCCTATATTGCATTGTATTATTTGCTTTCAGGAGCATTTTTCGAGGTAGCTGGCACGCATAAATCCCTCCTCCGGAAAAGACGACAGGGGTTCAATTTCAGGCAATCCCCAACCAATTTATCATATGGCGAAACGGCACATAAGAAGTCAAAGAAGTAATATGTTTCCCGGTCTTCCGCCACAAAAGACAAAGAGTTCTCCCGCGCAAGGCCTTGCAGGATTCAAAAGCTTAGTAGTGATGCTTCCTAACACGTCATCCTTATAACCCTTCTATATTACAAAAATAATAGAATGTTTTTTTTGTGCAGCTTTACTCGATCGAGTCAATATGACTATGACTATGTACTATGTCTAGCTATTCTCAAAAGGTTGAGTCAAGGGATTATTTTTTATAGAAAAGCTCATCTTTTGCCCCAAATATAAATACAGCTTTGTCACTTTGTACCTTGTACTGAAAATCTTGGAGGTCATATTATCATATTTTTGTCGTTGTACGGGTTTTCCAAAGGAAAGCATAAACTCCACGTCATCGCAACAAAGATATAGGTGCGTAAAGTACCATCTCTAGGGCTCGCGGCGGGTGCGGGCGCACATGTGGCACACCCGCGCCTCTCCAGAAAGATGCTCTGCAAGTGCTCCAACTGAACTTGTACATCTGTGACGCACCCCATGCATCCTAGACAGGGTGCGCCGCATCTATGTGTATACCCACTTTTTGTGCGCGGCAATGGCGCTGATTTTTACTAGGTAACTTATTTTTAGATCGTTTTCAGGATTGTTTTTTTAGAACATTTCCTTCGATTGCTTGTTTGGGCGAGTGAACGTTTGGCTTCTCCTGATTGAAGGATTATTAAAGCCATCCCCTTGTACATATAAGGGGATATATCCGTCTGCGGGTGACAGCGCTTTTTATATCCTTTGAAGAGAATGCTATGACAATCTAGGACGTGTCCCACACAAAACGACACGAAAAACCCATGTAATTTGAGGTCTTTATGGGAATTCGGCTCCCACCGTTTTCTAAATGAAAACGCATTTTAGCCTAAAGCAGAGCGTGTATTATTTTGATTTTGCAAAACAGTTATAGTTCTGTTACAATGAGTATTATTGTTATGTGCATATATATTGTTGTACCCGTAAATGCCTACTATGAAATTTCTACTATCTACTATCAAATTAAAATACTATCATTAATTGATAATGTGATAATAGTATCCCGAGAAGTTAAGATTCGTGGGTTTGAAGCATATATTATCATATTATATTCTGATTCTAGGACCTTTTCTTGAGTGAACATTCCATGTCAAATACATAAGTTTCCCAATTGTTCTTTGACAACACCCTTCCTCGTTATTGTTTGCAGGATATTTTGCTTCTCGCCAATGGTGCTGTCTCTCGTTAGCTTAGTGAAGATTTCACCATTTCTTCTCCCTGGGGAGAAGTTCACTTGGCAGATCATGACTTGTCCGAATAGAGAGGGAGGCCACTATCTTTTCCCCTGGGGTAAACAACTCTACTAAACAAGGCCCTACGTCTACGGACAATCATCGTCTGGAATTATGAAGTTTTCTTTATGCTTGGAAAAAATGAAATATGGGATTTTAAGTCGGTTCAATAAAATTCTTATGTGTCAAACTTTTAATTTTTTTTTACCTTTTCTCCATTTATTTTGTTAGTAGCTTATATGCATCATTTAACCCAAGGTATGCGTTAATGTGTCCACTAATTGGAGCCTGAGCCTGAGCCTGAGCCTGAGCGTGAGCGTGAGCCTGAGCCTGAGCCTGAGCCTGAGCGTGAGCCTGCATCACTTATCACTGAAGTCTTATAATTGTCATATCGTGGCTCGATGTTCTATTCTATTTATACCCAAAGCTATTCTAAACCACTACAATTCTCAATTCCAACTTCTTTTCTTAGCACTTCTCATGCCGCCTCCGTAATTTAAAAAAAGGCGTCCAATTGTACCCTCACGCGTCAATTACTACGCATGGCCGTTTTGGCATTCATTATTCCAAAGTCTACAACCACGACTCCATTGTCTAGAGTAGGGAACTCTTTAGATATATATTTCCTTAGAAGTTGGGCATCTATGCCAGCTTTGCAAATCATCATTTTCCTTTACCCATTGCAATTCAGCCTTCTATATGAATTCTTTCTTAAGCACGTTTTTGGGGGAATAAAGATTTGTTATAATTAAAAGTACAATCTTATTTCGTAAGTACAGTTTGCTAACATACTGTTTAGTAGTATTTCAACAATATTTTTTTCATATAACATCATCGTTCGCTACGTTTTTTTCAACTTGAAATACCTTTTTTCATACCTGAAAAAGCTCATCAAATAGTTCAACAGATTTTTTTCACAAACTAAAACCACGTCAACCTCAGACATTTTTTATATTATTTATTCTTTCAAAATGTTCGTGAGGGTGTGAGAAGATTTTGGGTCCAGTGGGTTTGATTTGATTCCCGTTCGCGTTTGCAAAAAAAACGCATAAAGACGTCAACAATAATTGTCTGCGCGAGAAGTTTGGCGTCAGACATAAGGAGCATGGCGTTAGAATCTTTGAGTTTGAGGTTTGAAGGCCATCCTTCACCTTTTTGACCGAAATCAATGTACGGAATGACGAACTTTTGAGTTATACATTTTATGCAGTTTATATGTTTCTAATAGATGTTGTGCATTACATAATTAAATAAAAAATTGTATAGGTTTGTAACAGACGTCGTATATTACATCAATTCTATAAATAAGTTGTATAGGAAAAGTTGCATAGGAGTCGATGTGCGGGCCTCGTTGTGCAATACTCTTACTAGGTTTTTCATCTTTTCATCTAAAACACTTTTATTTCAACTATCACTTTGTAATTTGAAAGGTACTGACTTTGCTGTCTCTATGATTTCAATTTGCTCTCATTTAATTTAATGAGCTACGTGAATTCTTTCTAATTTTATTTTCCACATAAATTTTGCTGACGCCAAGAGTCGATCAATATTATTAAAATTATTATTAGTCAGTTGTATTATTGTCTCCTATAAATCTATGTATTCGTCCGTTTTACAATTCTGTTCACCAGTGAAAAGCTATATCGGCCAAAAAACGTTTACGATAATCAAGTTTGGGGCACGTAAATTTGGTGGTCCACGAAAGAATTTGTCCATTTCTTTGTCGCCCAATGTGGTCCGCGAGATGGTGTCACTCCACCTATTTTGGCATTAGTTTCTACTTATTTGTGCATTATATATATGTATATATAATGTTTCTTACAATGTTGTGCGTAGTTTGGTTTACTAGCTAGTTTATGAATAACTATAACACGTACTGGTAATAATTCTAGTGCTGTATCTTCCGAACATTTTTAGCAATACGATTGTGCATATTATTTCTCGCTAGATTTAGATTGCGTGGTTTTCTTTTCATGTGGGCGCCAGTGCTATATTTGTATGTAAATATGGACATTGGTATGGGAAAATTACTTCCGTTCTTCATCTATACTCTCTATCTATGACCTATGGGGCGTGGGGCCTAGACTGAGAGTTCATGCGTTCAGGGATAATCGGCTCTTATTTATGTCATCATCTATGAAACGTCTGGAATTGGCGCAAAAATAAGTGCGCCCGGGAGGCGCGGCTTCAATTTGTTGCACCTGAGGCGTAGTTTGGAGATGACGTGGCAGTGCGCTAGAAGTGCGCCCCATGCGCGCCACGTGTGCGCCACATGTGCGCAAACTGGAACTGTGATCCTTCGCGCAGCCTAGAGGATTTTCACCGCACCGCAGTACCCATTTTTTTAGTGTAAACAGCAGTAAAGTGCGCGAATTTGCCCCTTCCTTAGGGTTAATAAATCTTATATGTCTCGAAAATGTTGCAACACAAATTTACTTTAATGAAAAGTTTGTAATACGATTTTGACATAAATAATTTGTGCCCTTTGTCAACAATGGTCTATAGTGTTTGAGTTTTGAATAATGCAGTATATTTGCAACATCTCGTCATCTTGCATCTTTGGCCTTTGCTTTGTTCACATTATAAAAAAGTTCATTTACACCCTTTATCAACTGAAAGAATCGATGCAACTTGAAATAAATTTTTATTATTATTACTAGAAATCAAGAAAACAATTGTTTTCGGAGATGATGCTGTTGGGTTCCCAGTTTCTAGTGGTCAACATTGTTTTTTGTTGCTTATTTAATTGTCCGTCGACATAGCACATTGGAAATATATGTTGTATTTACGATAAGTTTGTTATTTGTAATAGCTCGGTGAAATAGTTTCACTCATTTTTGAGTAGCGTGTTTTGGTGAAAAGTCTTGTTAGTTTGTTGCCGCCCAGTGCATTTATTATTATAATTATCTTTGCAGAAAAAAAAACGAAAGAAAGATGGGGCTCGAAATGCTGTCGATGCACAACAATGTGAGTTTGTAACTTACAAGTTATTCTAAAACGCTAGCTATCGACGTATACACATAACGCCGCGCAAATGAGCAGCACAAAATGGGTGGGTGTGCCAAAGATCTACAATTTACTTGGCGCACCGATGGCTCACTTGTGGCGCACATTCCGTGCCTCCTTTTCTTGGGAACTGAGTGTGCAATTGTGCAAAAAAGTGCAATTTAGTTTGGTAGTCTATATGATATCGTGCGACCTCCCTCGAATATTTTATTTGAAAGGTGTTCTATACGATACCAACACAATTTCAGATTCTCTCACAAATTTCCACCAATGCCCATCAAATCAGGGAGACGAATATGCGTTTGGGGCTTGGATTGGCAGTCATGTTCTTTTATTTATTAATTGGGGCAATCATATTTTGTCGTTTGGAAGCGCCCATGGAAAGGTAAGACAGATTGAAATAAAGTAAATTTCCTCTGTTAAAACATGCTGCATGAATTCCAACGATATCGGATGTGAATGATAACGAATATGCAGTTTGTTACATAAATTTTAGAACGACGAATTTACAAACAATAGATACTCACAAATGATTTTGTTCTCATTCATGATTTTATTATCCTTTCCTTTTTTTTCTGTACAGAACATTTTTTTTGTTAAAAAATTGAAATACTTATTTTTTAAGTTTAGAATCGAAATGGAAATGTACATTGAATACAGGGAACAATGGACGAGGAGGTTCATTACGGCTGGATTCACTGGTAAATATATTGGGGATATGCATACGTAATGATATGGTGTGATTTACGTAAGAGTAACCCTCCCTCCAGCAAAAAACACTGATAAAAAGAAGAACAAATTCTCAGCATGAGAGACTCAAAATTTTTCTTTTCAAAGGATCCCAAAAAATACCGTGATTCTGTCAATGCTACCGTGTTTCTGCACGAAACCTGCATATTTAGTATGAAAAATTTAAAAAATGTTCTCATGTAGTTCCAAAATAAATTAATTTTCATCTTTATTCAGCATAAATTTTCATCATACTTTGAAACCTAATAATGCATCTGCTTCCACTCGCTTTGCTTAAAAAAAAAGTTGTAAAATGAACAAAAAAAAAGTCAATACACTAATATTTTTTGTTTTTAGAAAAGGAAATCGACCAACTCTTCGTGGACATTCGCGACTCCGCACTGAACGGAATTTGGATGGAGAAAAACGTCACAAATGAGCCAAATTGGACCATTGGACAGGCGTTTTTCTTCTCTGGAACCCTTATAAGCACCGTTGGTACGATTTTCCCAGATGGAAACCATTTATTTATTCATTCTCTCTCATCTCACTCTCGCGACTCTTTTTTTACATAGAATGCTTTCCGAAGATTGGTTAATTTGAATCGTCGTCTTGTTTTTATTTTTGTTCTAAAAAAATTAAAAAGTACGCAACATAGTATCGATTAAAGATATTATCGATCAGATTTCAAAAATTATATCCAATATAACGTAGACTGCAGGTATCTGGAGCTTGAAACGACTTTTTTCTTCTTCCAGGTTACGGTAGAGTGTCACCGAGGACGGAGCACGGAAAATTGTTCACAATAGTGTACTGTATGATCGGAATACCCATGACGCTGGCATTACTATCTGCGCTAGTTGCACGGTATACTCTATTTTCGATTCCATTATGACCAACCAAGAATATATTGTTAGTGCCGTAGCTACTTAATTCCTCAATGTTTTGAAGAATTAGACGATTGTTTCGAAAATTTGAAGAGACAAAAATTTTTTGAACTTAATATTCCCAATTCTAGAATGAGACGACCCTCAATTTGGCTGCGCGGGAAGCTCAACGAGAAACTGGGACATTTGTTTGCAGAAAGTCAAATACAAGTAGGTTTTTATTTGAGCTTTTAAAGGGAGAGGCCCACGAGAAGAAAGTCGTCCTCTATTTACTTGTATAGAATGTCCGGTACTTCAGAAATATTACCGTAAAAACCGCATTACTTGAAGCCTAGAACTCACAGAGTTATTCCCCCGCAAACAGTTCGGACAGGTACCGTAGTCAGCAAAGTCAAAACTCGTTTTTACGGTTGATATCCGTTCATTTGCATTCTTTATCTACATAATAATGGTCAAACGAACAAAGATCATCCCTACGCGTATAAAGAGTCGTTTCCAATACAGTAATGCCCTAAAAGCGCAAAAATTGTTTTTGGCTACGGTACCTGGCCGAACTGTTTGCCGGAGAATAACTCAGTGAGTTCTAGGCTTCAAGCATTGCGGTTTTCACAGTAATATTTCTGAAATTCCGGACATTCTGTGCAAATAAATTGAGGAAAGTTTTTTCCTCGTTGGCCTCTCCCTTTAACCAACATACATTTAAACTACATATTTTTTTTTCGAAAACTAGCATAATTACAAAGATAGGCTCCAAACAGACATGATATTCCTAACCCAACCAGCTAACAAGTTGAGCCTCAAAGCGTACTTCTATTTTGATAATTAAGGCAGTAAGTATATACTTTCAGTTATTCCACGTGGGCGCCGTGTTCGGTCTGATGTTATTGTTTGCCTTCGTGATTCCTGCGTGGCTCTTTACGAAAATTGAAAACGATTGGTCTTTTCTGGACGCATTCTACTATTGTTTCGTATCTTTGACAACAATTGGACTAGGTAAGGTCTTCTTTGATCGAAGGTGGTTCAAGAATACTGTGTTCAAAGCATACTACTTGCTTCGTAGAGTCCTCTGTCCTCTCTAGAGTAGACGACAGAATGAAGATGTATTTGGTTTTTAGGCTACGGCCGTTGTCAGTTGTTTGGTTGTTTATCACAGCAATGAGAAAACTGTGTAGTTACAAAAGTTATAAATCTGTATTATTCAATTTGTAATGGAAACCGCCTAAACACTTATGAGGCCTAGTTTTGGTTCAAGTGGGACTGTCTTTGGACTCTAGCTTGAGTTATCTCACAGTCTCACATTCTTGTGTTTTTACAGGCGACTACCAACCAGGAGATGCGCCAGATCAAAGTAATCGAGAACTCTACAAGCTAATTGCAACTGGTACGGTTGTTTTTTTCAAAGCTGCATTGAGGTAAGTGTACCACGGTGTACCACGGTGTACGTACACTGAATGCGCCATACCGCAAATGTTGTATTTTTTTTTTAACTTTTCAGGGGAATATAGAACAAACCTAATTTAGATTTTTTCACGTTCTTTTTTTTGCTTTTCGTTTCGCACTGTTAGAAACATTTAATTATCATAATTCCAGTCTACCTGCTTCTTGGGTTGTGCTGTATGATGTTGTTCTTGGGAACCTTGTACGACATGCCCCAATTTAACCTCCAACGCTTCTTTTTGGTCAAAGATGATTATGGGGACGTGTGCCAGAAGGGATCAAATGAAGAAGATGTGAGTTTCTTTTGGAAAACTTATTGTAATAAATGCTATATTTATTATCGATAACCATGTCAAGCCTATATAGCCTACAACACGTTTTTTGCGCTCAACCAAGCAAGGGGGACTTGTGTTCTTTTTCCCCATACGGGTTAAACTTGATCCATGTTGAAAAAAATTTAAGCGAAACAACGGCCTCTTTTAAAACTTATGTTGGACAATTGCATTTCCATATACTATGCGCAGAAAAAAAACTGGCATTGAACTGATATACTGAATACTGATATCTCCGAAATAATCATTCAAATCATAACAATTTCAGTTTCCCGCCCAAAAGTATTCGAAATACAATGAAGAATTTGATGAGGCGCCAGGACAAACGACAATATCGAATGGATTTTACCAATCGGCAACTCAATGATAGAAGTTTCCATGTGTCTAGTACTCAAAAATAAATCCCGCGTTTCCTCGCAGCTAATCATCCAATCCCGCGCAATAAGAAAAGTCGCATGTTTCCTGACAGATTAGCCAATCAAGGCCCCTAATTAGCGCTCGCACTAAGAACCGAATCTCGCGTTTCCCGCTTGTTTGGGAGGAAAAGTGGGACTACGATCACCGCTAAATTGCGAATGAGGAACATAGTAGTCACTGGTATTCAACCTTCAATTTGAGAATATTCAAATGTTATACATATTCATAACAACCGTATACTGCGTAGAAATTTCCTTGAATTCACAAAACTTTATTATCTTTTGTGTTTTTGAAAGAAACCATTTGCCGAATGTGTTTGCTATAGCTATGAATTTCATAATCTTGTTTCATTGTATCATGGAAACTGTTTACACCGTAAGCTCACTTTCTGTCTTATCGACTGACAGTTACGAGCTCATAATAAGAGATGTCCGAAAACTTGGCCGCAAAATCTTCATTAAATTATATTCTTGATAAAATAATAAATGGGCTTATTATTCAACCTTTTTCTTCATATTATTTGGTGTAGAAGCACAAAAAGATACACATTTATTAGATTCAAGTGATATATCATGCTATATGACTATATGAGTGATATCATTTTTAATGATGTATATATATATAATATGTACAGTAGTGCCGCAGTGCGTTGAATTATCCAAAGAAACCTGAAAAGAGTTGTGTTATAAATAGCTCAACAAGAACAGAGAAGTTGTGGAAGTTTACTAGTGTAAATGTAAGTTCATGCGCACACACACACCCAAACACACACACGCGCGCACGCACACACACGCACGCGCACACACACACGCACGCACGCACGCACGCACGCACGCACGCACGCACGCACGCACGCACGCACGCACGCCACACACACTTTTTCGCTATGTTAGCTACATAGGTAAAAACCGAGTAAAAACTAAGTCGTATTTCGCGGCTTCCATTGCAAGAGCGGTGCCCATTATAAAAAACCACCGCAAATATTTTTTTCGCGAAAGCCGTGCGAATACTCATTTTATATAAAAGTAAACATTTGGCGTTTATTATACGGGCGCCACTGTGTTCTGTTTTGTCCTAGAGACTACGAGTTTGTGCTTACCACGTCTCATCATCCTTCTTTGCATTCGAAACATTCTTCGATGTTGTCGAAACACTCGGCGATTGGCACGTCGCATTCTAAAATACATGCATTTAAAGCGAAATACCGGTCGGGGTCGGTTTTTTTGGATTACATATTTATTGACACATTAAAATGTGTGCATCAATATGATATTCCACGACAATTGAAAGGCCGTCGCTTTAATTATCTTAAAGCGAAATGCTAGCCTATCTGGAAAATTTGCATATGATAAGCAAATCCTATGTATCCTATGCTAATTTTGTACGATTGCCGTGGACGATCGTACAAAATTTGCATAGGATACATAGGATTTCCTTATCATATGCAAATTTTCCAAAGGGGCTAGCATTTCGCTTTAAACAAATTAATGTGAGATAACAATGTTTTTGAAACACATCGACTACACCAGCATTCGTATGCAGCTGCAAATGAACATAAATTAAAATAAAAAATCGAGCTAAATCGAGCAACTTTGCATAAACAATTTAGAATCCAGTTGTCTATGATGCGTTTCAAAAATCGGCCGGCTTTACGAGTTATACACGTGATATAATTATGGTAGTAATCGAAGGATATTTTATAACCAATAACCCGAGACCGATACTGTGAAGCTAATAAAGGCCAGCGATTTTTATATAGCTGCTACAAAATACCTGGTAACAATAAGAGTATAAGATATAGCTAAGATTTGAGCTATTCTTGTATCATTGTTGCGCACTAACACACTAACAGGTGGTGTCCCTCTACTAACAACGCACCACATGTTTACATCTTCATTCGTGCGCTTGTGCCGGACATACAACATCTATGTCCACCGATTTAATAAATATACTGGCTAATCGTCTAATATATTATTTATATTAAGAAATTAGTGGGTAGGCGACCCCGGGTTATTTAAAGGATCGCAGTCACTCCAAAATCATCATTTTGCTTCGAGTTTACTTGAATTTAGCAAAGAATAAAGAAAAATACTTTACCAAAACCGAATAATTTGAATTCCAACTCAGGGGTGAACAAGTAGAAAAGTAGTTTTACTTAACTACCGCGGGATTATGAAACGTGTAGTGATATGCCTGCAGACCCTTGCAGTATATGTAAAGATATAATATGCAGATATTTGCCGAAATAATTTGCATTCTCCCGATCGGGAAGCAGCTATATTAAAGGGAATATGTATGCCCTTTTTGAAGTTAAGCTGTATTAATAGAATGTGTGTTCCTCATTAAGGAAACAACAACAAAAATTGTTAAAAGTTTCCCATTTAAAAGAAAATGATTTTCAAAGTTCATCTTTTCCATAGTAAACGCTTTATTTGACCCCCTGGCTTACACGGCAGTGCTGATGGAGCAAAAAATTTAGCATATGTGCATACATCGGCATATAGCATGCAACAGCGACATATTTGCATGCAAATGAGAATATTCGAATTTACATATTCAGTCGCCTACTTAAATTCATGTCTTGTGTGGAAACTCTATTTTCGCAGTTGTTTTGCTCATTTTGGGTGCCTACATATTCCCTTTAACTAACGTGTATGTGTGTCCTGTGGTGGGTGGACCTATTTATAGAACTGCTCTTACATTTCTAAACATTTATATTTGTCAAACTCACCCCCGATACATCCTTCCATATCGCGCAGGACGCATCATGAACCGGGCACCTGAATGTTGATCGTCACTTATGAAAAATCATCGTCTATTTTATTTTACATAAAATGGCGGAACGACCGTGGTGCTGTCTTTTTATTCATCTTTAAAAAATCTCGTTTTTTATTTCTAAAGATGATAGCCTAGCTTTAAAGAGCCATCAGCAAGTAGAAAGCAAAATAATCAAGACACGTACATGTTTCCGCTGCAAGTAATAGTAGCAGTATTAGTGGTAGGAATGTTCCAATTTTCATCGTTTGACGTTCCTTCTGTAGAATGTTCAATAATGTATGAGCGTTGATAATAGTAGTAATAGTTATGAGTTATGATAAGAGGTTGAATAACATCGTAATAAATCGTTTATGTAGCAAACCAGAAGTGAAATTTAACCAAAATTTACTATGTACTAACGATATAAATAGAATCATACTCTTTTGACTGTGTTGTATCATTCATTCATAACTAGAAGATTAAAAATGTATTAAAAATTACAGAAAGAACTCTTATCAGAACAGAAATTTTAATATAGAAAAATTGTAGGTTGTGCCTCTCGGCCGTAGACAGTGGCCGACTGACTTTCTCAGTTCTCGCGCATATTTGTGACTTTTAGTTACCGAAGTTAGCATATCATGCGACATTCAAGTTTCCGACAACTTTTTTCGACGTTTTTCGCCCAACGCCTATTGTTTCCTAAGTTTTATGTTACAATGACGAAGAGCACAATATCACATAGTCTGATGATGAAACTCTTATTCTTCGAAAATAGAAATCAAAAGAGTTTGGAAAAATATTTTGATATTTTCAGAACAGTGTTGAAACAAAAACAAGTGTTTTATTATTCTTGATATAAAGAGAGATTGGGATGTATATATGTGCAACATTAAACTGGGTTTGCGCAGCGAAAAGAAAACAAATATTCTTATCTCTTGCTGCGCCTAGGACACTCTTGCTATGGTTTCGCGAGCTCCTTGATTCTGAACCTGACGAAGCTATGGCGAAATCACCGCGTCCTTTTTATCTGGTTCTACACTGTCTGAATCCATTTTCGCGAAAGGATTCAGACAGAGTGTGTGTGTGTGTGTGTGTGTGTGTGTGTGTGTGTGTGTGTGTGTGTGTGTGTGTGTGTGTGTGTGTGTGGGTGTGTGTGTGTGTGTGTGTGTGTGTGTGTGTGTGTGTGAGTGTTATATCCATGCGTGTATTTCTCCACTTTCTCCTGCTTGGTTTACTCGGTCTTTGTTTGGTAAGCTCGATAACATTTCAGATTTCATGCTCTGAAAAAAAAAAACCACAAGCAAATACTGAATACTTTATTACCTGAAAACTTTGAAAGCATATTACTTATAGGACTACGTAGAATACAAGTACCTCTACAAACAGGAAAACGCTACGAAAACGATGAATAAACTGAAGAATCTGAACATTTTTTATATGTGACTATAAAAGGGCAAGTGAATACTGTTATACAATACACAAGCATATATGCTAAATTAATATAGAAACATACCTTACAAAGTACTACAAAACCGACATATAGATATAGATTTACCTAGCTGCTAATTGTAGACTGATAACGCGTTGCTATTTTACTATAGCGTTTTTACGATGCTGTTGGAATGCGTATCGTCAAAAAAAAACCATCCATAGTGACAAACTACGCCTGCCACTATGGATAGTTTGGTATACTGTATTTCTGTGAATTGAAAGTTAAAGTACAATATTTACGATTGGCTGACTTCCAATTTACATCCATAACAGTATACCAGTGGCACTGCTTCCGTTGGTATTATAACAGTGGCGTGTCCATAAACTAGGGCGTTGTGGAATCGACTTGATATATGGTTGACTGTAGATGGGTACGATACAGAAACCCAAGTAAATCTAGATTTTCAAAGTAGATTTCACAACTCTGCTAGTATACGACGGGTAAAAGAGACTGGTTCTTAAAAAGCCTCTATTTTTTATAATTTTCTTTTGTTTCTCTTTTAGAGTACAAATATTCCCCTACACCTACATACTTGGCAATTTTCAGCAATGATTCCTAATACCAATCACTGTGAAATCATGGGGTGCAAGTCACGGGAAAACGGCGACGCAGAATAGGCTTTACAATTGTGCGCGCCGATATCGCGCGGCTCACACGCGGGGAGGGGGTTGTTGAAAAAATACACACAACATGTACAACATTTTCCAAAACAAAATTAAATGCAAAATATTGTGTTTTTGGAGAATTTTTTGAATAAATTTTGTGTTTTTTTTTTGAAAGATTTTATGATGGAAAATGCTATAATACGAGAAGAATTGGGCCCAGCCCATTGTTAAAAAGCATTGTTTTAGAATTACACAAAAACAATGCTTTTAGTCATCACACACAAGGATATTTGTTCGTTTTAGATCAACTTCTAATTTACGTTCTTGAACAAGTTTTCTGCATGTGATGTACACTAATTGTAAGGAAAACTATTTGTACATAGAAATACTATTCTAAAGATATAAGAACATTACATTTACATACTATTTACATTAAGGGCCTAGCGAACGTATAAAACATAGGGTTGAAAGGCAAACTAAGCTGTATTGACACATATATGTACATGTGGTAAGAAAGTGCCGCGTTCTTGCGGCTCTTGCGCCGTGCTCTAGAAAATTTACAAGGCGCTTCTTTTTTTTAAATTGAATCTTACACACGAAAACTCATAAATGGCATTCATAAAAAGGCAGTAAATAAAAAAAAGACTAACATAAAACATTAAATCAAATCACGTCACAGACTGTCGTTAAGTGTATGCTTGCTAAACCTGAATTGGTTATATTCTGAACCGCTGTACTGAGGCGTAAGTAAAAGTCTAAGCGTAGGTAAGAGTAACCTATGGTTACGTAAGTAGGAAAAGAATATTTACAAGGAAACGAATGAAAGCGTTTTGAAAGTATATTATACATGGCTAAATACACCTGAATAAGCGAAATTTGTACATGTTATACATAATGGTGGCATACAAATTGTACATAAATCATTGGCAGTTGGTTCATTAGAACAAATGGGTAACTGTACAATAATTTGTCACTTTCCTAATTATCGAGAACCTTTCTAATGGTCTCAATTGCCTTCTGAAGACCAGCTTGAAGGGCTTGAATCTTTACGTCTAGAGACGTTTTCCCGTTATTATCCATATCACAGATGAGCTCGTCGAGTTGTTTCTGAAAAAAATTAAAAGTCTGGAAAGTTTCCGCAGGTTATTTAAAGAAGTGCTACAATTACTTTCTCTATTTGTGCCATCGAGCCATTTATTTGAACTGCTATTATGTGGTTTAGTTTCGAGCAAATATAAGACTCAACCAACCTGAACTGCATTTAGAGCGGTCTTGACCCCGTTGATGTTGGACTTCTGGGTGCGTTTCATGTAAATCCAGGCGTTTCCATTTTCGACCAGACAGAGTACCTGAAACATATGTGAAACGTTATAAGCAACCTTTGTTACAATATATATAGATGGATTCTGTAAAGGGAAGCACCTGCATCGGGCAAGCCACTCTAATTGTAAGGACGTTTCATAGCGTCGCATGGCGCATTTTCATACGTTTGCAAGGTTTAAACATATCTAGTCTATGGGCACAAATATATTAACATTAGATCGACAAATAAAATCTAACAATATCAAAATTGTACACTCGTTACTTACCCCTTTGCGTAGTTCCTTGAGTTTGTCGGCATTGTTTGTGTGCTCCTTGATCTTGCGTACTTTTCGCTCAAAATCGTTCAGTTTTGCTTCAGAGATGCGGTCCATACGAGCGGCGGCGCATATCTGAAATACTGTAGTTTAGTACCATGTTCCCTACATTGTTTTATTCTACGCAAAGCTCAAACCAAGCCTAATTGATACTCATGGGCACTACTTGAAAGGAAGAAGTAGAAAACGAAAAAAAAAAACAGAAAATTCATGAATTGTAAGTTCACCTCAGCAGTCTGCTTGTTGATCAATTGCGGGAGAGGCACAGTCTCAATCGACTTATAGCGGAATGGAGTTGCCTTCTGAAGGAAATTCATAAAAAGTATAAACGATAGACGTGAATATTGATATACCATATACAATCAATTCGTGAAATTCATAAAAGTATAAACGATACGTATTCAATACAAGTTATTAAACAAGGCGGGCTATAATTAACGTACGCACAATGATAAATCAAACAAACACGTGGTGCACAAAATGCATTTGGCAAAAATTTTTTTGGCACAAACTGAATTTTTTTAACTAAAACAAACCGTGGCGATCTGCTCCTTCCTAGCCTTGGGGTGATATGGGAAGGTGACTTTCAGAAGGAACATTGTTTGTGGATCGAACTCCAGGCAACAGTTTCGGCATTCGGCACGAGTCTCCTTATCGCCGCACTAAAATGTTCAACTTAATAATTCACCTTTGAAGTGGTGTAACAGGATGTTTGTAAAGCTTACGTTGGACACCTACTAGCTATTGTACGCAAGACTTCTGCAACCGAGGGAGCTGTAAGGGTACATTTTGTCCAGTACCTGATACACAAACCACGCTCAATACCGCTTTAGGCAAAAAAATGTTAAAAACGTCGTTTTTGTACCGATTCTGCAAGCCGAAAATTGTCAACCATAATGAAAGACCTCACTGAAAAACACGCATCCCGAAGAATTAAGCTGAGAAGTAAAGAATTGCTGATAATTAACTCACCACAATAATCTCTCCGCACTCGCAGATGATACGCAGGGTGTGTTTGTCGACCTTGCTGCGCATCAGCTCATTGGCATCTAAAATAAAATAGTGATGTTGGACGCTCGCGTTGACTATGAATGGACACTTCGTGAACATGTTTATCCGTAGGGGCAAAATCAGTTCTACAGTCTACAGGGTCATTTGCAAGCGTACAAGTCGCCAAACTACGGTAGTTTCTGCAAATAATGCAGTACAGTAAAAGAGCTCTGTACTGTCAATACGAATGATACAATTCCTTACATTGTTTGTCAAATTTCTGAGTCCACTGCGCATGTTCGTCGCAAGTCATTGGCCAGTGCGGTTCATTGTTGCATGTGGCACACCAATGGACGCCGCAAGAAGAACACCAACATGAGCCGAACTCTGCAACATTTTACGTAACTTTGAGTCATTCCATGAATTAACAATGTTTTTTTTTTCGTGCAATAATTCATCAGCTTGTGAGCTCTACTGTAAAATACTGAGAAAGGAATTCATGTTCACCGCACATAAAACCGAGTTGTATTAAGTTGTGTGAAACGAAAACAGTATCAGTCCGTAACATTCGGTAGCTTCATTTATCGGTACCGAAAAAACCCACCGTTTGGTCGGAATACATGTGTAAGTTGACGACACGAGGGACAGTCGTGGAGGTCTCCGATCTCTTCCGTGGATTCCGACATGATCTGGAATGGGAAATCATCCAACTTCAACTAGCTGGCATTTGGCAAAGTACATTTGGTGCACACACGCTTGCTATTCCTCAAGAAGTTGACTTATGTGTAATGCGGTACGTACACTTTTGACGTTTGTTTCGATCACATTGGATGTTTTTTTAGGATACCAGAACAGAGTATAAAATAGTACTATAGACAATAGACTATAGGTACAGCGATCATAAATAAAGTGGTAATTTCGGCACGTTCACAGACCGTTATGCATGACGTAGACACACAAGCTAGCTATCAATTAAGTAAAAGCTATATTAAAAGTAAGTTAGTTGATTCAGTTATACCTATTTTGTTTTTGTGGATATATATTGTTAGGAAGTGAGCTAAAACGTATTATGTTAGGTCACACTTCCTATAGATTTCGATAGACATTTAGCATATCATTATTGTCTGTGTTACCTCAATAACGTAACTATTAGCATATGAGACTAGCTATATAAGACAATGATATTGCTGATAAGATGTCACAGCCCCCGCTGAATAAAGACTTCATCTACATCTGGTGTGCCGCTACAACAAATTGGCGTTCAGGACCCGGACTTTCGAAACTCCTGGATCGACTCTGATTTTCGAAAATATCCTTGAGCTAGCAATTTATTGCGCTCGGATTTTGCGCATTTTCGAAAGTCAGCAGTTTAGGTTTTTGGAGCTTTTCGAAAACAAGAAGATGGCGAAACAGGAGGACACCGCGACCATGATGGCGAAGATGATGGAGATGTTTCTGGAGACCACGAGGAAGATGGAGGAGCGTGCAGAGAGGCGTGAGCAGTTGTTGCTCGAGAGGCTAACTGGATCAGGAGGGATCGCTACAGTGCCGGCTCAGGATACTGCGACGGTAGCGGCTGCCCTGGCGAGCCGTATTGTCGTTTTCGAGTACGATGAGGAGTCCGGATGTACCTTCGACAAGTGGATTACGCGTTTCGAGGACGTCGTAAAGTCGGAAGGATCGTCACTGGAGGAAGCGGATCGAACAAGCCTGCTCGTCAGCAAGCTTGATTCCAGGAGCTACGCCATGTATGTGGATCATATTTTGCCGAAGAAGCCAGCGGAAGCGTCTTACGAGGAGACGAAGACTGTGCTTGAGGAGCTATTTGGAGAGAAGTGCTCTCTGTTCCGGCGAAGATTCAACGCGTTCCGAGTGGTCAAGGAGGAAACAGAGGATTTCAAGACGTATGCGGCTCGTGTAAACCAGTTACACGAGAGAGGGCGTGTGAAAGAGATGTCCGAGGACGATTGCAAGTGCATGCTGTTTGTTGCAGGGATGCAAGAAGGCAAGTGGAAGGACTTGCGAAAGCGTTTGATTGGTCGACTGGAGATTGATGATGGTGCGAAGCTGAGGGACCTCGTCACCGAATGTGAATTGTCGATGAGCCTGGTGAAGGACGCTGTGGTGCATGTACAAGATGGAAAATGCATTCGTCGCTCGTGTGGATAATAAAGAAGTGGACCCCGAGGAGGTTCTCGCCTGTTCGATTGCTCACCTAGCAAGGATCACGACAGGAACAAGGACTACTCAAGAAAGAAAGGAGCTTGTTTTCTTTGTGGAGAAGCAGGTCATTACGGCGAACAGCTGTCCTGCAGTAAGGAATGTGAAGGCTGTCGCGAGGTTGAAGAAATGGCCGGAAGGATGTCACTGCGCGCATCGGGAAAGAATGGATTGGATGTCGTTATGCAGCTTGGACACCGGCGCGGACGTATCGATAGTGGATCGAAAGGACGTGGAGGCGACTGGGTTCTCCGTCTCTTGGAACGGCGTCTGTGGAGCTACGTACCGCTAACGGATCGGCGATTGAGGTCGATGGCGTTTTCAACACTGTGTTCAAGGTGAACGGATTTCCTGGCAAGGGTCGATGTTACGTGACGAAGGACATACGACTGATGGGAATGGAGTGGATTGAGCAACTACCGAGCTTTCAAGAAGCATTTGCATCCACTTGTTGTGCTGTGAAGTCTGCAGGATCTGGTAAGGAGTCGGGAAGACGTCCGAATGTGCGGAAGGCGCATGATCTACAAGGAGGTAGGACCAGTATGGAGCAGGACTGCATCAGACAACATGGAGTCAAGAAGCAGGGATTTCGTCGTGGATGATCTGGTGTTCGTGAGGGACTACCGAAAGCCAACGAAACCGACTTGGACTCCTGGCCGTGTCGTGGGGACACGTGGAAGATCTCTATGCGAAGTGGAAGATAAGCAAGAAGGTGGTGTGGACGTGCTACACAAGAGACCTTCGCCAGAGAGGTTCTGAGGAAGAACAAGAGGATGCACTGACAATCTTATTGGAAGATTTTGATCTTGCATGGCCTACTAAGAAGAAGCTAAGTGGAGTGGTTGGTGAGGAACCTACAGTAACAGTGGATGTCCTACCAAGCCTGAAACTTAGTGAAGAGATGACTGTCGAAGAAGAGCAACGTCTGGAAGAACCACCTGGTGACGAGTGTGCTGAGCCGACAGAGGAAGACGCTGTGGAGAAGACTGCTGATCAGGAGGACACTAGTGAGCGTCCGCGAGCAGTTCAATTTTCTGAAGAGGAGGAGGAGTCTACGGGCACGAAAGTTGACGACTCTAGTGGATCGAGAAGAACGGGATCATCGACACGTGAAGGAAGATCGCCTGTGCTCGCTGCCGCTGGACAACGACCGAGAAGGGACCGTGCGCCGCCGAGAAGACTGGACATGGATCCTCGACAGAAGAAATATAAGCTTATTTAAATATAATGAGGGAGATGTTAGGAAGTGAGCTAAAACGTATTATGTTAGGTCACACTTCCTATAGATTTCGATAGACATTTAGCATATCATTATAGTCTGTGTTACCTCAATAACGTAACTATTAGCATATGAGACTAGCTATATAAGACAATGATATTGCTGATAAGATGTCACAGCCCCCGCTGAATAAAGACTTCATCTACATCTGGTGTGCCGCTACAACATATATGCCACGCATTTTTCATATTACCTTTGAGTTACTACTTCGAAATTTAACATTGTTGAATTCATTCATCGTCTCTTATGGCGTTTAGTCTAATAAACATTTAAACACGAAAATAAATCATATTGGACGGTGCCAACAAAATGGTGCCAAATCATCCGCTACCTACCAAAGTTGCCGCCATTCGTGTATAAAAATCGATAAGTGGGAGGGGAACCAATGCTGGAAGCACGTCGTACGGTGATTGACCCTCCATGCACACAAACTAAATGGAGCTTTCTGGTAAGAAAGAAAATATTTTTTTTATGATAAGCTGCTGTTTCGCAATCTCTCTCTCCTCTCTCTCCCTTCTCTTCTCTCCTCTCTCTCTCTCTCTTCTCTCTCTCTCTCGCGAGGAATGCACCTACCGGGAGATGAACAGGCACGTCTTTGGCACGGATCTTGCTGACAATGATCTGTCGGAGACACTGTCGGCACTGCCAACAGTCGTCCATATCAAAGAGCTCGTCGATGTCCTCAGACGAGCAGATGCCACACTTCTGAACAACAACCAAACTACAATTAGAAAAAACCTCGAGTTTTTCCAACTATTGCAATACAATACACACGGTCCCTTATTAGTATGATGGGGGTTTTTACTGCACCACATCTTACTTTTAGGGCACTTTTGGCTTTCGAGTTGCTAGATATTATTTTAAGAGCTTGCCAATGTGAAATTTTCGACTCGGTGAACCAATAAACTATTATTAAAATGCTGAATTCGGAACGAGTTTGACTACTAAAAGCCGAGAGACTCTGGAGGAGGTTATATACCTAATTCAAAGCAAAAAGTGAGCTGATGTTAATGGCAACTAATAACAAGCAACTTTTAAATCAAACCAAGGAATCGGTAAAAAGGAAACGCAAAAGCAAAAAGCAGAGAGTTAACCGCGTACCACCGAAGCAGCTACCGTATTGGGGGCATGGCCGACCATTTCTAGGTCGAGCTCTTCGTCACAAGAAGACCAATTTTCGCTCGACAGACGCTCGAAAGTATCGACGGCAAACTGAAAATATCATAATAAATAATAATATGTCACATCCAAACCCAAATTAGCTCATCAGGCGTTCCTATTCTTGCCGATAAAGCTACAGTAAATTAAGCTTACAAACAGAGCACGGTATAATATTATCAAACGATTTTTTTATTGTTTGCTTGAAAGATGGTTTGATTACGGCTATACTATGCTCCTTTGCCAGTGCATGGCTTTAAAATTTCACCAACAACTACTATTGGTAGTCTTATTATTTGAAGTACATAGCCCGAAGACGTCGATTTGTCATCTGGAACTCGTCGCCTAATGCTCAGGACCTCTGCGGAACATGTCATAAGCAAACAGTGAAACTATATTTTCACCCTTGAATAAAGGTGCACGCTCTTGAAACGTAAAAGGTTTATTTATTTATATCAGATTGCTAAAGTATGCAAGCCTCACCTCGGTCTCTTTCCTAAGCAATTCGGCCATTTTATTCATATCGATTACATTGGCTTGATTGGCGAGGAGTCTACAATTGACGGTTGAGCCAAATAGCTCCCGGTGAGTATCGAAACGAGAGTTGGGCTCGGTTTCGAAGGTCAGAGGACGCCTGAAGACGATAACACATGACATAGTCCGCAAAGACTAATAACATATTTTTATAAAAGACTAACTGCAAATAACATATCAGAGAGCTCAAGACACTTAAAGGGATCAGCTCACCTTAAATTGTGTCTGTTTTTTTTGTTTATTTATTTTCTATAAGGGATAGTAAAAATTTGGAATAGAAAAAGTAGTTTTGAATTTCAATACTCACGAAGATATTGGGTGATAAAGTGGTGGATTGATCGGGCCGAAATGCAAAAAGGGCAATTGTCCTGCCTTGTTTGTATAGGATAATTGCCCTTTTTGCATTTCGGCCCGATCAATCCAGCACTTTATCACCCAATATCTTCGTGAGTATTGAAATTGAACACTACTTTTCTATTCCAAATTTTTATTATCCCTTATAGAAAATAAAGAAACAAAAAAAACAGACACAATTTAAGGTGAGCTGATCCCTTTAAAGGAAGGCAGTCACTTCAAATTCAACTTTTTTTATTTGATTTTTATTAGATGCAAGAAGATTTATAAAACAATATGCAGCCAGTAAAAAGCCACATAAAAGCGAACTCAGGGAGAGAAATCAATGAAAAATGCCTAAACAAATTGTTAATTGTATTCAACCAAGATTGATATATCGCCGCTTATTTCTAGCAGCCTACCCGAAACTGTTTCAATTACTCGCGGACTAGCTCACTCAGTTTTCCACTTTTTGACCTCCTCGACGACAGCCTCAATAATAATTCGCAGACTCCGGCCACCAATCGCGTCCACTTTCTCGCCGATATTCGCTAGCGAGAAATCGGGCGAAGCGGAGAAGACCGTGTTGACAATCACGCTGAACTTAGAATAATTACACACGTGGTCAATTATTTCTGCACCTTTTGTCTGCACCGTTGGTATGTCAAAAACGTGTGTAATTTTGAGTTAGTCTCCTACAGTAGTATGTCTGGGAACTACAGAAGCCCCATTTCACCTATAACCACGATACTCAAGGCGCGTTCGGTATGCGGAATTCCGAAGAAAAAAAAACGTTTCAAAAGTGGTTCGAGATTGGGGGTCGGAAATAAATTTTCTTCCACAGTAGATAGTGGATATGTAAATCAACTATATGCAAATCCAGTAAGCAAAGCGGTAGGATAATTAGCCATCAACACCCACCGCATGTTGTTCTTTCTCATCTTTTCGAGCACAATGACCAGCAATTGCCTGTCGTGGACCTCATGATCACTTAATAGCAATTGCGACGCGTCAATTGCCGCGCGCCTGCGGTCGGCGTCCAACCAGCGCACAATTAGGGGAACGGCCAGCTCATCGACCTGTACACAAGAAGTGAAAGTCTCAATACAAAAAAAGTAATTTTACTATTAACTGCAGCATTTTCTTCTTTGCTTGACTGTACATCTTTACGAGACTGAGATATGCAATCAACACCCTGCAATCAGAAAAATTTTAAAGCGGGGTCTACCTGTTCTACAAAGGAAAATCCGTGCCATTCATTGGTGGAAAGGATCAAACCATCGAAGAAAGCATCAGTTTTGGGTGCCAAATCAACGTGAGTAATCGGGGAAATATTCTGTTGCTCGGCATGGTCGATGCGCTAAATACATATTTATTACTAGAAACTCAACAACATTTACAGTAAGATTAAAGCTTTAACATGATTGACTCACAGTCCTTTTTTCCACAACTATTTCCGGTAGTAATATGGCGTGCGATATTTTACGAACGTAACGAAATGTAAACTAAGCCTAAGGCACCTATGGTCACCGACTAACGTCACCTACCACAATTTCCTCCTCAAGTGCAGGCGTGCCACGAATTGCGTTCTTTTTCTCCTCAACTGAAGTCCTTCGCACGTATTCCATTGGTGGAACCGTGGGTTTCTCCATGTAGTCGGCGAGGCAAAATCTGAAATAATAAATTCGTTGCTTTCTGCACATCGAACATGGTAGATACGTGTTTTTTACGATAGCTGGGTAGATTTATGTTTTTCACGATGCTCAATTTAGTGGTATAGATTTATGTTTTTCACGATGCTCAATTTAGTGGTATAGATTTATGTTTTTCACGATGCTCAACTTAGTGGTAATGTGGATTTTTCTCAAAAATTAGTGGAAACGCAAGTTAAGGGGTGGCCGTATAATTTTGGACAGTACTGTACGTAATTAATAGATGCGCTCAATTGCTGCACCGGAAGACGAAATAATTGCCTAAACCACTGAAAATCCGTCAGTGGCTAGTCACCAAAGGGTGAAAAAAATATCCTATTGTCTTTCTGTTCCCATAGACATCTAATAAAGTCAATGGCCCCTTGCCAGTATGGGATGTTTTTATGCGCATATACCGTATTAGGGTTTCCTTTTGAATACATGTTAATTATGTAATCAATAAACCTTCATTATTATTAAAAGTATTGTGTGCTCAAAATTGCGACAACTCACTAACCTAAAGTCCCGGCTGTGTTTGTACGCGTTCGGATCATATTCGTGCATTGAATGCTCCATTTCGGAGGCGCTTTCCAAATCGTCGGCGAAAAGTTGAAAAGCACCGGCACGACGCAGAGTTTTCTCCTTCGTCAGGCCTAGAATTGTTGATATTGTGTACTGCAGCTTAATATTTCAGGATCACTGTACGCGGCCAGAAAATCATACAGTCGTCGCCAGACTTTCGCCGGATTCTCGCGACTGCACTCACACGGCGTCGAAGGGCAGCGCCCGCACACACGCTGCGCGGCAGGGCGCGAGGACGTGGCGCGAGGACGTGACAATGAGAGGGCTGCCGAGCACTTTCTACATGTACATATTTTTTGCGCCAGATCTTCCCTACCACACTAGATTCGTTTGTATGGTAACAACTAGAGGTGTGCGATAACATGTATTTAAAGCAAAATACCGGCCGGTTTTTGAAACGCACCGTGGACAACTGAATTCTTACGTATTTATGTTAATTTGCTCGAATTTAGCTCGATTTTTTATTCTATGTTCATTTGCAAATGCTTCATAATGGTGATGGTGTCCACAATGCGTGTCAATGAACGGCCAGTATTCCGCTTTAATAATGGTCCACAAATGGTACCTTTCTTTCCTGGTTTCTTGGTGGCAGCAGTTGGATTAGCGTGCGCCTTATGCACTGTGTAACAGACACGAACGGCAGATGGGGATTCTTCCAACTCGGATTCACTTGCCACTTCATCCAGGGTGTGGTCGTTCTAAATATGATTTTTTTTATAACTTTACTCTAATGGAAATAAAAATGATTTTTCAGCGAAGACTACTGCTCATGATACTTTTTAAAAAACCGGTAGTTGTATCGCGCTAACGCTTAACGTTTCGCCTGGAATTGGACTCCTTTCAAATAACTGCATATAGTTTTATGTGACGTATATGGTGTATCTTCTACAGTTGCATGTTACAGGTTACAACATTGACAATTCTGAAACAGCTCGGCGCATAGATTATGGGATACTTTAAAAGTACCTGCGAATTACGCGCAGAACGTCGGCCCTCGCGCCGCTTCTTGCTCGCGTTCTTGCGCAGTGAGTCGGCCTGTAATTCACATTGCCCTTGGAAAGTAGAAAAAAACATGACATATATGCTACAACAATATTTGTGTTATAATTATGCACAAGTTGATTATAATAATAAGTAAAACCAGAAAACCTTACCGAAGCTGAATACCCGTTAGGAGTTGCCGTCGATATGGAGCCATCATCATTCAAACAATGCACCGCGGTTGCCTGGCTTTGGGTGCCTAAATTTATGGTATCCAATAATAACAGGAAAAATTTACTGGTTTAAGACATAAGACATATACAATGCGCACTTGTTTGAAAATTTACATGAAATAATGAGAATACCCCTTAGTGTGCACGCCTTCTCGATCACATCGACGTCCGCACCAACGGGATGCTCGCCGACAAGCAGGTCGCGGGCCTCGGTCTAAAAGGTGGCCATATAAAAAGAATCGTGGTATAAACCGAGGTTACTACGCTAAGCAGCTAAACGTTCCAGTCCGTACAGCCGTCGAGCAAAAAGGAAGAAGCAAAGCTGCTGGTGGAGGATACCGTCTAGTGTGTGCAGTGCGAAAATGATGCGCAACTATATGGCGCAAGAGCAGTGACGCTGCTCCAGAAAAGTACGATACCCTGTCCGGTATGCCAACTGGAATTGTCGCGCACTCTTGGCGCACATTTAATGAGGTATGCCATATCGCTGTGAGAAAACTTTTTTTTTTCACTCTACATCGGTTTAACTGTATATGGAAACCATGGATACTCCGTCAAGACTTCACACACAATGAAGACACTTATAATAACGATGGCTTACCTCCCAACGCCCCTTTCGGTTCATGGAGTATGGCACGTCAAAAGAAAGCGAATCGGAGCATTCGCTCACGAGACGAGCCTTACGCCTCTGAAATTAGTTTTTTTTTCTTCTTCATCAGCATATTTTTTTCCGCATTTAGAAGACGTCTAGAAACGTATCATACCGTTTCCCCTTTTTAGCGAAGGATCCAACATTGTGGGACCTGGTTGTTGAACTAATTTGTATTTCTTAATTCTTTGGCTTCTTTCTAGTTATTTTATTGACAATACGCTCACAAATCTATTTTGAGGTCTTACGGACAATACTCATAACTACACTGGGGAACTCTGCTCGTCTGCCGCACCTATATGACACGCAAAGGGGGAGCAGCGCCAGATACGCACCAGTATGGCAAATGCACGGCTCGATTTGGGGGTGCCGTAAATTTGCACCCCGCATTTTCTTGTGCGGCACACCGCGCTAAGCTGATGCCGTCCTGGTGCGAAGGTTCGCATTGCATACCTTTCCGAGTAGGTTGTCGGGATCGTCGACCGTCTTGGTCAGCAGGGTTCTGGTGAGCATCTGCCGGTGGGCACGCACCTCCGCCGCATGTCGCCGCTCTCTCCCCTTCCCCGGGCGTACGTCTTTGACGCCCAGTTCGGGAAAGTCCATCTCACTGAAAAATATACGGTAACCTTACTAAAAACTGAAAGGAATTGCTTAACGCATTGTTGGTCAGAGCCATGGCACGGTGGTGTGCGTCTTTCCCGGGTTGCCAGCGAACATTAGAGATTTATTCCACTAATTGTAAGGGTCAAAATGGGGACCGCCCGCTATGCGCTTGCCGATTTCTGCAAAGTGTGTCAAAGCCGCATTGAAGTGGATTAACCATTAGAAGGCTTAAATTTTGCCTATTTTCCGTTTCACTTGAAAATCTTCGTATGGGTGAACGTTTAAACGGTGATTTAAAAAAAATCAAGAAAAATCCCTTTGTTATCGTTCTTTGTGTACTTTTCGCGGGTGAAGTCTATAACCCCTCACCGGAAAGGCGCAGCCAGTCAGAGTCGATTTTACGAGCTCGCGAGCAACATGCTGCTCTTATGCAAGGGTTTATGTCCCAAGAACGTAAATTGACATCTTAGGGTTTGTCTCGGCCCATATTAAACAACACTAGCACCTTATTTATTCAAAAAACAAAGATTATTATGCTTAGTGAATAGTGAACCACTTCCTCGGGGAGTCGGGCTCACTTCCCAAAAGGTAGAGCAAAATTCACTTGGAAAAAAGGGCGCCAGCAACCTGGTATATTATATATATATATTATTGTTCATCATCTTACAATCAGTGCAACCACATGACATGATGTCCCTTTTGCAATATAGGAAATACTTCTGAATTTCCTGGCAAAGGATAAGGTCATGTGCGAAACTATTAATTACATTTACATTACGTGTATTGTTCTCTCAACACATAATTTTGACGAATAAGACATATAAATTTAGGATTGAGAGAGGGGAGATGAGTAGGCAAAATGGGTAGCAGGAGGAAAGGATAGAGGAAGAGATACAGAGAGACATAAGAAAAGAGAGAGAGAGAGAGTAAATCACAGACAGACGGAAATCGAAAGGAGCGCATGAGTCAATCATTTCAGTTTCAATTATCGGACGAGTGCCAAGAACAGCAACAGAGAAACGGACTGTAAATCAAAACCCAATCAGTTTTCTTCTAGAACTTCCTAATAAACATGCTCCTTGACCCCAAGGGATCCAGCCACCTACGTGAGCATTAAAGTGGCATGACACGTGGTTTGTCGGTCTACTCATTGCACGCAATTTATGTGCCATTCTGTGCCACAAATACCCCTAAGGACACAGAAATGTGCAAACAATACATCGAAATACAGATGTCCATCCTAAAAAAACCATGTGCCATACAGCTTTGTGGAATCGTAGTCTATGGGAAAAGTTTTGTTGAATTTTCTTGCATGGAAAGAGGAGGATTTTAGAAATACTACAGTACACCTGTATTCCATAATACCAAGTTATCCCCCTGAATTATCACATGTCCAGCTACAGTAGTCACATACAAGATGTTTAACCCTAAATCTAGCTGCCAGAGAGCTACACATGTACTCACGCAACTAATTACTAAAACAACGGATGTGCTCAAGCAGATGTGCTAATGTTAGTATTATGAGGTTAGCCAGTTTGAGCGAACGACAATGGTCACCTGTCAAGAAATATAAAAGAATGGCTCCAATTACAAACGTTAACAGGGTTCACTTGATAGGGAAAGCATAGTATAGATTATAGATAGAGACAGCACCGACGTTGCTATATATTGGGTTGAACATACAAAAAGCTCGCGCTCAAACCACGTGACATACACCTTGATGCGCTATTGGAAAATGTCGACATGAGAGAGTGAAAACGTTGCAATTTTCAAATTTCCATTTACAATTTTTGTTTCCTCCGTATTTTGAAGCTCAGCATTTCCAGAAAACATTTCGTTTTTCAGCGTGTTGACTAAAGAATATCACACATGTGCGGTTGAAAAATATTGCAAACTACAGACTACAAACTTCAATAAATAAAGAAAAATGCCTTACTTGAAATCAATGTTATTTTCATTTGGCGATTTAGCGGCAGACATGGACGGAGGACGACCACTTCGAAAATCGACCGGCGATTCTAAAAATATAATTAATTTTTCAACTTTGCAGGATTAAAGGGTCAGGCCCATCTCAAATGACCTCTATCTTTGATGATACCATCTGATTCTCCATGTCAAATATAGTAGGATGCAATAATTTTCTAATTTTCAATCGCAAAAATCACTCATTATTCAGCAATTTACCGTGAGCAGTCATACACAGCTATCCATCGCAGTTGGCACGCCCATTCGCGCTGATTGGCCGATATCGCAGTTGCCACGCCCAATAGAGCATAGTACCCAATTAGCGCGAAGGAGCGTGACAAATGCGGTAAATAGTTGGGTATGACTAGCAGCGGAAAATCGATGAATACTGCGTGAATTTTGCGCTTGAAAATTAGAAAAATATTGCATCCTGCTATATTTGACATGGAGAATCAGATGGAATCATCAAAGATAGGGGTCATTTGAAATGGGCCTGACCCTTTAAAACACCAAAACACATGTGCGGTTGAAAAACGAAAAAAGGCCGCTCGAAGAAAAACGAGTTGAAGAAAGAATAATAAGCATAATTCAAAAACAGTGACTAGTGCGATTTGGTTTGGAATAAGAGTTTGTGCGAGAATCGTCAACCGCGTGCCAGCAAGTGCACGCGGTTTCCACGCCGCGTTCTGCCAAATAATTTGTGCACGCGTGACATTTAATTTGTTTTCCACATTACTGTTATCGTACTATTCTCGCTGTAGCACAAGCAATATATAGCAAAATTGAAAAACATGATAATTTATAATTCTGTAAATTCTGGCTTGGACTTTCAGCAGCGCCCGAATAGAATTTCAGGTATATATGAATTCATGCGTACCACCATGCAATTTGACACTCTTTCTCTCCTCTAACTATACAAACAAAGGTATACGTAGGGCGCTGAGCTGAAGCTTCCTAGAAAATAGGTCCAGGTCCAGGTGGAGTAAAAATAATAATTAAAATAGATTTTATTTACCTTGCCGTACTTTAGCATATTAGCTTTGTTGTATATTTTAACCTACATTTAATTTGATAATTAAAAAAACTATATTTCACTTTTATTTTACAATGTAGTAATAAACCAAATGCCCAGACTATCACGTAAACAAAGTAACTGACAAGTAAATGAGCAAATGGGCAACAATTTTTTTTACGTCTATCGTCTATGGCAAACGCCAGTAAGACAGGAATATCTTCTACGGTGCAAATTACAGTCTTTGGGCAACCGGTTTCACCAATTTATAAATTTCAAATTCGCAAAATGCTTTGCAAATATGCATGTGAAAATACAATGGACTAAACACTAGAGTAAGAGAAAATGGCCGAAAAAGTAGTAAAAAAGATCAACATAATTGAGTGTGACCGACCGGCCTTTCATAAGTTTAAACGCACCCTTAATTTGGCTCTAAGCTTGTTAGGAGAACTTTTTGGAAGAAACCAGTAACACCAACTAAATCAAGCAAGGCGAGAAACCCTAGAATAATGAATGTAGACAAAAACACGATTTTGAAAAGCGGCCGTTTCATCAGTTTAAACGCATCAACGCATGTATAAGAAAATCACTATTTCGGTGAAAGAAACACTATCCATGCGTATCATAAGTAGTTATTGATCTGTACGACCCATGTTCATTTCTATCACGTTTAAAATTCTGTTTGGTCATAATTCAGAGGACCCAATTTCCACGACAAATCATGATTTTTACAAAACTTTGCGCACACTGCACCGAATAAGGCCCAAGTTGCAAACTCTCAGGTACTTCCTATTATACGCGGTCAACATTAGTGCTAACAAGTAACGTTGGAAGTACAGACAGAGATTATTGAAAAAGTGCACCTATATATCCTCACGTATGGGAATACGTGTGACCTCACGTATGAGAATATCGATAAGAATATGAATGTGTGCTCTCACGATTCTTTGCAATTTGATCCAGAACCGGGGGTCACATGGGTTGCGGGCACTCGGAGGCGTTGTCCATGCGAGAAGACGCGAAATAAGAGGTAACCGGCCAGCTGCTATTTTATAAGAGACGTCGACGGCAGAGATAGAGAGAGATTATGGTGGAACACAAGAATCAACACAGACTTGGGATGCCAAAGTGGAAGGAGAACATATCGAGCATTATGGTTTATGTTAGTGTTGAGAGAGCTGACGACATAAGAAAATGGGATACTTGAATAGTTAACCGAGAGGAGAATGAGCTAGAGATAAAGGAGAGAAATAGAGATAGAGAAAGAGAGAGAGAGAGAGTGAGCTAGCTAGAGAGAGAAAAGAGAAATGGTTGAGAGAGAAACAAATAATTTCTAGTTTCTAGTGTTAACTGGCTTGGGAGGAGGGAAAGAAAGGTTATCAAAAACAGCTTTTCTGAAAAACAACAAACTAATGGTAAGCTTGTTTTGTAGATGACCATCAAACACGGGTACATATTCCCTTGAAAATGGGAACCTTGATCGCGTGCATTCTTTTTCGCTGTAAACCGTGGTCAAAAACAAATGTCAATCACCGACAAATATTTAATCAAATTTATGATTCAACAGTGGTTAGTGTGATACTGTGCTCTTTTTTCGTTATTGAATGCCTAAACTCCACTACGAAAACTCCAAGATTAAATCATTGGTGTGATTATCATAGATATCAACTACAGCGCGATGTGGAAGGATACAAGCGATCCTACATATGTCCAAATTTTGTGACTACTGTAATAATGCAGTGCTGACTGTATATATATATATATCGCTGTCTCTTTAGAAATTGTTTTTTTTAGCATGTTTCAATGAAAATATTGAGGGTCAACTTTTGAGGCACCATCTTAATTGATTGGATTGAGATTGAGTTATTTCCCGTCCAACTGGGTTGTTTTTCCCAAACCTTGGGTTGATGGCAAACAAACTCAAGATACTTGAAGGATTCCGGGTATAGCAAAGAGGATAGTTATTGACAAGTAAACGTCTGGGCTATCCACTGTTGTGGGAGTCTACTGCTTATGTGTTATAAGATTTAGGTTGTAAAAGGTAAAGTTAAGCTTGAAAGTTTGAAGTTTGAGCCCACTTTGAAGAAAGGCGAACCACCGTTCCAACGCCGCGCACAAAAGAGGGTCTGCCACACCCGCGCGGCGAACCCACCGCGCACCCACGGCCCTTTGTGCGCTTCGATGGCGCAGTGTTTCATTAGTAACCCCAGTCCAAATTATTCTACACCACGTCAACCGTGGTTTGGAATGGGTTTCCGAAATTTCTCATTTTCCAAAGCACATGAGAATCTGAGAAGCAAACGGAACATACAATCAATCATTTTCCCACTTCGATTGATATGAAAATTTCACTTTTCTCTAACAATAACAGGAGAAAAGGCGTTTGCCATGAAAGGGAAAAACGCCCGACAATTCATAAATTTCACTTTTCCTTCTCCGGGAACTTTTTTTTTCGTTTTGTTTAGATTTTCTCCAGGCTTTTCCTTTTACTTTTCTCATGTGCCAAAGAGCGCCGGAAACAAGAAAACAAAACACATTATTGACCAACAAAACAGTTGTTTGAATAGGTTTGGGGGTTATTGGGCACAGATGTTTGAACCAATGACTTGTTCAAGATTTCGGGATAATAAAGGAATTATATTATTTTCAGTTTCCAGTTTCTACTTACAAAGCAGCAACGTTTTTTTACGTCTTATTCCAGAAGACACCACAAATCGTTTCAACTTTGCAATTAGTGATTCACATCATAAGAAATATTTTCTACAGCAAAACACATGAAATGTTTAAATAAAAAAAATAAAAAATAAAAAAGGCACAGCAAATGTGAGCCAATGTCAGCTGAGTGAGAGGCTAAAGATCTTTGAAAAACTGAGAGACAGTCAGAGATGAAGAGAACGAAGGAGATGGAAAAAACGGAGTGATAGAGAGACGATAAGAGAAGAGAGAGTGAGAGGGCGAGAGAGAGGCACAGAGAGAGAGGGAGAGAGAGAGAGAGTGGGAGAGAGAGAGAGAGAGAGTGGGGGAGAGAGAGAGAGAGAGTGGGATAGAGACTCACAAACAGCGGTAACATATGCCGTACTTCGTACGTAAATTTTCTTCTCTCGCGTCTGAATTCTATTTGACGTTCTAGTCAAGAAGGCACATAGGTTCGTTCACACTCCCTGTACAAACATTTACATATCGAATTGAGCAGAACCAAACATTAACTATTTTCTCTTTCCTAAGTTATCTTATAGGCAAATTTTTTCTGTTTCCTAAGTTATCTTATAGGCAAATACCAACTATAACATTACAACAAATTATGAAAGAGGTAAGCACGTAGTTTGTGTAGCCTTAGCGAGCAAAATGTGGAACAGTATGACGGAAATGAAAACTTAGAAATCTACACAGCATACGATAGATTATTTTATTCGTCTGCAAGTCCTTTGGATTAGGTAATTCCTTCAAACTAAACTGTTGTACCTTACAACGCTTGTTTTTTTGGAATCACATACACATACCATCATAATTAGAAAAAGGAAAGAAATTGAGGGTGTATTTTTCGTGTGCCTCCTCAGAAAGCGCAGCTCAGCAGATTCTTCATATGTGAACTTTAAATTTTGACACTGTTTCAACTTTCAACTTCGTTTACAGAGAAAAAACATGTATAAGACTGGTTCTTTTGACCATTCGTTACAAATGTCAAATAAAAAACCGGAATATGTCATATGTCAATTAAACTAGAAGTTCTGGACAATAACGATGGTTCGCGGAGCACAAAACTAATTATACGAAACTTTGAAATAATTCAGAGTAATTAAAGTGGACATTTTCTCTTAAAGGGATAGGTTCATCTCAAATCACCTCTCTTTTTATTGTTTTTATTGATAGTAGCATAAATATCATTCACAATGAAAATTAAATCAATCACAGAACAGTACGCCTCGCAGAAGAAGCTTCCTTTATTGGAAACTGGGTGATCGGAAGCTAAAATCTAAACGCAAAAACTAATACCGTACAAAGATCGTGCGGGCCAATGGCAATTAGCCAAGCTACAAACTACACTCGGCAGGTCATTATTTTCCACGGTGTGGGTATCATTTAATTCGCTCTTGGCTAATTGCCATTAGCCCGCGAGAGCTGTGTACGGTATTAGTTTTTGAGTTAGATTTTGGCTTCCGATCAACTAGCTTCCAATAAAGGAAGCTTCTTCGGCGAGGCGTACTGTTCTGTGATTGATTTACTTTTCATTGTGAATGATATTTGTGTTATTATCAATAAAAACAATAAAAAGAGAGGTGATTTGAGATGAACCTATCCCTTGATAATTTCGTATTATTACAGTATACTTTGTGTAATGACTTATGTTCTTATTGCAAGCTAATCATGGGGCGTGCACTATACGTAACATTATGTTAATTGGCCTGCATTGTGCATAAAAGAGCAGAAATAGAGGGAGAGGGAGAGGGAGAGAGAGGAGGCAAAGAAAGAGAGAAAGAGGTAACAATGCATTCACACTGCGCATGTAAATTACCCATAAGGTCTGTCATGCGTAGAAAGGCAAATTAGACTGAATTCACAATTACGCGTTTGCGCGAGCAAGTAGACGTATATATAAATATATGTACACTATTGGGAGGTTGACAGAAAAATTGCGAACCTTTTCTAATAAAGTCGTGCCAAATAAAGCGCAGCTGGTAAGTTGAACGTGGGAATCTCAAAGTGTTTCAGTTTTTTTTTTCAAAATACTAGAAATACTTTTTTTCAAAATACTATTCTCTGGAGCGCGCTACTTCGGTAGACCAGAGCGGACTGCAGGGCAGGGACCCCTTCGGGTCCCTGAAGAACAGTCCTAGCCTTAAACTGAACACCTTTTCTACACTCTAATAGAAAACTTGCATGATTTTAGTCTAATTGTAAGTAACGCAATGCGTCAAAATAAGTGCGGTTTTGCCAAACAGTTCAAGCATCTGGTGGAGTTCTACGTGCTGAAGAGAGAGAGAGAGGGAGAGAGAGAGAGAGATGGAGATGGAGAGAGAGAGAGAGAGAGAGAGAGAGATGGAGATGGAGATGGAGAGAGAGAGAGAGATGGAGATGGAGAGAGGGAGAAGTGAGTAGAAATGATTCTGTGTGCATAATATTCAATCTCTCTATAAACCTTATGCTACTCGGAAAAAGTCATAAGTACTCTCAAAACACTCTGAATTGCACACACTCAAGTTTTAAGGTTGATGCTACTTTGCGATCCCGAATTTGCGCAAGGTTACGTCCTGCTTTTCTACATACGTATGTCATTCATGTAGGAAACCATGCCATACATGGCTCAGAGTTGAATTTTTTCTAAAATAAGCTAAAAATAGCTTGAAGCTGAACATATTTTCTTTTGCCAAAGTGGTATAGTTCTTTGTGCTTTCCTTATATAGTAAAAAAAGTAATGGCGAGATTTTCAAGACCAAGCAAGACAGAAACTATAATAGAAAAACTTGACCGAGGAAATGGCATGTCATTTTCTTCTCCAATTTCCAACGCCTTCTTCAACCTCACTCTCTTCAATCTTTTCACTCTCTTGCTCTCTCTCTGTCTCTCTCTTTTCATCCTCTCTCTCTCTCTCCCTCTCTCTCCCTCGCTCTCTCTTTTGATTTACTTTCCCTACACAACTGCCATTATTATGTCTCAGCTGTAGTGGGAATCAGCTGATTTCAACGTGAGATAGTGCAGCATCATTGGAAACGCTGAAAATAAAGAGGAGAAGACAGTATAGGTCGTCGGAGAGTCAGATTACGAGAAGACTTCTAGAGAATTCTGATATGTTGGAGATGAGAGAGACAACATTTACTTTCGCTTTTCTCGCAAAAGCAAAAAGCCATAATGACCGTGTGTCAGTAACCAGTTGAAGCTGGGAGAACTGGATAATATAGTTTCGGGGATGTTTCGGAAATTTGAACAAACCAAAATTTTGAGCAAATCAAACCAAGGCCTGCTGACTTAGAACACAAAAAATCTAAACTTAAACAGGCTTTGGTTGAAGCATGCTGATGTAAACTTTAGGGTCTCCGCTTTTCAGTAAATATGATTTGTGTTTTGGTGGTAAGTGATTAAACGAAGGCGTTATAACTGGCGTCGCCTAAACCTAATTCTAAGGCAAATCCCAAGATCAAGAGACCACGACTCAGTGACATTCTTTTACGACGCTTGCCAAAAAAATTGTTTTGTTCACATATGCATGTCGATCACCAGGGTAAAATTCACTTGGAATAATTTTTCTAAAATCTGAGTTTGGAAGAAAAAGTTATTTTTATCAGATTTTAATGATAATATAAGAGAAAGCCTTATCGACTGAGACTAGACACGCTGACGCCCATGGGACTCGCACATTTCAACGTGATTCAACGTGATTCAACATTTCAGAGTTTACGTAAATAGCAGATAACACTGTCTGGCATGGAGAGCATCCACCATCCACTATATGAGTCCTGCAGTTAATTATGGAGCATTATGGTAATTATGGGAGAGGCAGCGAAGTCCCGAAGACTATACATTTAGAACAAGATACATCTAATTGTAAGGTCCAAGCACTTTGAAAGTACAAATGAAATTATTCTATGGATATATTCTATGGAACTGCATTTATTTCGACAACCAAATGTATCGCGCAAGTATGGTAATGATAATGGCATACAAGGCCATTATCAAAGAATATTAAGTCGCACAGTAACTTTCCTAAACGCTTCATCTATGGACAATAATCGGGTACTTTTCCATTAGAACAGGTATCTAAACTAAAAATTAAAGGAACGCAGTCACGATAAATTCGTCATGTTCGTTTGATTTTCATTAAATATAGGAAGTGTGAATGAAAATATGGTACCAATATAAAGTTAAAGAGAAACGAACTCAGGGAGAAAATTCACTGAGAATGGGGAGTGACTGGATAACAAAATATGTGCATGAAAGCAATTGCTCGGATTTCAGCCGAGATTGAATACCCTGCTCCTGTGACAGCGTATCACAATTGTCTAACACTGCAGGGTATTTATTGTATTATAATGAGACTTTGCACGGACAATTGTGTATCTACTGTAGTCTATTCTCAGTGAATTCTCTCCCCGAGTTTGTTTTTCTGGAAATTGGTATTGGCATCGAATGTTTTCTCATAACGTCCTATAATTAATGGAAATTAAATAAAAATTGCGAAAATAAATTAAATAAAAACCAGAGCAGACTGCAGGGACCCCTTCAGAGCCCCGAAGGGGTTCCTGCAGTCTGCTCTGGTCTACCGAAGTAGTTCGCTCCAGAGAATAGGCCATCTTTGATTACGGAATGGGTGGCCAGCCCTGATCCAAGAAACCTTCCCAAGTTTTTCGCCTGGTACCGTTTTTACCACTCGGTCGGTGCAACCAGCCGCTAACACAGAACGCATAGTCAGTCTAATGCGAAGACACGAAGAAATAATAAAGGGAAGAAATGGGTAAAATGCAAGGACAAGAATGCCCAAAATTATAGCACAAAATAGCCGATACTGACAGACTTACATTACAAATGTTCAATACTCAAACGAAGTGCGCGGATCTTCGTATAAACGCGGCCAGAGTGCGTGTGCTGTTTCCAGTTGTTGAAGTTGAAACCCTTCCCTTAGGGGACCCCTGGGGTGCCTAGGGCCCCCATTGTAGTCCAATGCTCTCAAGCACCTCGCCGAGTATTGAAAAATCGAAGGAGTGGTCTATGTGCGGGCCTCGTCTGGGTGTATGCCATCGGGCGTATATACACCAAGAGCTACACCAGACACCTTTTCCGTTTAGGAAACGACTAGTTTAAGTAAGAGGGGAGGGGGAATTTTCTTGAAAGGGAACTAGTAGTTGCTTCATAGAAAAAATAATTTAGAGAAAATAACGCGACTTTTCAGTTCTCATGTAATGACATAAACAAAGCATGCGTGCACGTCGGTTCACGTGATCAAGGTGAAAAATTCACTCATGGGAGTTAATTAGGAAAATTTGTTTCAGAATCTCGAGCCAAGTTGTAATTATGCAGAGCTCGGACTGTGACTGAACTATCGTGTACAATTCGGTACATGCGTACTTAGTACTTATTAGTGTTTCGATTCTGCCAACTACACTAATTACACACTGCCGCAAAACTAATGAAACTCGACGGTTGCGCCGCGAACGTGGGGCAGAAAAATGACGCGCGGAAAAAAATAGTTCACATGCAACGCACAAAAGACGTATGTCGAAATGATGTGCTATCAGAGGAAAAGACGGCGCTAGAGTACCGCAAGTGCGCCACAGGTGTGCTCCCTGGAAAAGTGGTACACTTTTTACACACCTCTGGCTCGTGTCGTACATAGTTACCTCGAATTCTGTCGTCTTTTATGCGCAGCAACTGTGCGAAGGAACGCATCATAATTTAAATTAGACCCCCTCAAAATGGATGTTTTTGATATAGTTGATGTAGCTTAACCTGGGAGAAACAAAAGATCATAACACAAACAATTTGTGAGCGAGCTAAAAGTAACACAGTCTCAGTAATAACAAAGGTGATGTAATGAAGATTGCAATATTGCATTTTCGCTTAAACTTAGGCTGAGGCTTAGGAACCGTTGTTCCATTTTTTTTTATTTCATTCCCTTTGTTATTTCATGTGCATTCAGACAAAAGGCGAGCAAAAACACATTTTATTTTAAAGCGAAATACCGGCCGGTTTTTGAAACGCATCGTGGACAACTGAATTCTCACGTATTTATGCTGATTTAGTAGAATTTAGCTCGATTTTTTTATTCTAATTTATGTTCATTTGCATAAGCTGCATAAATAGTGGTGTTATCGATGTGTTTCAAAAACCGGCCTGTATTTCGCTTTAACAAAAAAAAGAAGGTGAGTTTTGCTTTGGAAATTTAACACGCCTTTTGAGGAAGACTTTTTTGGTCATCATGCATATGTTATAACTTGAGCATTTCGGTATTGCTTCATAGACAATTGTTTACAAGTTTCTTCTCACAGATTCAATATAAATATTTGATAACGCAGCATGTTAAATGGTAAGGCTCTTAAAAAAACTTCTTCTTTACTAGCTAAACTAACCGCTAGCTACCGCTGTGCTGTGTTTAGTCTTTTTTTCTCCAGTTGTATCACCGGACTGGCAATGACGGTTATTTCCATCGCTATAGAGTAATTTTGTTTTTGTAGCTTCTGAATATTTTTAATCAGGAGGAGGTTCTGCTACCTCTATTGGGGAAAATTCGGTAGTTCATAGTTCATACATACACATATGCCAAAGCTCACCATAGATGTCCCGATTTCAGTGAATATATATGATTAAACTTCATATCTTTAATGAAAACTTGTACGAATTGTTTTGCCCTAGTCTCTTATTATTTAGAGTTACATAACCAGGAACTAAACAGTAGATGTTCATTTTTATTGTCTTTCTTTGACCCTTTTTCCATGCGGTTGATTAAGTAGTTTACCAAATAGCACAAATTGAAAATAGATTGCGAAAACTCTGTTTATGTAGAGCAAAGAGCATGGAAAAACAAAACCTACCACAAGCGAACCCTCCACTTATTATTATTATATTTCCTTTTTACCACTTATTTGAAATCATTCCATGCAATTAGTCAGCCATTCGTGAAGAGATCATATGTTATAGGTATAATTTGTAGGTATAACTTACCATTAGATCTTTCATATAAGGGCCTATCAGTTAATGCATTCACGCCCTCTGTGTTTTCGAGAGCTCTGGAACATTTTTTTTAGTTTTAATTGTTACTTTAATTTTAATGTATATTACCTCCTTTGAATGTTCTGCTTTTTTATTTACATATAACCAGACTCATTCTACACTCATTTGTTTCGTTATCCGTGTTGAGTAGAGGATCATTATTTCGAATAAAATATAATATATTCGAAGTTTTCCCAGGATCATCAGCATGGTATCAACAACACAGTTTGTTTGTTTGGCAGTACTGGTACTGACACAGTTTATTCTTTCCGGGTAAGTGAGAGATGAAATATATTTTGATAGACATCATCATCACTTTTTATGTTTATTTTCCTCACATTATCCATGCAAGGACCTCCGGCGTAGTCATGCCTTCCGTGTTGGAAAGTAACTGTGAGGTCGCGTAATACGAGTAGTTACGAAGTAAGTACAATATTGCATACCATACATAATGGGGTTTCCAAGTATGGTGAAAATTTAAATTATTTTGGAACTACACGAGAAAACTTCTTTAATTTTTCTTATTATATGCAAATTTCGTGCAGAAATACGCTAGTATTGACAGAATCCGAATTGCTGGGATACTTGGAATCCCCATAAGGGACAGAACTGCATCCAACATTATTATCAAAACCCTGCATAGATCAAACAACCGCCACCACATCAATTCCTGCAACTGACTGATTGAGTCTATTGCGGCACAATTTACTATTGCGACATAATATAAGCTTCATTTTGATCGGACGCGTGTACTCGCATAAGGGGTAGTACGTACGTAGTAAGTATTACGTTTTATCAGACACATATTTTAAAATAGATTTGGAATTTTCAGTGAAACGCGTGAAATTCTCGAGCCGAAATCGGCACTACAAGGTAAGCTGTTTCAAATCATATGATGACAAGCTAGAACCGTTTATAGAGTGTTTTACCTACATGGTTAAGAGCTGATCATGATGGTGGCCTTGTCGAACAGAAATATAAAACTATCAGTTTCTCACTAGGTTCCTCATTTCTAGAATACTCAAAACAGTGTATAAATGCGTTGTTTTATTTTAACTTCTATTAGGGCGAGTTCGTTGTAACATCGACTATTCGACGTGTTTCTGTGTGGATCCACTGACTGAGATTGAGGTCCCCGGTACCAGGAAAGAGGTCGGGCCCCTTGAAGCGCTCGCTTGTAGAACGACACCGAAATCATTTTCAGAGTCAGGTAAAACTAATTTAATACGGAATAACAACCGGTTTTTAAAACGTGTCGTACAACTGCATTCCAATATGTTTTATGCAAATAAATATAATTAGAATACGAAATTGCGCACTCGCGCAGCAATTTGCATACACTACAGAAGGCAAGGTCTAGCATACGCTTCGAAACCCGGCTGTCTACCGCTTAAAATAATTGGGAATCTTTTTGACTATTCATTCGCTTAATTTAAAATCGATCAATACCTAATATTGATCAGCTTTAGGCGGCCTTCTGACATTTATGGGGAACACCTTTCCTTCCAACCAGCCTGTTATCAGCTTTACATTTCCACTTCAAAATGCAAATTGCAAACTGCCCAGAGACCAAGGAGTCCCTGGCGCTGGGAAGGAAACATCAATTAGGGTAAGAATTTATTATTTTACTTGCAGGGGTGCGCCAGGCGTGCGCGGTGCTATCGGGGAGTTTCTCATGGAGATTTTCAATTCATGCACCCCTGAAACTAATATGCCGACTTAAACAAGGTGCCTGAAATTCGTCTTTCATCAAATCAGATATTTAAGGCTAAAATAACAGGTACTTCCGTTAAACTTTCCGTTCACTTCATAATTTAGTTTTTCCGAGATTCCGAAACAGCAGTGTGCCTCGCATTTGCCTACTTTGGACACGGAGGAAATGGAAATAACTTCGAATCGAGCAGCGCATGCTACTTTGCTTGTGCGCTACGTTAGTTTTTCTCACAAGGGATTTTATTATAACGTTGCATATCACCAAACAATACAAAAAGGATCCAGTACCCTGTGTAAGTTGTAAGGGTAGATATTTACAAACATAATAAATTGATTGCAACAAAAATTATCAAGTTTTTTATTTTGTTTTAGCTGACACGATGTGTTCCGGTGAGGCGCCAGGGGTAAAAGTTGTCGACTCATGTAGACCAGTGAGTTTCATACCGCTTTATAACCAGAATTAGTAGCGAATAGTTGAATTTGATAGTGTTGCCCAACAATTAGAAAAGCGAATAAATGAAAATTGTAGAATATATGTTGTACTATATGCTTTTTACACTGTAAGTGATTTTTTACGCCTTATACTCTTTTTGTTCGATAACCACCTTGCTCTTGTTTTCACCTCTACTACATTCATCTTACTTTCTTACCTCATCAAATGTTCACTTACCTTTATTTAACTTTATATATTCCACATTCAGCAACCTCCTCCCCCGCCACATCTAACTACAGAAGGACCGAACTCATATGGTGATGAGCCGATTCAACCTAAAGTGTCGAACTCTTCAGAAGCAATTTGTGGCGAAGATCTATGCACTAACAATGGATTGATCACATTTTGCTGCAACAGGGAATGGGAAGGTGTGTGGTTGTGGTGATTGTTTTGTATATTTATTTCATGTCCTCTCTCCCAAAATATGAGATACGATCACCAAGGGACCAAGGGATTTATGCGCCTAAAACCCGAACTTGCCGCGAAGATTTTTCACAGGAAATAATTTCTTTTTAGGGTGTAAAAGATTTCGGTGATTGGGGAAAATTTTTTCAGAAACATTGGTGTCAAACCCGGTTCCCATAAGCCCATACGATGAGTTGCTTACAATTGAGTAGCTCTAGAAGTTAGAAGATTTGGAGTTGCCACCATAGTTCAAAGGAATTTTTTTTTTGCGTATTAGTTGAAATATGTCATTTAGATCTATACGGAAGAAGTTACTCGCCAAAATGTCCAAATGGTAAAGTGGCCGTGCTGGATACAGGAACAGAATTCCAGATGCCTCTTATAGGAAAGGACTGTGGGGACGCGTTTTGTCCAAACTCGTCCGAATGTTTTCAAAACGAGTTATTTGCATACTGTTGTTAGTTTCCGAGTGTTTGACAATAAATATTTTTTTTTAAATAGTTGCACTCCTTGCAGCGTAATAATAGGCATCCAAATGATTTACAGACATCCAAAGAAAAAGCTTATCGAAAAAGTAGAAAATCGAAAAAGTCTGTGTTATGGCCTTCCATATTGGCGATCCGCACTTGCGAAAGTGACAAATGCCTGTCCATTTTCAGGCCATTTTACATGAATGTCAAATGTCTGCTGTAACCCATGCGCATGCGAATAACACATTTGCCATGGGTTCTGCAACTAAAGTGTATTAGATCCGTCCAATTTTGAAAGAGATCCGTACTAGATTCAAAATCGCTGCTGGACCTTGTCATTTACGACACAAAGATAGAGGGCGAAACGAAACGAATAATGATCCTTATATTTATTCCTTGTTAGAAGCGTATACCTGACTTCAGTTAGGTCAATCAACCAAGCGAAAATTGAAACGTATTTAGCAAGGTATGTTATTGTATGCAAAACATTTTGTTATTCATATATTCGCGGTCGCACGTCCGTCTTCTCTCATTTTGCAAGCTACAGTATGAAACCTATCATATTGTTCTGTTTTCTGCCCATAGCAATGGGTGTTCCTGTAGGTGAGAATAGTTGGGAAAATGTACGCAATCCACGTGCTGGCCGGCCGGAAAGGTTGGATTCCATTGACGTGCGTTCATTAACCTTATCTGTTCATTTAGTTCCATTTCATGTTTTTTTTAGAAAGTTTTACATAGTTTCATTCTGGCCTAAAGGGTGATCCATGTGTGATGATGCAATATCCCAGACATTCACTGATGAAACTTCGCGTCATCGCCGCCGCGCACAAAAAGAGGGCCCGCCATGGCGCCATGTATATTTAGATGGCTGATTGGCGCACCTGCGGTGACCACATGAACACCGCGCTCTCTGAGAAGATGCGCCCCGCAGTGGCGGATCCTCTACTTGTGCGCGGCCATGGCGCGGAGTCTTGCGTCATTAAAAATATTTAGTAGGATATATATGCTAAGTTTTTCAGGTGACTTTCGTGCCGGTTTGCCATGCAGAGGGTAGTATGGATAAGGATGAAGACCGCTTCGTTGTTTCTTTGTACTATCGGGATGACGATAACTCCCATATTAGGTCAACAAGAGTGGGCAGTCGGATCTGTAGATATGGTTAGTAAACCTGCATCATGCTTTATTTGAATATATAACTATGAACCCACGTCCTTGTACTGTTATTGAACCAATTGAGTCCTAAATAGGTTAAAGGGACGCGGTCACCGTTTTGACCCTTATGTATACTTTGTGTTTTTATTAACTGCACTGCACAGTATGAAAAACAAAGTGTTGGAAAAAAAAACCGCCGACGAAAAACGCGGTTTTCAGCGATAAATTCATTGATTTAAAGAAATTCCGATCCAGGTCCACAGTTAGCCATAGAAAACCAAATGTTATAATGCCCGCGAGGTATTCGCCCGATAATTAGTGGAATAATGTTCGTCGTGTCATTATCAGCACGGACAATTACTAGGGTTTGCGTGGTGGTTCGAGGACAAAAATTTTCGTCATAATTTTACTCGCTGTTGCCGCATTTCTTGCAAAACATTTTCCCAACTCTCTGCGTTGTAAATTATGAAGATAATAGAAACACAAAGTATACATAAGGGCCAAGACGGTGACCGCGTCACTTTAACCGTACACTGCATAGAAAGCCTATTAGTATGGTACAGAATGAAATGGTTCCTTGCAGCTTTATGAAAATATATGAATACCACTCTATTAAGACAGAGAGTCGAATCATCACATACAAACTGAACAATATAGGATCCCAGCTCCCGATTATTTCCTCAGAAGTCGAGCTTTTGTATTACCGTCGATTGCAGGCGCTCCGTGTCGTATCGAGGAGTCCGCTCAGCGAGAAGCAAAAGCGAATACAAGGTTCCTCCTATTGGCGGAACATGCATGCGGATGGGGTGTAAAACACAAGGTTTCCGGCGATGTTTCAGAAAACTTTGTAAGTTTATTTTATTTTTGAATTCCTAGCAATAATGGTAAGCAACAGGGCACTCAACAAAGCAACATGATAAAAGGGTTTCCCAAAGAGGATTACCATACAAACTACTGACGCGTGACCTAGGTTGTAAAAGTTATGCAGAGCTTATTAATACATATTTTTTTAAACAAATCTAAATTTTTGTACGAGTCTCCACTAGAGCTTTTCCTTCGCGACATTAGCTGTTTCCATATTTTCACATTCCAATTAAAATAACATGAATATGTCACTAGATTCCACAAATGTCCTGTTTGTACGTGGGTCACGGCAACAAGCTACGTGTTGACCTGGGAGAACAGGTCAGAATTTATAATTTTAAAGTAGTATGGCAGTTGGTTTTTGTAGACCGCACTATTGATTTGTGTTTATTTTTATTTTTTAATGGCAATGTTTCCTGGCTATTACGATGCCTTTTATATTTACGCCAATTATTACTGAAATATCTTATTATATAATTTTTCGGCAAATTTTCGGCAATCGTTCCGCGTGGTATAAAAAGAGTGTCGCACCTCAATATCGAAGTACGCATATGTAATTGTTTCTTATTATGTGAATTTCTTATGATACGTTTGAAACTTTGTATATAAGTATGCCCATGCTAAACCAATCATATTCCCTCAGGCGGCCTGAGCTGACTGGTATATATATTTAGATAATCGGTCCCCTCTCTAACACCGAAGAAGATTCTTTCCAAGATTGCCCAAAGGAATGGATCAAAGCACTAGGAAATAAGCATAGTACTGAACAAGAAATTCCTTTCACACCATAAGCTTTACTGACAATTGTACAATGAAGTCAAATTTGTGTTTCGTAAACATTCCAACCTATTTACATTCCCAACGTAAAGTATGTGGCTTTTACAGATCGTAGCTATTTTCCATCATGTTAGTAAAATTGCCGGATGCCCACACTATGTCCCTTTATGTGCGCTACCAATATCAAGATTTTTATATTGTTCCTTGATTAATAAAATATTATGCACATTAGTTCAAAGACTTTATCTGGAACTTGGAGTTTCCTACTTTGATTCTTCTTTTTTTTACCGTTTTAATAAAGAATTCGATGATGCTTGCAACTGTGCGTGCATGTGATGTATACTTTATTTTGGTCAAACGTTATATGAAGCCTTCGAAAGTTTCATTTGTTTTCTTAAGTTACTGACTTTCTCTTCTCATAGCATTTGTGATGATACCCATGTGATATGTGATGGTATTTAATAAATAAATAAATGTTTTCCAAATGCCCAAGCAAAAAAGTGTCCTGGGAAGTTTCGATCTTGATACGGGCAGCGATTTCTAACATATTGCATTGTAGCGACATTGTAAGTTAATATAATACGATTTCTATTTTACGGGATGCAAAGTCAGTAGCTTAAACGTACATTTTCCGTTTTCAATATTTATTTACTTGATGCAAATGTGGTTGCAAAGTGTATTGGTAACAGTTTCCGTTGGATGCTAGAGCGGCTGACTCGTCTGCTTCAAGTAAGGTTATATGTTTGGTTGTTTTCTGTTAATAAAAGAATTGACTAGCAGGTCAGAAATTCTTTTGATTTTGATATCACGAATGTATAACAAGATTAAACGGTCCTAAATGTTCTCCTAATTGGCGAAACTTGCAGCATGAAGAAAATCCTTCTAATTGTATGGATTTCGATTTCTGTGGCAATTGGAAGCCCAGTCGATCAGCACAAAATTGTGAAAAGGCTTGTTAGGACCGACTCAATCGATGTATGTTTTTGTATACATTATTCACGAAAAAAAATTAACCCGAAATGAAGCCTCGCATGCTAACTTTCGTTCTAGGATTAACACGTTATAAAGATGGGTTTTAAATTAAAACTGTTAAAACAAAGGGTTATTTGGAAACGATATTCCCATGTAGTGCACAATTTTCTAGTCTAATCTTACTCATCATGGCCTGTCCATGTTTGCGATTCGCACTTGCGAAAATGAGAAATGCCTGTCCATGTTCAGGCCATTTTACATGAATGTCAAATGATTACCGTAACCCATGCGAATAACGCGTTTGACATGCTCCTGCAGCGAAAGTGTATCAGATCCGTACTATTTGAAATAGACCCGTACTATTTTAGAATAGATCCGTACTAGATTCAAAATCGCTGCGGGACCTTGTCATTTACATTGACTCGAACGTGGACAGGCATTTGTCATTTTCGCAAGTGCGAATCGCATACATGGACAGGCCATTAGCAAACAACATATGGGAATACAATTGCCAACATTTCGGCCGCTAAGGCATGAAGCAGGTTGTTGGTTCACTAATCATATACTCATATACAGCTCCGTTTCAACTCTTTTCTTCCGTTCCCAACTAACTATTTTGGTGCCTGGTAAACCTTTGGATCTGGTAAAGTAGTCTGTGGTTTACTGCGATAAAATTGCCATTTTAACTGCGGCTATAATACGTTATTTTTTAAAACATTTAGAGGAAAAAGACCGTTAGTGCTATAATCGACGCCTGGTGCAATGTCAAAAGTCAAGTTTAGTTATACTAAATTGCACTCATAAGGAACGAATTTATCTTTAAAGATGACCATTACGCCAACATGCCACATGGAAAACATAGAGGAAGACCGCTTTGTGCTTTCCTTGTACTATAGGGACTACGCAAGTATGTATGGTGCAAGTTTCTCTACGAAAATTGCCACCCGAACGTGTCACTACGGTAAGTTTCTCTCTTCACGCGATTCATACGTTTATAGTGTATTTATCTCCAGTTTCGCAGGGCCGAAACACCTCAAAAAATCATTCAGCGCGGCTTTCACTTTCCATATAGAAACTCATTAAGAAACTCGCTACAAAAATTGAAGATCAGGGACAAATTTGAATTAGTACACGTATTAGCTACTTGCATGCGAAAATCTGTATTAAATTCAAATTTGTCCCTGATTTTCAATTTTTGTAGCGAGTTTCAAATTGCGCTTAGGGCGCGTTCGGGTTGCTCTTTCCGAAAGGAAAACATGCAAATTTATCGTTCGGGTTGGCTGTTTCCGAAAGGATTTAATGCTTTGAGAAAGCCAAAAATACAGTATGAATTTGCATGTTAACCGTGCTAATTCATACATTTGCATGTTCAACATGCAAATTCATACTGTGTTTTTTGCTTTCTCAAAGCATTAAATCCTTTCGGAAAGATCCAACCCGAACGATAAATTTGCATGTTTTCCTTTCGGAAAGAGCAACCCGAACGCGCCCTTATGTATGGAAAGTGAAAGCCGCGCTGAATGATTTTTGGGCCAGATTCGCCCTGTTTCGGCCCTGCGAAACTGGAGATAAATAACTATAAAGGAATTTTCAATCTATTATGTAGTACGCACTCGGTTTGTGTGAGTGTGAGCGTGTGCGTGTAGTGCGTGTGCGTGTGCGTGGGGTGCGTTGCAGGCTGTGCTGTGTGTGTGTGCGTGTGTGCGTGTGCGTGTGTGTGCGTGTGTGTGTATGCGTGGTGGCGGCGTGTGCGTGTGCGCTGTGCGTGTGCGCGCGTGTGTGCGTGTGCGCGCGTGTGTGCGTGTGCGCGCGTGTGTCTCTCTCTCTCTCTCTCTCTCTTTCTCTCTCGGCGACCTCTCGAATCGACCGTATGATAATATACTTTCAGGGAGACCTTGTCGAGTGGTCGAACAAGTGCAACGAAGCGCTTATGCGCCCAACACTCGATTCTTTCTCGCGGCTGATCATGACTGCGCTTCAGAAGTAATTTATTCGAACCAACATTTAATATAAATACAACACGGATGTGAGCAACTGTGTGGTGAGATTTCGGGCATTTCCACGCCATGTAGTATGTACATGGCAGTAGTAAAACGGTTTTCTGAAAGATGACTGTACACTGATTTTTCAAAATTATTGAAATTAAATTATGAATTTAACATCTAGATTCCGCAAGTGTCCTGTTTGTACGTTGGCGAGGGACAGTCGCTGAAATTAGACCTCGGAACCAAGGTACGCATTTTTTTTTTGCAAATAATACAGTTAGAGCGTTTTAACCTTTGAAATAAACCGTCATTTGTAGGCCTAACCTGATATTTCAATATCAGATTGAAAATAAGCTCTGCAATGCCTTTTCCTTCGTTTAGCATCAATTCCCTCCAAGATTTGCTTTTAAATTTTACGGAGTGTGCACGGATGCCTTAGTCGGTCACCAAATGGTTTCCACGAAAGAAACATTTTGTTGACCGATCACTGTATGACGGCGCGATGACCAGTGGACGATTGTTTTCGAAAAATCCCCCCCCCCCAGTTGTATATTTTAACGGAACATATTTTAAAGCGGTGTTAACAACCGATTCACTGGTACTGATGCACATAAGTGTTTGAAATGCGCGGTTTTAGTCAAATTTGCTTTGCATACAACATTGGGAGACAGTTGTCCATCAAAACCGGCTGTCATAACGCTTGAAGCTACATTCTTTTTTTTTCTTAGGCTGTTGGTCCGCTGCCAATATACGATCACGATTCATTCAAGGACTGCGACCAAGAATGGGAAAAGACGAAGACGTTTCGGGATTTCTGGCCTTTTGCTGGTGATTTCAAGCCATAAACTTTCACCCCGTTCCTTAGATTTACTTCATTTCCCCCTTTTTTCACAATTTTCTCACAATTTTCGTTTTCCATTGGCATCAGCTTTTTTTTGTTGTGTGCCTCATTTTTTTTTCGACTCACAAACGTAATTTTTCGATCGCCATCCAGAATATTGTCACAAGCGCAGCGCGATGTTTCCACATCGGTTCGCCACGTCTATTTGGCGTACATCTTGAACGCCGCCTGCAACGAAACTTATATTTCGTCTGGTCTAGTTTCTCTCAATATGGGGTTTATTTTCGTATTTCGCTTGGTTAGTAGAGGTTAATGAGGGTTTCAAGTAATAAAATAAATTGTTTTGAAAATTGTCTTAATGCTTTTATGATCTGTCATATCAGAATGTATTGCGGTAAAATTTAACTGTGCGTATTGCTTTGCTGTATTATGTCTCAACTGCATAGAAGTTGGGGTTTGACTCTCAAGACTCTCAGAAGTTGGGGTTTCTCAGAAGTTGGGGTTTGACTCATCAATTTCAATTTGATCTTGATCTCAAGCTAATCGTTACATGTGGCTTAATTTGCCAACCTTCTCATCATCATTTATATGATGCACACTTATATACTTTATATAATGTGTCAATAAATTATTATTATCATTATTTGCCTCAGAAATGTGGAAACGGAAAGAAACACTCGAAATACTGCAAAAGTAAATGCTGTGTTTTGAAGAAACTACAATTCAGCTAGGCGTTTTTCATAAAGCACTCCTATTATCTGTATATTGTGAACTGTGTTGCTAAAAGGTTCTTTGGTTTGTTCCGGGTATATAATTAACTTTTATTTTAATTTTTTAAGACTTACAAGCACATTACTTTTGCGATCGTAAACCACAGAGAAAAAGTTAATATTTACTCGGGCAAAATATTAATTTTAGACCCCGACAAGCCAAGAGATCAAGATTGTACATAAAAGTGAAATTAAGCTAGAATTTATTTCCTTAGCCCCAGATATAAAAATACTGTTTGCAAAACAAACTGGGTTGTTAGTCGCGGCAATATAGTTGATTTATTAAATTAGCTGTTAGGTTGTTACTTTATTAAATGCAAAAGTCGCATATACTGTGCTAAGGTTAAAAACACACGATTCGGACAAATTCTTAGCTTTTGATTGCCTGTTCAACAGATTTGTAAATACTACCTGTAACCTGTAATATGTGTTTTTATCAGAGTTTCTATACTTTGGTAACAATGGTTCTCCGTTAAGAAGGCTGTGGCTTACCATTAGTGTTAGCTCTAGGATTTGCTATTTTTGTTAAAAATTGACGTGAAAATAAAACGGCTTTTCACAATGTATAACTCGGAAGCAGATAATGTCTTTCTCCGCTCGAGCAAAGCGAAAGATAATATTATGAATCCGTTCGCAATATTTAATTAAGCGGCTCGTTTTTTTGTTGAAAAAATATGTGTCCTGGTACGACCTTCATAAGCTCTGTTGACTGTTCTATTTTCGGTAAAATCTGAACGTTTTCTATGTTCGTCGTGCAGGTTATTTTTGTTTCAGCTCGCAAAGAGCGCTCTAATAAGAAGGTTGATAAGTTGATTTATATACGTTGTCGTATCCTAGATTTCCAATATTTCCGAAAATGCTTTCAGAAAATATTCCTACAATTGCTTCACCAATGCCAACATCTGCTACCCTAATTCCTTCATCTACACTGGTTAGTAGTTTCCCTTCTGTTAAAGCGAAATACCGGCCGGTTTTTGAAACGCATCGAGCACACTAGCATTCTCATGCAGCTTATGAATGAAAATAAATTTGCATAACAAATTGGAGTCAAATTCGAGCAACTTGCATTGATACGTAAAAATTCAGCTTTCCACGATGCGTTTCAAAAACCGGCCAGTCTTTCGCTTTAAACAACTTTGTTACATATTTAACACAATACCAAAAGCTAAATGACCTCAATGCTATTTTCACTTCAGCCTCCTGCGACTCATTCCGATCTTGTTTTGGGTGGAGTTGTTATGATTATTACATGCTTGTTACTTATAATTACGACGTTACTTGCTGGAATGGTTATTATTTCTTTATTTGCTTAAGTTTTTATATATATAAATGCCCCAAACTTTAACCGTTAAATAAAAAAGCTATGTGTTAGTCACATTGGGATTCCAAACAAAATAAACGGGCGAGTGCATTATAACACATTTCCAGGGCTTTCTATTGTCCAAGGAGTCCCATACCTTCCAAACGTATAAATTTATGTTTTGTATGCTGATTATCGATTTGCTTCAACTACTTGTTCATTTTGCTGGAGGGATATTTACTCTGATAGAGTATGTTCCAGGATACCGTGTTAATCGAGTTAGTATTTTATATATTTTGGCTGAACGGGTCTAGCTCACTTGAAAACGTTTTCCTTATTTGTCTTATGCCGAAAGACCGGGATTACAGAAAAACGTCCGGTATTCTGCAGGGCGAACTATTCCACAAGCTATCGTGTCCGTAGTATTCCTGCACAGATGTAAATCTGAGCATGACAGGGTTTTTGGGAACCTAGAGATTTAGCGATCTATGTGTATGTTAAAAAGGGATTCAGGCATTAGGCGCAGTGTTATCCAGCTCATATTACACTTCTCTTTTACATTTGTTGGCCTTATATTTTGAATATTTGAATATTTATTATACTCATTAAAAGAGCGCAACGCCGTGAGAGACGATGAAAAGAAAAAATCAAAGTAGATAATATAGATACTTGGAAATAATTCCACCAACAGTATATGTATATAGATGTAACTCCACAAGAGTTCACAAAGAAAATGTTGAAAGCGAAACAAAGAATTTGGTCCCACATACACAGCCAACCCGTATTTTGTTTTTAGTTTAATTTAGCCACGTTACCTCAACAAAAGAACTACGTGTTCACGTTCTCAACAAACCTAAACGTGCAACACATAAAAGTACACAACCACAGTAATCAACAAGCAAATACGTTCTCAGGGCCATCACACAAGTGAAGTAGGGGCCTAGCATCGTCACTACCCTCCACCCGCAGGAGTCCTCATGCGCTACGTAGCTAAACAACTTATAAATGTATAATAAAAGGGTTAACTGTTTATGTAGAACCTCCTTCTGATTATTCTTCAAGAGTGTAACGTATAAGCCCGTATATGCTTGAGCATACATGCACATGGTGCTGCATTAGTGAATTGGTGTCTTTGAAAAGGCCAGTGAATATAAATGGAAAGAAAAGAAAGAATTATGATTTATCCCGTTGTTGCCGATAGTCGCTCCATCATGCTGTAAATTCCACTAATTGATAGTCAGCGTATTCTAAATGAATCAACGGTTAACAGAGATAATGTTTTCCATTTTTTCAACTCCGAGACATTCAAGGATATCAATTGCTTTCAGTTTTTTCTTAAAGACATGAGAATTTTGTGACACTAGCGCGTCTAGCGGAAAATTTGCGTTTGAAAGCCACCTCGCCGTTCTTATAAAGAAAGAGTGAAATTTGACATTTTTGCGACTGAATTCAATACTCAGATTAAAGTAGCTTGATCTGCTCATTGGCCTCCACGCATAGTATTTACTACTATCTATATCCACCTCGCGCTTTATGATTTTGAAAGATTTTGACTTTGATGATTGAAGATTGACTTTGATGAAATATGATTTTGACTTATTGATTAATCGATTTTGTGCGATTGTTTTCCCCGTTTTATCGGCTACCTTGTTCAATCCATGGCGAACTTTGTAGAAAGAAGAAAAAGGCTTATAGACTCATACTATTATTATATATATCATGGCACATTGTATGTATAAAATATGTTTGAATCACGTTAAAAGCATGTAAAGAAATACCAAACCATATACAACCTAGCGTTTCTATGATTCGATGATAAAAACTGAAGTAAACTCCTGAACCGAAGTGAGCCTTTGCAGCTCATAATTGGTTTGGTGTCGTTGCCACTTCTAATCGGCTTTCGCATATACTTCACCGACGATTTTATATATGTTTTCGACTTGCAACTCATGAAGTGGACTTATCCACCAGTTGAGGACTTTGAATCAACGTCTGCATTTGCATGGTTCGTTCATTTTTATAAGTCATGCATCATACATAAGCCCTGCTTGAGGGCCCGTAGCCCGTACCATACACCTTACAGAATACCACGCACAATACACCCATCACAGCTGAATCGAAATCTAGCTCCCTAGTACATAAGAATGAGACACGCTTCGTAAAAGTAACATTCAATGGTTGCAGGTATTACGCCGGAAATACAATTCTTTTCGTCGACAGCATACTCGCGATCGTTGCATACGCTATAATGTTCTGGAAAATTTATATGCTTGTGAGTGACTTGTTTTTGAAGTGAAGACATAAACATAGTTTTGCGTTACAAGTAAACACAAATAGGTATCGTTCGCTTCAAGAGTCAGCTCACTAATTCATGCACCGCTCAACCCAAGTTTACGTTTTTTTTGCTTTGCTCAGCCGCGGTTTTGAGCTGAAAAGTGACGAGCTCCAGCAGATGACAAATTGTTGGATGCTTCAGGCATGACCAAAAATCGATTGAAGTTTTTAATTCAGCGTGGTCACTATGACAGTATGCAAAAATCCGTGAAATACAAGTCTTCTTAATATCTTGTTTCTATGTATTTTGCTACGTTTATTGGACGTATCTCGAATCACTCTTTCTATTTTCCTCTCTAATTTTAATGTATTTCGGCAACTGGATTTACGTGGTCTACTGTGGGTTTAACTCACTTGTTTACTTGACTTGTAATAGGTGAGTTTGGTTTACTTTTGATATTGAGACTTTGATCACTAATATTTTTAGCCTCCAAGAAAACAATAGAAAAATATTTTGTCATTAGAGAGAGAGAGGGTGGGCGGGATTATAGACTATAGACTATAGATCCAAAGTAAGAGAGACAGAGAGCTAAAAAAGCATAGAAAGACATAAAGACCTCCCGCTTACTAAATATATGTATACTAACACCATTAGTACTAACGTTACCGATCCGTTGCAGGGCCCTTCAAAAAGTGCTTCGCGAGAAAGTGGTCGGACAGACAAGACAGAAAACGTCCCCCTTGTTCGTAACGTCTCAATCAAGAACGAAATGAGCCACGCGATATTATTAATATTGCGTATCGGGGTCTACAGTTACATAATGCAATATCACATACACATATAATCATTGCCAAGTCAAGAAAAGGTGGTAGATAAAAAATACACACCGATTGCACAGCTTCGAATGCCGTCTATGATGCATTTTTCTTTTGTATGCGTTTTTTTTCATTTCGAAATAAAACTGCCGGGAAAGACCTGTTATTTATCCGGTGTAATTCGGTTCTACAATCTACAGTAATATACGATGTTGTTCTACTGATTCTATACTATCGGAATCGCAACATTTTATTGTACGCAGAAAGCACTGGCGGCAAAAAGTGGTCCAGGAAGTCCACTTCAATACTAATTGCTTACTTCCGAAACTGGCATCTCCGACAGCGTTGGCGCAAAGAATAAGGATATTTATCGTGGAAAAGACACACTGCATGTCTAGTTTGGGTCCATACTGTTATACTATGCAGCTCAACCCTTATTATAGATGACGCTATAAAAAGGGAAATTTGCTTTATTTATTTTGTAATATTTGGGAACGTTCTTTGTTCGTATGACGGTTAAACGAAACCGTACACTTCAAAACCTCAAGGTTATAATATAAAGTCGTATAATGCAGTGTCTTAATCAATAACACAATGGTCTGTGGTCCGTTTGCTTGTGGATGCCGTTGCGTCCCGCGAAAATGTGACGAAGTTCGGACAAAACGCACCTTTTTATCACCTTGCGTTGACTTTTGCCTCTTTCGTACGTCGTAGAACCAGCTTCTCGCCCCGAGACAATTTCTGACCATGTTCCCGCACAGCGCGGGTTTCGTATCCTCATCATTTATTGCAGGGTCTTCAAAAAGTGCTTCACGAGAAGCTATTCGGGCACGCAAACTTCCATGTTTCATGTAAGGTCTCAGTCAACACATAGATGAGGCAAAACAAGGAGATATGTTTCACAGATGCTCCCGTAGTAGGAGCTCCGAGTCGTCGGAAACTATCTATTTCTTATGTGAATTGAGATAATAATTATGTATACAGTTGAACAATGTTGCTTCCAGCTATGTTTAGATGCCGCGATACATAATGTTTCTTTTGGACTATGAATCAGGTCACTCGCTCGTCCTTCAAAATAGGTCCCCATTTTTCGTTGTATCATACGAATTATGCCCAAGATACCTCTGTACGTGTCTTTTTTGATTTTTGTGTAAACATTAATAAATCCCATTTTGAATGCGACTTTATTCTAAACGTCTAAACTATTCGATTACGTTCTTTGCTTCTCAGTCTGCCTCTCCGAGGAATAAATCCATGTCTGACTCCTGTTGATGTGCTTGCAATTGTTGGTTGCAGGCTCGTGCGCTTTAGCATGAGTCTTGGCATTACGGGGTTTAATTCGGGCATGCTAATCTTACGGCCCGGAAGCGAGCTGGGCGACGGCAGGGACGCCAGGAATCCCGATGGACCGTCCTCGGCTTCTGAAAAGATACTGCTACATATGGACACATGCAGCCACACACACATCCATATATACATACACACAAACACACAGACACGCACACACACCTCCCACAACCCACACACGCACACGCACCCACACACATACACACACCGCACACACACACACACACACACACACACACACACACACACACACACACACACACACACACACACACACACATACACACTCACTATACCTACCAGGCTCTTGCTCTCTCAAAATCGGCTGAAGGCTTAGTCGTGCCAGTAAAGACTGGCGATGTTCCCGAGGTGATACACTTGGACTCCGAAGAAAAACACTTTCTGGAAAGGCATTCGTGACGTAAGCCAGTAAAGCGACGGAGAAACTTGGCTAACCATAATCTCGGGATAACGTAACAAAATATGGAGCTAAAATTAACAACTGAGGTATTTGAAATGTAGCAGCTTCATTCTATGTTTTAAAAACCGTGTCACTGTTACACGAGCAAATGAGATGGTCGGAACACATACTCATACACATATAGACGATACAGACAAACGGTTGATGAAACCCATTTGGTGGGGCCTCGCTTTGTTGAAATATGCCACCAATTGTTATTTTTGAATTTTAAATTAGTGTAATAATAAAACATAATGATACTATATTTAATAACGCTCACACCTTTATTGTTAGTAGCATTTGGTTTCCCATTGACGGCTAATTGCTCCGGCTCGGCGTTTCTAATCATCTGCAGAAAAGTGGACCGGGTTTTCCGATTCCTCGCCCGAAAAACTATTCGAGAAAGGAACGAACTGGCTGAACACAGCGAGAGCACCACGAAGAATACTGAAATAACTTGGTATTATCTTATTACATAAAAGAGAAAGGTTTGTTTGTAACGGAGTCGGCAACGAAAAGTAGGATATCTAACGAGTATAAAAGAGAATCGGAACCCAGTGTTCAACAAGCAAAGAGCTCCGCCACTACCTTTTCCACGTTTCAGGATTTTGGCAAAAGTAGAGCAACTTTTTTGCAGCCTTTAAAGCGAAATGCTAGCCCCTTTGGAAAATTTGCATAGGATAAGCAAATCCTATGTATTCTATGTTAATTTTTACGATTGCCGTGGACGATCGTACAAAATTGGCATCGAATACATAGGATTTGCTTATAATATGCAAATTTTCCAAACGGGCTAGCATTTCGCTTTAAGAATAAGGCAGTCGAGACTTATTGCATAAAATTTGCAAGATACACTTCAGACGCTCATTATAAATTATGCACACTTTTTCGTGGATCTTTGAATTATCCCCTGCACATCATAGGAAAGACGCTTTTCATTTATTCATCACATGTGGTTTTGAAACGAATATTTATAACCTACATTCTTATGTGAATATGTAAATTTCGTATCAATCCAAATGGCACATATTACATGGGAATGCAATTGGCCAGTATGCGTTTCACAAATCTTTAAAAAGAAGATGGAATTTGATTGTTTTGTTGTGTTTGCAGGTGCCCTAGGATTTTTCTCTTACCTATGAATACGCCGTTCAGGGCAAGAAAGCCAATTAGCATGGCCATACTGCTGGAAAACGAAGAGTATTCCACAAAGTAGACCGAATGCGGTGGGCCGAGCTGTAATTGAAGAGTTTGTTCAACTTTAAAGCGAAATACCGGCCGGTTTTTGAAACGTATCGTGGACAGCTGAATCTTGAGTATTTATGCTCATTTGCTCGGATTTTTATTCCAATTTATGTTCATTTGCATAGGTTGCATAAGAATGCTCGTGTGATCGATGTGTTTCAAAAACCGACCGGTATTTCGCTTTAACACATGTTATGTTATTACACGATTACACAATAATCGTTGTATAGAAGTGATGTGTTTATTTACACCGTTTAATGTGTGCTGTTTCATTGTATGCCGCCGACGACGCTCTCTTTCAGAGATTCCATTAAAAGTAACTATCAAAAAAAGTAAGCGGGCGATAATCGAAAGCCGAGTGCCAAAACGGCTCACACCAGTATCCTACGGAGTGGTTCGACCAATTGAATCCGAAAGCCAAAAATAGAAAATAAAAATCACCTCATTAGTTAAAGTGCCACATCCATCCTCATCACTATTGCAATTTTTCACTCCATTGCAACGATGCGCACGGCTAATACACACGGCACTGCAAAGTTGATATTTCCCAAAAGTAAGTAAACCAGTTGGAATCCGGTGTCCCCCAACTTATTTTGTAAATTTTGTTCTATTTAGCACTTGCCTCTCGACTTGACATTATGCCAGCATTTTATATGAAAAATTATGTTCATTGCGTCGTTTGCTGTGTGTTATTTCATCCTTTATTTCAGCTATGGGCTAGCCTAGCTAGTAAAAAAGGGAGAAATGAAAATAAAACTTCTAGACGAAAGCCTTAAAGGGTCAGGCCCATTTCAAATGACCCCTATTTTTGATGATTCCATCTGACTCTCCATGTCAAATATAGTAGGATACGATATTTTTCTAATTTTCAAGCGCAAAATTCACGCAGTATTCAGCAATTTACCATTTTGACATGGAGAACCAGATGGAATCATCAAAAATAGGGGTCATTTGAAATGGGCCTGACTCTTTAATAAGATTAAAGCGAAATACCGGCCGGTTTTTGAAACACATCGAGTGCCCCAGCATACTTATGCATCTTATGCAATAAATTAGAATAAAAAATCGAGCTAATTTCGAGCAACTTTGCATAAATACGTAAGAATTCAGTTGTTGCACGATGCGCTTCAAAAACCCGCTGGTATTTCGCTTTAATTAATAATATCAACTCACTGGTCACAATCCTCATCACATACTTCTGTGCAATATGTCGAATTTGCGGAGCAAACAACAATCGCTGACACAGTAATTGTAGAGCGAAAATTCAAATTCATCGGAATTTTTATTGCAATTGGGAGCGAAAGTTTGCGGAACGCCTGCAAACTCCCCACAGACCAGTTTCATATAAATTATGAGTTGTACAAATACTTTAGTTGTAACTTATTCTGACAAAGACAGAATTGTCACATTGTAGCTTATTGTTAGTTTCATACAGAGGAAATACTTAACGCTAGGAATACCCGGGAAACTGTTCCCTGGGGACAGAACATAGAGTGTAGAAGTGCGATTCGCAGAGAAAAAGAAAGCAATTTCCCATCGGGGCATTGAGAGGTCAATGTGGTGTTATGACGTCAGGTATCATACAGAATATGCTCGCCATCCTATCTTCTGTTAGAAAATACATGTTTGCACAATCATGACTGTACGTTACCTCATAACAATTTTTGCTTGGGCCTAGGCTTTTTACATCTCCCTGATATAGAAAGCGTGGGCCCACCCACGTTTAAGATATAATATAATATATCTTAAGCTGACCTAGTTCAACTATTTCCAACTGCCAAAATAAAATTTCTATTTGATAAGATACATAATAATCATGCTCACGTTTTCTACCTGGAAACCTACCAAAGGTTCCCTCCGAACGGTGAAATAGCGATTCGCTGTGCTGATCGAAATCTCCAAACTATTCTTCGGCTGACGGTGCGAAAATACCAAAGAAGTGGTGACAGCCACGAGGATTTCACCCGATCCGGAGATTTGGATTCTGCAATTATTTGTTAGGCATCTAGCTTTAAGTATGTGCCAATTTTCTTAGGCCTTACAATTAGTAGCATTGTTCTTTTTCACAGGAAGTCCTTTTTTTGTCACAAATTATTAGCTCCAAATACAGCTTTTCACCCAAAAACATGCGTTAGGAACGCTGAATAACATTCGGGTTTGAAATTCTTTAGGGATGCTGTATTTCCCCTGTAGCGTGTGCAAATAACGGCGAAACTGCGCGATTTTTTAACCCGACATATTCGTCGATAATATTCATTTTCAACATACATAATAATAAAAGTATAATAAAAGAAATCATGTGCAGGAATAGCACCGTGTTTCTCTTAGTTACCGTCAATAATAAACAAAAAACACTCACTCGCACTGTTTGTGTTCGTCGCCAACTTCGTTCGTTTGAAATTTATCCGTTGAGAATGTAAACGACTCAGTAGCTGTGATATGATAATACTGCCTCGGACAAGAATAACAAAAAGTAATAGAATAAATAATATAAAGTAAGATCTGATTGGAATATGCCATGATGGCGAAAAACACCCGTGAAATGCCGACGAAACTTCTGAAATATTGTAACAGGTTACCTTGCCGAATAAAAAAGTTATATTAGAAACTTCAGAAAATATGAGAAAGAAAACTTAGAATTGCTATATTTATAAATTATATATAGCAGCTGAAAATGGTCATGGTCATTAAAATTGTTTGTTCGACAGCGAAAAGCTTTTATTTGCAGGAAATTGACAAAGGGTGTAATTTGGCGCGTGATTTAAATGGGGTGGCATTGGCATTACATTAGGGAATAAGAGGGGTCCGACTAAAAATAAGACGCTATTTGTTTTCCCGCAGATATATTTATGTACGTCAGCAAAAGCGTTCGCACTAGGCGATTTTTTCTGCTTTTGACTT